>PVKZ01000565.1:0-488086 GCA_004027375.1 Macroglossus sobrinus | reverse complement strand
ACATAATAGGGAACTGGTCAGAAAAAAAAGAGTACAATATCAGATGAAGAGTACATTAGAGGAAATCAATATAATGGATGAAGCAGAGGATGTAATCATCAACACAAAAGATGGGGTAATGGAGGACACCCAATCAGAATAGCGACAAGAAAAAAGAATCCAAAAAAAATGAAGATAGTTTAAGAAGCCTGGAGGACAACATCAAGCATAACAACATTTGTATCACAGGGGTACTAGAAGGAGGATAGAGCGAGCAAGGATTGAAAACCCATTTGAAGAAATAATGACAGAAAACTTCTCTGGTTAAGGAAATAGACATACAACCCCACTAAGTACAGAGAGTCCCAAACAAGATGAACCCAAAGAGGCCTACATCAAGACATATAATTAAAATGCTAAAGGTTAAAAGCAAAGAGAAAATCTTAAAAGCCGCAAGAGAAAAGCAATTAGTTACCTAAAGAGAGTTCCTTTAATACTGTCAGCCGATTTCTCAACAGAAACTTTGCGGGCTAGAAGGGATTGGCAGGAAATATTCAAAGTGATGAAAAGCAAGGACTTACAACCAAGATTACTTTACCCATCAAAGTTATTTTAAATTGAAGGAGAGGCAAAGAACCTCCCAGACAAGAAAAAGCTAAAGAAGTCCATCACCACTAATTCAGTATTTACAGGAAATGTTGGAGGGACTTAAGAAGAAAAAATGTATATCAAAAATATAAATAAAGAATGGCAATAACAACATATCTATCAACAAGTATTTCAAATGAAAAAGAATTCAATGCTCCAATCAAAAGATGGGGTGGCTGAATGGTTAAGAAATAAGACCCTTACATATGCTGCCTACAAAAGACTCATTCAGATTAAAAGACACGTACAGACTAAAAGAAAATAGATGGAAAAAGATATTTCATGAGGGACCTAGAGGGTACTGTGCTGAGTGGAGTAAGTCACATAGGGAAAAATATGCCATATGATTTCACATATATGTGAAGTCTAAAGAACAAAAACAAACAAATAATGGATATAGAGAACATTTTAAAAGTTAACAAAGAGAAAAGGGGCGGGGGAGTCGGTAAAAAGGGGAGAAGGGATTAATGGATAGTTACAAAATAGTCATGCAGATATAAAGTATAGCATAAAGAATATATTCAATAATTTTGTAGTAACTATGTATGGTATCAGAGGGGCACTAGAGTTATTTTAGTGATCACTTTGTGAGATATAAAGATGTCTAATTATGTGGTACACTTGAAACTAATTTAATATTGTATGCCAATGATAACTGAAAAGTAAAAAATATCATTAGGAAAAAAACAGAGATATTAACTCATACCATTTATGACAACCTAGATGAATCTTGAGAGCATTATGTGAATTGTAATAAGTCAGACAGAAAGAAAATACTATATTAATCACATATGTGGAATTAAAAGAACCTAAACTCATAAATACAGAAAGCAGATTGGTGGCTGGTTACCAGAGGTAGGGATAAGGGGTAGGTGAAATGAGTGAAGGTTCAAAAGATACAACCTTCCATTTATAAAATAAGTCCTGGGGATATAATGTATAGCATGGTTACTATAGCTGACAATATTGTGTTGTATATCTGAAAGTTGCTAAGATAGTAGATCTTAAAACATCTCATAAGAAAAAAAAATTTGACTGTGTGATGACAGATATTAACTATACTTACTGTAATCATTTCACAATATATACAGATATGAAATCATTATGTTAAATATCTGAAACTAATAGTGTTGTCAATTATATATCCATAAATAATAATAGCTTCTATACCTTGAGCACCTGTGAGGGTCCCGCACATACAGCATTACCGATTCCCAAAATAACCCTGAGAAGTTGGTAACATTCTCATTTTACATAAGAGTAAGGCTTTCGAAAAAGCTTAAAGTTAAATAATTTGCTAGGTAAATGGCTAATAAATCCTAGAACCAGAATTTAAAGCCACATTTACTCTAAAGCATGATCTCATTTCACTAGACCACAGATGGTAAATAGATTATAATCTCACTCAAATCTTTCTTACTGGGAGTAACTATCAGGATTTATGCTAAGAAGCACTCTGAAGCTGAACAACAAGAGATCTTGCACAATCAATAATGTTGCCAGGGGTGCAGAAGGACCTAAAGGTAGGCTCCATGTTTGCCATTTTATAATAGGATCATACTGCTTACAAGATTCAGTTACCTTTCCATGGCTTCAAATCTCATTCCAGTCAGTCGCTTGACTCTGTGACTGCCAGGGAACTGTCTTCTCAACTCCTGAAGACAAAACTGAAAAAATAATTGGTAAAAAAACTTGAAGAGCAGTAATTACATTACATATACTAAATGGGCTACAAAGAATGGCCAATATAAGCCTTCAATGTATCTTCTAAAATAATTTTCTTAGCATGATTTAATGACACGAAGTAAAATTCATCAGTAAGAAATAATGGGGTGAAAGAAAAACTCTGAAATTACAAGTAAAAGCAACAATCAGTTCTCAGACACTGATCATACTTTAACTGGGAAAATGAGCATATCATGACATCCATTAATAATTCTTAAAATACTACTACCATTTATTTACTCCTTAAAAATTCCTTACATAATGTGTCAGGCTCCACTTAAATGCCTCCAACAGTTTCCTGGTCCTTTCTTCCTTACATAAGCATTCTCTTTATAAAAATTAAATTCTTTTGATAGTACTCTCAAGACCCTAGCAAATAGTATTAACACACTTTTTAATTTTTCTCTGTTGAAATCAAGTATTAATTGTTTAGTCAGTATACATATCCTGATCTGTGGTCATAAAATACAACCGCCATTGGTACCTCTATGAAGTACCAATCTCCTTTGGGTGGATATCTATAATTCACCCATCAACTCAGCTAAATAAATAATCATATCTACTGAGCACCTACTATATGTTCTCAGCAACATATGAGGGATTATGCAAGTCTCGAACATGCTAGAAATTATAAGGATTATAAAAACAGTCCCTTCTAGTGTCCCAAAAAGTAATTAACAAAAAAATGCCTTTAACTAGTAAAGAAACTATTAAGCAGTAATGAAATAAGTTTTAACATGATCTGGAAGAATAGCTTCAAAGTCAATGGCTGAAAATGTGCCATACTGAGAAAAATATTTAAGTTAGTCAAAACTAAAGATGATGTTCATTTATTTGACATCATGCAAAACTCATACTACTAGGTGAGTCAATCAAGCTAACTATGTAGAAATTCTGAACCATTAAAAAATACCGTTACAAAGAATTATCTATATATCTCCTGTTTTATCAATATTATTATCTAATTTTTATCTCCTACTTTATCAAATGTCATTTGGCTATTAAAAAAAAAAAATTCAAAACTTCCCTGCAGATATAAGCTGCTACCTATGTGAATATTCAAAAGATTGTGTGTCATAGGTTTCAAAAGTAATTCAAAAAGGTTTTGTGTAATATTCTGTACCACTGGCAGCTCCACTGAAATTATGTATGTAGCCACCCTAACATTAATTATCTTGAAAAGGATAATTCAGACATGCTCAATGTTCTCCTGGTATTTCACCTTTGTTTTTGTGTAATTCTTTTTGGCTTAAATGAGGAAGCAGCATGAAGCAATACTTAAGAAATAAGAATTACAATAACAAAAGAACAGAAGCTGCTGCTTCCTGACTTATAAATGAATATGATGATAATATCAAAACAAAAAAAATAATTTTGAAGATTAAATTAAGCACTATGTAAAGCATTTTGCATAGTCCCTAGCAGATGAGTGTTCAAAATATAGCTATTTTCTTCTGTTCTAAAAGCAGTATTAGTATTTACATCATGTCCTGTATCTGTTAGGATTTTCTAATAATTTAAGATATACATTTATAATATCGCAAAACAGTATTTAACAATATATTCTATGAAAGTCACTTAACTACCCAAAAAACAAAGTTGTTTTAAACTATCTGTTTCTTATTGTAAATGCTATAATTTACCTTGTAAGCAGATAATCTTCATCAACTAATTTAACCTCTTCAATCACATTGGGATACTAAACATCTACTTCTCAAGACCATTAAAAAGATTTAAGAACATACTATGTTCCCAAGTACCTTGTTAGTCCCACCTACTCTTGAGTAGCATTAAAAAACAGCTACAGAAAGCATTCTATAAAAGCCATAAACCAAGTCTTAACCGCTCACAATTCATAAAGCATATGAAATAAAAATAAAATATAATTAGTTTAAATACCTACCGATGCCAAGTCATCCCGACCATAGTCAAGGGCTGCAATCATCACCTGTTCGTATATAATCCAAACTAGAGAAAAAAAGCTGAATTTAATTTTTAAAATATCCCAAAAAAAACTAGATAATAACTTCTTCATGCTTCTGATAGTTTAGACAATAGTACCTACAAAGGAATATTGATTTACTTTTTACATCTGCAATTAAGAAAATAAGCATCCTTATATGCTTTCAGTAATGTAAAATATTTTAATATCTTTTCAGGTAAAAAAAATCTCCAATTATTTAATATTGTTACTGTTCTAATAGGTTCTTTATGAAATGCATTTTGACCAGACCAGGAATGCAGTCTTGTGAGTTCTACCAGCAATTATAAATACTTCCCAAAATAAAGTATCATTAGACTTTCTAAGAAATTTTATCAAAAGTGACAAGTCACAGATAGCTTGACATGAACAGCAGAAAAAAAAATTTAAAAAAATGTTTTTTTAAAAAAATTAAGAAGAAACTTAGTGGATTTTGTTCATCAATGTCACTATAATAAATATAAAAAAATATTTTAAAAGCTAAGAATTGTAAATGGACACGTGCTAAGCAAAGATATGATAAATTAAAAAACTTACTATCATCTCCAAGTTTAGAAGCATATTCATTAATTAATTCCTCTCCAACTTCCACAATTTGCTCACTATTTCGTGAGTTTTCTTCTCTCCATTTTCTCATTTTATCTCGCATTTCTGAAAAGAATAAACTTATTATATGTATTTGATCAATGTCAAAAAATTGACAAGAAAAAAATCAATTTTTTTAATAAAGTAAATTCACACTAATTCACATTATATTAGTGAATTCACACTAATATAAATCTATGGTATCTCAAAGTTCATAAAGCAGAAAATCAACAATATATCCTTTGAATATAAATGATATTACAACTATCTTTAAAAGTCATAAATGACATGGATCCATTACAAAGATCCTCTATCCCTTTTATGCAACTGTGGATCTTAACCTTTTTGAGGTTACAGACAATGTTTAGAATTTGACAAAAGGTAGGGATTATATTTCCAGAAAAACGTATAAAATTATACATAAAAATCTTAAAAAGTTCAAAGTGCTCCTGAAGTTCACACATTGACTCAAGAATATATAATTTTCTTAATCAGAGTATCATATTAGGCTATAAGCACTGAAGAGATAGTCATCACAAAACTTCCTTAGTAACATTACTACAACAGTACATAAAATGTATAAGGATAAACAATTACATAAGAAAATAAATAGCAAAATATTAGAACAAAGGATACTTTTAATTATATTTACAATTAGGAATAAAATGAATACATGTAAAGTAAGGTCAAAGGCACCAGCAAATAAAAGTCAGGAGAACAACTTTGCATATAATAAGACAGAACAGGTTTTCAAGAACAGTATTTTGATAACAGAAATAATGGTACCTAATCCAGTAATTAAAAGATCACTTTTTTTATATAGCTAAAGTAGAATTAAGTGCCCAATTTGCCGATTACATACATATTTTCTTTCTTCTACTCTGAAAATTTTACATATTCATCTGCAGTACCACCGTTTTTCTATAGACAGATACTGAATAGATCTTATAAGATGAATTACTTGTTGAACAGATGAATTAAATAAACAATACACTAGGTCCGTAGAGAATAAATATAAGAGAAACACATGAATTTTCACTACTTTTATATGCCTTATCTGAATCTCTACAGTTAGAAGTCTAGAAAACAAAATCATCATAAGAAAAATAGAACCTAACTGCATTTACAAAATGGTCTTAGAAGATCATTACAAATTAATATACAGTTCCACTATTTAAAAATAGAAATCAGCTTGACTCTCACTCTGCACAGAAAGTAACCTTGAACTGAATCTGAAAAGGCTGAAGAGGAATTCAGCAGGCAAACAAAAAAGTAGGTTATTCCACAAAGAAGGAACTCTCTGATCAGAAGATAAATAGGTAGGAAGTAAAAAGATTAAGTTTCTAAAAGGCCTTATATTTCACACTAAAGAAGTAGTTTATTTTTGAAGGTGCAGAAGAACAACTAAAAATATTAAGCAAAAGGAAAGCAGCATGACCAAATCTGCATGTCAGAAAATGGCCCAAGTTCTTCAACAGATAAATTTTAAGAGAAAAAAAATAGATAGAATGGAAACCTAAAGATCAAGAGACTTTTAAAATGTATCAAACTTTATAAAAATTGTCAAGACTAAAGTATAGTGTCTAGGGATACACATTTAGAGAACAAAATTATTTTAAAATGCAAGGCGATATTAAACTAGAAAAGTCAGGATAATGGTTACTGATGAGAGTTGTGACTGGAATGGGGCACATGAAAACTTCTGGGAGAGATGGCAAAGTTCTAGTTCTTGACCTGGGTGGTAGTTTTAAGGGTTTTCATTTTTTGATAAATAATTCAGCTGTAAATTTGTTTTATGCAAATTTCTCTCCATTTTATAATAAAAAGATACTTAGAATGAAAGAGGGAAAGGAAGAGAAGAAAAGGAAGAGAAGGGAAGGAGAGCAAAGTGTAGACGGAAGGAGGGAGGAAGGTAAGGAGGGAGGGAGGGAAGGAAAGAGGGAGAGAGAAAGATAGGAAAGAAAGGAAAAAAGAAAGAGAGAAGAGCAGAAGTCCTTTAAAACAGAGATGGAAGAAAATCATTTATCTTTTACCAAAGAAAACACTGGGAGGTTCAAAAAATATTTAAGTTGAGTAGCAACATAATTTCCTTGAAATACTAACACAGAAGTTTATTAACTAAACGGGTTTAAAATACAAAGTTTATGTTTGCTGGAAATGATCTCAAATCTCTCATAAAACTGTTATTGTATAATATTTTATAATCTGAAAATCAACCAAAACCACCATGGAGATATATTTCCTGTGCATGGTTAAAAACACATGGTTCTTGACATAAAGATCCCAAGAAATAAAGTTAGACTACAAAAGCTTTAGTATATGCAAATAATTTTCAGACAACGGCTTAACACACACACACACACACACACACACACACACACACACACACACACACACACACAAGCCCGTACATCTCCCAACTTTATCCCATTAACTCATCAAATTTTATAGCTTGCATGAAGTTTTAACCTCTAAAAGAATGTAACAGCAACAGTCACTCATTTAATCATCGATATGAAACTATTGTTGGAAAAAAAACAACAAAATTTATTCACTTAATTAACAAAACTCAGAAAAAAAAAATAGTCCTATTGTATTTCAATCCAATGATGGATAGCTGACTAAAAATATTCTCCTAAAAATGAGGTTAGCCAAGTAAGATTAAAACAATATAGCAATATACTGTCTATCAATAAAGCTGCTGGATTTACTGTGTAAATCCTAGTGTCTTTATCTAATCTGTATTTTCATACACAGTTAAGATCTGTTTCTACCCAAAGAACACTTTTGACACTAAATGTTTTGGGGGTTGTTTTCCCCCAAACCAACCAATTTTCCACTCTCTAAACACCAACTTGGTGTCTAATAATTCAGTTCTATTTTGGCACCAACAACTACAAAGAGTTAGTTTCAGGCCCCACAGGTTAAAGGCTCAGTCCCACCAGATTGTCCCCACTTCAGACACCAATCACAAGTCAGGGTCATCTCTATTCCGACCAATTGGCTATAAAGTTGGAGGTTACAACAATCCCGTCCAGCAGGTTCTATGCTAGCTATAATGGCTCACAGAAATCAGAAAAATGCTTTACTTATTATTATTGGTTTATATGAAAGATATAACTCAATAACAGCCAAATAGAAGCGGCGGGGAGCAGAGGTGCTTCCATGCCCTTTCTGGGCATGCCACCCTCCCAGCACCTTGATGTGTTCACCATCCCTAGAAGCTCTCCAAATCTGATATTATGGAGGTTTTATGGAGGCCTCATTCTGTAAGAATGATTAAATTGTTGGTGAACTAACTCAATGTCCAGGTCCTCTCCCCTCCTAGGGAGTCAAGGGGTAGAACTGAAAGTTCAAAGTTCAAACCCTTAATCATGCCTCGGTCTTTCTGGTGACCAGGCCCCATCCTGAAGCTATCCAGCTACCAGTCATCTCAGTAGTATACAAAAAGACACTCTTATCACTCTAGAAATTCTAATGGATATTTGTTGAAAAAAATATGTATTAAAAATGAAGGAATCTTAGTTGTCTATGCTGTCTCTTTTCACCCAGTCCTTCCCCTCTTTTCACCCAGTCCTTCAAAACACAATTTCGTTTCCATGCCCTATCATTCCAGTGAGGTTTCTTGGGAGACTTACTGCCAGGTCTAACGTATGTATGTGCTTGGCACATCCACACTATTTGTCATTATAGATCACTCCTATGAAAAATTCTTTCCTTGGTTTCTCCTCTTACTTTTCAGACCTTTCCTTAGCTGAGTTCTCTACATTCATTTGCTCCTTAATTTCTGGTGTCTCAATGCTTCTTTCCTTAGCCTTTATCTTCATTTATTATCAGTACTTATTAAACCTGAGATCATTAGACTCCTTACTGACACAGGTATAAGCAGTAAGTGGTCTGTGAATGCTCTGAAATTACTTGCAAAGTTGAATGTGTATGTAAAACGTGTAATTTTTCCAACAAATATATTTTCATGTAGTGCCTACTATACGCCAGTCATTGTGCTAGATATTCTATCCAGATCCAGCCCAAATACCCTGTTCTCAAGAAACTTGACTACACTCTCCTTATAACTCTTTCTTGCCACCAAACCCCTAATAATTCCCTATATAATAAACCTCAATAACTTCCAACTGACTGAATAAACAAACTGTATGTTCTACTTTTTCTATAGAACTCAGTAGAGACAAGGAGTACATTAGATGTACTACACAGGTCTTTTAAAGACACTTTTAAAGATCACTTTTCCTATCACAAGAATTACAGTAGTCTTTGAACTGACCATTTCCACAACTTTAATTCATGATGCTATACAATGGAATTTTTAAGCATGTATAACACTTCCTCCTAAAAAAAATTATCCTTGTAGTGATCCCATTACCCACTTACATCCTAAAAATCTATTACTAAAATGTCTGAAAGAAAAATCTACAATACTCTTTTTTAAAGGTCCCCTAAAATAGAATTTTAATTCTGGAAAGGTCTAAATCTTCCTTTTACAAATGAGAAAACTATACCCTAGTAGTTGTCTATGTCTAAGATATTAAAGAAATTATTCCAACACTAGACAAATGACTTAGTCTTTTTTGAAACCATTTGTTAATGTTTATTGTTAATCTCATTAACAATTCATTTAGTTAGCAAATAATTACTGAGTTCCTCTTTTATGTCAGGAAGTAGAAGATAGACCTTCATTCTAAGAGACAGAATTTTAAAATTTAACATAATCGGATAAGTGCTTCAAGAGTATGGAATCACATAGTTAAAGGATCAGGAGTAGGTTTGGTTGCTTGTTTTCACTATTCTCTCTCTTTTTTTTTTTTTGCTCCAAATTTTAGTGGCGGGATGGGGAAAGGCTTTGAGGGAGGGTAGTCAAGGAAAGTTCTCTGAAATACGTGCCCTTTCAGGGGAATTCTGAGAAATAACAAAGTATAATGGGAGCTAGAGTGGGGAAAGGAGAGAAGAACATTCCTAGGACAAATAGCATGCCTTCAGCCCTAACACAAGAAAAGTGTGGCACACTTATGGAATTCAACAAAAGCCTGCATTGCCAGCTCATAGTTTAAGACAAAGCTAGAGACACAGGCAGTAAGTAACAAAGATCATCTTTTTATACAGTACTTAATTTAAAAGCACTTTAACATGTTTTCCCTTTCGTTCCTCAACAACTTGTGAAGTAGTCATTATCCTAAACCTAATTACATCATTCTTCTTTAGAATGTCCACAATAAGGTCCAATTTAGTTAACTCACCTCGTCTGCTGGTAGTTACACACCTACTCATTCTTTAAGATTTTATACGTGATATTATCTAAGAAACCAATACTGAACATACCTTTAAAATGCTCTTAAAAAGAATGAAATATTTGAAACATTTTTAAAAAGCATTAAAAATAACAGCCACATATCTATCATCCAGTTTAAGGGGTTGACTAGCCTTTTAAAACTGTCTTTATAGTTGTCTTCATTAGACTGTGAACTCCCTGAAGGTAAGGACTGTGTGTTACTTAATTTGATACATCCAAAATCTAGCACTAAGCACTTAATATATTTAATATAATGGAATCCTCCAATACAGATAGAAACACTGACGTTTACAGTGTGTTGTAATTCAATAATAAACCATTGACTTCAGTTCAAGTACACTGGAATTTTACCTTTCCCATACATGTTTGCAACTTTGTAACACTGGAGAAATTTACTCGACATCCATCAATATAACTTTCAGTCCACAGGTTATCAGGCCATTGTGTAAATATCTGAAAGCATTCCTTAAACAAATAAGTTATGCAGTCTGCTCTTAAATGCTAGAAATATAAATTCCAATTACAGAAATTTCATGCATTAGAGAAACTGAAGGCTCGTCTCTCAAGCTAAAGTTTTTTAGAAAGGAAAATACCTCTTACAAAATTGGGCTAAAGTCTGGCTGCTTCCAGATTTAAAGAACACACTGTATCTTACATTGAACTAGGATGGGGAAAGAAATCCATCACACTTGCGCACATGCCCAAGATAACCAGTTCTTTTCACCTTCAGAAAAGGAATTACTGGTAGGGAGTGAAAAGGAAGTTGTGCTGTGTGTGTAGATGTGTTTTCAGGGGGAGTGAGACAGGGAGTAATTTAAAAAGAAATCAGAAACCCAGTTTTGAAGAGGGACCGAAATGTAAAGTAGCATGCAGAAGAATGATCTGTTCGTGGGTCTTCTACACGTGTATTGTTTCTGGACAATTGTAACCCTTACACAGCACTTAATAAAAGCCTTACAGGTCCTGTAAGGAAGCTTCAACAAGACCTATCTGCCTCCTCCGCGCCGCCCCAGGTCCCTCCCGCCTCATAATGGAAGCTGCACTGGGCCATATAGGATTAGCGAGGAGGTAGGTCGGTCAGTCTATCCATGAGCACAAGCGGTAGGGAACAACACGGTCTACAGTCGGTGTCGGGACCAAGGAACAGAGGTCATCCTCTACCTCCACCTCAATCACCACCTCAGTTCACCAGTCCAGTGAGCGCTCTAGTGCGGAAGAGAGACCAGAGCAGGTTTCCGAGAGCAGTAAGTATCCCTAATCGTTTACCATTTCTTTTGGTCTTTCCACGCCCGCCCCACCCGTAGTTACCTTCCCAAGTGACGTCGTAAAGCTCTGAGACCTTCGCCATCTTCTCAGAAGCTAGAGGCAGCTGAATGAGGGGGCGGAGAGACGCGGTCACGTGACCTGAGACCGGCGGTGGCGAATTACGACTCCACTTCTCATTGGCCGAGAAAGCAGAGTGGGCGGGACTCGCCGCGCACGTGTACGCGGTTCTGAGGCCGGGCTGTCGGAGTCGGAGGCGGGGCCAACTGGCCCGAGGGCTGCGTGCGGCGTTTCCGGATGCCGAAGGTGCCCTGGGGGCTCGTCCCGCAGCCAAGCTTGTTTGGGGTGAGATGTGTTTTCCCACGGGTTTTGAACAAGTGCTGGGTTTTTACTGTACGCCATTCCTGGTTTTCTTTTTTCTCAGCACCCACTCCCTAGTCATTTCTTGGTTCTCGTAGTGTTCTGCTGCAGCGCAGCGTTCTGGCTGAAGCACGCTTGTTCCCCACTCCTTCCTTAATGAGGGGGGAATATTTTTAATATTCAATTAAACTGACACGTTCCAAAATTTTCATTAAATCCCTTTGAGGGACTAAGTGGGATTCAGCCTTTGCATATTATGTTCCAGTGGCCGAGGGCTTCATTTCTTTATGTCATAAATGTCTTCGTCCCAACCTATATCCTTAGTTAGCACTCCTCATGAATCTGTTTGACTGCCACTCTAGATTTGAAATTCCCTACGAGCAGCCGATAGGCAAGTGCTCATAAGTGAATAAATGAAATACTGAGTAAATGTACGAATGAGATGGATTACCACAGACCCTTCACTCCGCACCTCCTCTTAACCTCACAGGGATCCTTCTTCCCCACCCTTTCTCACCAGGTTAATTGATTTCAGGAACCTTTGGTCCTAATCTAGAGCTACAGAGAAATGTCAGGAGTGGAAGCAAAAAATATGAGGGTCATAAGCATCTGTTTAGTATTCCAAGCAATGAGAACATGAAGTTGTAAAGGGGAAAAGGTAAAGTGAGGAAAGAAGGCTAAAAATTCCTGCATAACAGACAGTTAAGGGTCAGCGAAAAGAAGCAATCAACATATGAGAAAGAAAAGTTATATCTCACAAGCTAAGGGGGTAGAGTTAAAAAGAAAAAAAAAGGAACTACCAATGGTAAGTAAGAATGATAATACATCAGAATGAACTAGGGTCAGAAGCTAATTATATCTGAAAATATCTTGACTATCAAGATTACAAGAATTACTGAATGACACTCTCATGAAAGTACAGGTTCTGTAGCTATAAATACTATTTGTAAACTAATGATGCCCAAATTCCTAAATCCAGCAGTCCTTATTTTTCCCCTGAAACCGAGTTCTTCTTTCTTGACATACTCACTTAAGTAGCTAATATGCCTCTCAAAGTTAACATATCCCAAACAGAACTCTGGACTTCTGCCACCAAGCCCCCCCCCCCCGGGTTGCTCTTCCCCATCACAGTTGATGAAACCGTCTATTTGCACAAACTAGAATTCTGGGAAGTATTCCTTGATTCCCTTCCTTGCCAACCACTTTGTATCTAGTGTTGTCAAGAAATTCTCCACTGTACTTCAAAACATTCCCCAAATCTATCTTTGCTTTAATTTCCATGGCTACTTCTTTAAAGCACAGCCAACTCTCACCTAAATAACTGTAGTAGCCTCCTAACTTCCTTAGTTTCATTTTTGCTGTGTACAATCTATTTTCTATACAGCAGCCTTACTGGTCTTAAAAAAAAAAAAAAAAAAAAGTCTGATCACAGAAGTCTTTTGTTTACAGCTCTCAGATGGTTCCACTGGCAATAAAATGTATTCTAAACACTTTACCATGGTTTCACTGAGTCTGGCTCCCTCCTACATTTCTTACTTCATCTCTTATCATTCTTTCTCCACTAGATCTCAGCCACTCTCACCTACTTCGCATGTGCCAAACTCCTACCTGCATTGGGTCTGACATTTGCCCAACTGTTCCCTTTTCCTGGACTGCTCCCCTCCAGATTAAGTGGCTATCTTCTTTTTGTCATTTATATTTCAAATTTAAATGTATCTATTCAGAGGACTACCTTGACTATTCACTAAAAAGTAGTCCTAGTTAATGCCTGTTATATCATTATGACACATCACTGTGATATATTTTTTTATTATTTTCTGTATTTTCCATTTTTTATAAACTTGAAAGTATGTATTTTGTCATTTAACCTTAGAATATCCAACCTAGAAAAACACCTGGCACACAGTAAATGTTTGTTTAATGAATAAATGAATTAGATATTAAAAAAATGACAACTCATAATAGTGATTATTAGGATAATGTTTCATAGCAGTACACATAAATCTACTGTTTGGTTATGGATTAGCTGTTTTCTTTTTGTATTGAATGCTTTCCTAAAAATCATAATGAGTGCAAGGACCAGACCATGCCAATTCATTTTGTATTACCCAGGTACTTACCACTGTATATGACATATGTATTTGTAGCATACACATGTAAATATTTGTATTAAATTGTTGAATCCCGACATTTTATTGGATTTTTTGAGGGTGTGAAAGCCCAAGAAGGTGTCTTTAAAAAACTTATAATGGATATTAACAGTTACAAATAATTGAGGGAGTAAATATTTTCTAGTCACTTTAACAAAATGCCATTGTAGCTAGCGACTATTGTCTATCAGGCAATAAACCATATCTGATACTAAGTTTAAAAAGGTCACTTTTAGAACTTTTGAACTGGAATCTAGAACAATTTTATTCTAGACTTAAAAGGTACTTATGGTTCATTAGAACAATATTTTTCAAATTATTTTGCTTGCCATCGTATTAAGGAATACATTTTATATCATCACACAATATGCATACATATATTTAAAACTAAAAAACAATATTTACTAGCCTTACAATGTGTCTTAGCCTCTATTTTCTATTCAAATTGAGTCAATTCCATTTACTTCTTGTGTGTGACTCACTAATGGAGTAATGACCTATATTTTGAAAAACACTAATGGACACTGTACAAGTTTTCCAAACTGAGGCCCTGAAGTGAAATGATTTTCTCAAGTTCTTGCCACTAGTAGGTAGCAAAGATGAGAAATTCATATGGGGGAGATGAGTTGTTTAGATCAATATTTACAGGAAAAAATATATTTAAGGGAAATTTTGTCACCAGTAGTACTCTGAAATGGGAAAAGTGATTGTTTTTATGTTGTAACATTTCAGACATCTGATAAAGCCTGCCCTCCTCAGGCATACTTAGGAAGAAATTGGTATGCCAGTGACAATATTCTCCTTTACAGTCTTCCTTGACATTTTATAATATAACCTGTAAATAAAAAAGAAATATCTTCTATAGATAAAACCATAATCCAAAAAACATAAACACCAATTATGCTTTCTACAAATCCACCTTTATAAGATATTCTTAGAGTTTATTCTCACCTTCTCACTGCTTTGAAAAAGAAGCGTTTTCATTCATGTATGTTAAAAATATATAATCCAGTTTCTGTGATTGAGCACTGCCCAATATTGGTGACAAATATTAAAATGCTCAAGTAGCCAAATATTAGACTGTGCTGTGTCATGTACCAGTGGAAGCACTATCTCATTTAATGACCTTAAAAGCACAGTGAAAAAGGCACATGACTATGCTCTATAATATGCTTATTTTTTTAAATGTGAAGCTGTCCTAGGACTCATTTTTTTTCCTACAAGATCATGTTTGAATAGTAAGAATGATAATACATCAGAATGAACTAGGCTCAGAAAGGAATAACTTTAACCCACAAATTCTGTGAGATGAGATAAGCTTTGATTATTTATCATGTCAAATTGGCCCACAACGCACTTTAAAGTGCATCTCTTTTATGGTCAGGGTTTATTTAGTTGAATTTATATCTTCAGACATTATGAAAAACTAAAGACTAATAAACCTTATGGCATTTATTAAATGGGCATTATTTAATAGAACATCATAATTGATTTTGCAATGTTTAACATCTTTATCAAATCATTTTAGAATCTGCTATCTGTTTTGTCCTGTCTTAATCATAGTGAATTAAAGTATCCCACATTATGTAGCACAGTTTGTAACCATTATTTATTTTGATAATTTTCATCAGAGTTAATTAGCTCACTCATAAAAATTACTATAGATTTTAAATCATGTCATTGTTTTTAATTAGTGGATCATAACCATAGTTCTTTCTTATTTAAGGGAAAATATTACTTATTTCATCTTTATTCCATGTCAATAGATTTTCACTGTGAAACATTCAAAATTGGAAGGAAGTTTTCCTTGGAGTTTTAATCTAACCAAAAGTTAGATTAAGATGGAATTGTTTTAGGGACCTTTGGAACATTTTTTATTATATTTTTAAAAGATTATATAACTTAATATATTCCCCCAAAACACAAGAGCCTATGCCCCCTTTGCTGACACAATCATAGCATTTAGGCACTTCTGGTTTTTCCAAGTTTGCCGTCATTTGCAATATACATGTTTTAAAATGTGCCAGCCATTTCTTTCACATCCAATTATATTATTTTAGAAAGCAAAGGAGAGTCTCTGGGAAACATTTCCAATGAGGTCACTTTGGTCCATTCACGGTAGAAATCACAAACTGATAATTACTCCTCTGTGCCATGGTTGTAACAGTGAAGAGGAAAGTACATCCAGAAAGAGTACACCCAGAATTTCTTCCACATGGGCAATAAATTAGAACTGTTTCTTTTTGAGATTTATAACTATACTTGAGTCTACTTTTTCAGGCAATATTTATTTAACTTCCCCAAAGTGAATATTCTGTTCTGATACACACATACATCTGTGCGTAGGTAACAGTCCCTGTGCAAAAATGTATTTTCATAAACATCCCTTTTGGGTACCAGGGATCCAGGAGTCCCTATGTACTATAACTGTGACCTGATGGTCTCTGGAGCCCATCTAGATTCCATTTTCTATAATAGAACGATACCTGAATTCTTTACTTGAAAAATGTTCAAGAAAGTATACACAACAAACAAATTGCATCAGGCAAAAATATAGTAAACTCAGGCAAAAATATACTAAATATTATCATACACATTTTTTATATAAGTTTTGCTGTTATAATTGTCCTTTTTATTTTTTAACAGTCCCTCTCTTTGCTGTGGTTTAGTAGCATTACTCTAGCCACAGGTGAGTAAGTTATCTGCTCGGACTTATAGTTCTGAGGTATCTTACCCTTGCCACCAGGCCACAAGGTCTTTTACTTTACTGGTCATCTTTTTCTTTTCTATGGTCATGCAGACCACTCTTGGCCACAGTTGGCTTAAAGGCCAATAGGCACATTGGGCATAAAAGGGTCATCTCATCTTTAAGATCATATGCTTTTTTACACATAGAAAAGCTTATTTAGTCAACTCCATGGATTTATTTGGGAAAAAGACTGGTTTCCTGCTAGAATGTCTGTTAAGAAAACTGCCCTCCCCCTAAATCTATTTCACCAACCCCATCCATTATCACCTCATTTCTGAGGAAACTGCACAATATCAAATTTTTTAAAACTTTATATTCCATAATTTAAAAAATTATACTTAAAATTTCTTATCTTAAAACTGAGGTAAGGAACAATGTAGGTGTGTTGCCACTCAGTTCAAATTGCTGCCACCTCACTAGAAATTCTTTTAGCATTTAAAAAACTTTCTTTGGCTTATTATGTTTTTATTACAGATTTATTTTGCATCTTTTAATAATGCACTTGAACATTTGTCCTGTGGGTGGGGCAGAAGTGGAGACAAGCAGAAAAGGAATGATTTCAGTTGATGTAATTTTTCTAGCAATAGCAGGATTATGGAATATTAAACATAACCCAATCTAATCATGGGAAAACATCAGACAAACCCAAACTGAGGGCCATTCTACAAAAATAACTCCAGCACTCATTAGGGAGTACCACTGGCACTATATCTCTTCTAAGCTTTTAGACAAATGCTTAGTCTTTAGCACCCACTGAGAGATTCTAAGGTTATATGTGATGGAATTAAGAGCATAGATTTACAGTTATGAAAGAATCTTCGAAGTAGGTTGTATTAATTACAAAGTGTGCATATATGTCATAGGGGGTGTGGAGCTCCTTAATCCTAGGTAACAGCGATGATTCTTTGCCATCATACACATACATTGCTTTCTTCTACAGAACTTGCTGGGCTTTAATCCCAGGTTACTTATTCTGGCTATGTAAATTAATTTAAGCAAGTTATTTTGACTTCATAGAAGCCTACTTTCTTCATATGTAAAATGAGTATAATACTTACTGATTATAACAAGAATTATAAGTAATAACTAGGAGTTTCTCACACAGAATATGGTTTATGGCATAATAACACTCTTCATGTTATATTTACTGTATACTACACACTATAGATTATTTTAGTTAATTCTTGCAACTAGCTCACTTTACAGATAAGGGAACAGTTGAGAGCGGTTAAATAAATTCCCCAAATACACTATAAAATACCTTTTCACATAGTAGGTTCTTAGTAAATAGCTGTGTTATTTTGGTCCTTTGAGAAGCAGATGTTGCCAAAGAGTTAGGAATGCAAGAGGTTTACTAGAAAGGCACTCCTTGTGAAAGATAAAAGCAGGAGGTAGCAAGGTAGGGTTGTGAGAACTTTCAAACCATGATGTGTATCTGATAGCTTTGAAGGAAAAGAGTAGAAAGCAGGATTAGACAAAAAGAACCTCACACCGTGATTTAGATCTGGTAAAATATCAGCCACTTCTATGAGAAAAGCTCTAAAAGCAAAGATTACCCATCAGAGGATGCCTCCACAGGGCAAAAGTGGACCAGTCCTAGGACCCCCACACGTACAGTCATTTGACTAGGGGCTTTAAGAGCTAGAGTCTGTCAGCTCCCTGTACTCCTTGCAGCTGAATAGCAAGTGTTTTATTGAAGGGTCTAATTGCACCTTAAGTAGCTATTATTATTATTCTTTCATTTAGGGTGTAATCTTTCATTTTTGATGAGAGACAGAGTTGTGTATTTTCTTGCAGTACTAGCTAGATTCAGAAGCTATTGGACATATGGAAACTGTATTTCAACTCCACAGAATGTCTTTTTCAGCAATGACTGTCTTATGCTGAAGAAAAGACACAGTAGAATATATATATATAGCTTACAGAGGCTTGACAATTTGCTTGTTTTTTTATGAGAAATCAGTAATTCATTCTTTTTTGGGTTTGGGAATTAATGCTACTATCATTGACAAATTACCTATAATTTCATATTTTTTTCATTCAGACTCCAAATATAGCCAAGTAATTTTGAAGTCTTACCAAGAATAACAATATAACTTTTAAAAAATTGCAGCATTTCTAAAATTCTGGAGCTCAAAAGCTCCATGAAGTGCTAGAAAATTCCAAATATATTATACTAAAAATGCCCCTTGATACTTCTTTGGGTAGCTGCCATGCTAGCATTGGTGGTTGCTTGTTAATAAACTTAAGGCCAAGTTTTATCAATATTTTACCCCCAGGAAATATCTTTGTTGTCAACCTGCTGCTCTTCTCCCTTCTAAATGCCAAGGCCTAATTGCCTGAGTTAGCCTTTGGTGTGCTGCATAGATGCCCTTTGAGGAAGGACATTACAAGTGGTCCATACTCTAGGCTGCCAGAAGGAATGATAGAATGAAATTGGTACACAATGGAGGGAGGCAGAGTACATACATCCCAGGCTTACATGAATAACAAAGTTATTGACAGATTATACATTTTAAAGAAAGAATTACAGCAACAGAAGAAGAACAGTGAACAAAGAAAACTTTGGCAGTTAATTTTAGGGAGCATTTACATGAGACACATTAGCTATGAATCTCAATACCCAAATTCAGGAGTGCAAAAACAATTTGCATTTTTATAAAATTCAATTTCCATTTGATGTATTCTTCTTGGAGAAAGACAAAAATGTAATCTCAGTAAGGTTGGAATTTGCTCTGCACTGCTGCCTCTTCTTTCAAAGCTACTCTGACTCAAGTTTGAAAGTGATAGTCAGTATCTTTAACAACCTGTAAGGCAAGGTCACCTTCAAGATGGTCACCTCCCGATTAGTACACCCTATACAGTCCCTCCCACATTAAGTAGGGATGATCCCTATTGTCAGTAGGATATTTCAGAAATGAAGGAGCATGACTTCTTGGCCAAGTTATAAAAGACATTGTAGCTTCTGCCTTGCTCTCTTAGATCATTCATTCTGAGGAAAGGCAGCTGCCATATCATGAGGATACTCAAGCAGCTTCACAAAGAGATCCATGTGGCAAGGAGCTGAGGCCTTCTGCAACAGCCAGTATTAACTTGCCAGCCATGTTAGTGAAACATTTTAGGTTTGATCCTCAGCCCCAGTCAAGACTGAAGACCCATCTGTCTCGATTGCAAGCTCCTGATATACCTTTAGCCAGAACACCCAGCTAAGCTGCCCCCAAATACCTGACCCACAGAAACTGTGTGAGATAACAAATGTTTACTATTGCTTTAAGCTGCTAATTATTGGAGTAAAATGTTATATGATAATAGATAACGACATACCAACCAATCAGAAAGGGTATAGACACTGGCTTTAGTGATTATGCAGTGTGCCAGAGGCTTCTCTGCTATGTCATACATTAATCTTTTAGTTTGGGGAGAGTGAGTGATTCTGAGTAAATGGCTATTTATCAACAAATACAAAGTACTTTGGTAATTTATCAACCAGCTCAGGCATATCAGTTACATATCAGTCCTGGTTATATAGTCTCAAGGCATCACGAAGTCCACCTGCTCTTCCACTTGGCATTATAGCCCTTGTCTGTCTCCACAAGCACCTTCTGCCACTCTCCTCATTACTTTTGGATCACACAGGGATTTGAGGTTTCCGCCCTAGACATACTGTCCAGCTTTTTATTTTCCTGGGTGCTCTTACCTCCTTGAGACTCTGACTGCACATAGGGCATCTCTCCCTGGGAGCCACCAAACCCTACTTTTATCAGTGCCCCTTAATTCTCCTCTTTCTCTCTACAGCCCTTCTACCTCCATTTCCCAGCCCTGCAATATTTCAGTCTCAGAAAAGGTTCCCCCACATCCTCAGTGCTTTCTTCCCTAGGCATTGTCGTACCAGTGACTTAATTAGAGGCACCTACATATATTCTTTTTGATGGACTTTGAAAACCAAAACCAGAGAGAAGAGGTTCCTGCTTTCCCAGTTTTCTCCCTCTGAGACAATGATTTGGTCTGGAGGAGAGTGAGGCAAATTTCACTCTCAGAAAGTAAGAGAAAGAGAATATCACTTTGTACCTCAAAAATTTTATCCCACTACCCTGTCTCAAGAGAAATTAATATCTGCTCACTAAAGAAATATTGTATTGGCTTGGATATAATTATTTCATCAAAGTTCAGCAAGCTCTAATTATGGCCATTTACTCTAATTTCGTAATGACAAAGTAATTCTTTGGTTTGCTTTTCCAAGTACCTGGATACTCCAAAGAAGGCACTTTGCTCACAAGGTCAGTATACCCTACTCATATTTTTTATTGCTTTTCTAAAGAAATCCTTGCCTGACTTCCCTAGATAGGGGTTAGGTGCTCTGCTCATATGTTATAGTATTCCATGATTTTCCTTTCCTTAAAAGCACTTTTTCCACTGTAGTATTATCATAACTTATTTATATCACTAGACTCGGCTCTATTTGACACCTGTGTGTCATGTTCATGGTCTGTCCCCAGAACCTCAAATCTTTGCTTTATTAGATCAGTGCTCATGAATTTGGGATTTTATGAACCAGGAAAATTTCAAGGAAAAAGGTAGGGGGATCAATATAAGTTTGCTGACTTTTTATATTGCTAAGTAAAGACATTAAAACTAACAACTACAATTTAGTTTTGCAATCATTTCATCTTAAAATCACCTTTTTAACACCAAAAGAGTTAAAAGATTTACCAAAAAGATCATCTTTAGAAAGGAATTTAACTTCTTTACCAGAGGCCAGTGACAACTTCTACCTGAATTGGCACCACATGGCAGACACATTTGAGAACTGCTGATAACTTCTTAAATCCCTTTTTATTCTCAGGTAAATTAAGGCAATTTGAAATGGTAATTCATCCAGTTTAAAGGTGGCAACACCCAAATTTTTTTTTTAAAGAAATCACTCTCAAATAGCTAAAACTTTCTCCTATCCTTACTATCTAGGTCTTTAAAGGAAAAAGAAAAAAAGTCACTGAGCATCTTGGCACATGATTCTCAGCTGGGACCCATTATCCTCTTCAAGATCTTTTACTCCTCAGTAAATCACTGAAAGAGTGAACATATTAGAAAGTGAGAACTACCGTAATTTTGTTTATTTTAAAATATGTTTGGTGTAAGGATTGCTCCAGTCTGATCTAAGAAGAAAAATAAAATTATAGTTGCAGTATCTCATGACGCAAAGTATTTCTGGCAAATTTATTTTGGATATAGCTCTTGTCTCATAAATTCAGCAAAATTTATTTTAGTTAAATTGCACAGTAAAGCAGAATAAATATATTATTAGTGTTTCATTTAACAAGTCACAAAAAATCTTGATCTCATTAATGAAATAGTGGATATATAAAGAGCATTTTCATTGGAACTGGAGCAGATGGTACTGTTATCTCTGCAAATAGGTGTGGTAGGAACAAATGGCAAAGACAATAAAGAAAACACAGAAGCAGTGTTTCTATTTTAAATTTCCTTTATTTTGAGGACCCATGGGATAAATTACAGCGGCCCTTGGGAAAGCAGAGCCACTAAATTTAGGAGATGGAAAAGATGAAATCGATGATATAATCTAGACCCCTGATGACACAGGAGACTTTAAGAACCTGCTTGCATGCTGTCTGTAGTAATGTTTCAGGCTAGGAGAGATTTCCAAATCTGATTTACACCTTCACAAATCTATGCATTCTATTTATTTTTATTTTACTTAGTATTGTAACTTCCTTGTTGTCCTTATTAGCATGCTAGTTTTAATTCATTTACTCTTAATAGTGGTACTGAAAGCAAAAAAGCATGTTATTTTCTGTTATAAAACAATTGTGCATGTAAATTTCACAGCTAAAGTCCAGTCTCAATAAAATAGTAGATTAAACAATATCCGTATGCAGGAATAAAATTTAGAAGTCTCATGAATTATAGATCTCTGTACACTGTAAATTCTCAAGAGGAATTATCTTTTTTTCCATAGTATTTTTTGCTTCATCAGCATTATTTGAAAATAAGTGTCTTGTATATTTAATTGTTTTGAAATTCACAACATCTAAAATCAATTTTGTGTCTTACCAGATTTTGTTAACCAATGTCACCATAAAAAATAAATTAATAAATAAAATAAAGTCAACATACATTCATTGAGCATCTATCATGAGTAAAACAAAAATAAAATAAAATAAAATACATTTTGTGAAAAGTAATATATTTTAATGCTTTGGTTGCCCCAATTTTAATACTACCTAATATATTAATTCAATAAATAATTAATTTAGTAGCCAGAAATGGTATTTATTATTATTACCATTAATCTAGCTTGATTCAATGAGTATAAGACATAACAGGTCAGATTTGCACTACAAATTTGAAAAAATGTAAACTAGTCTAGAAAGTTTTTATATAGTTCATAAATAGCTAATAACACCTTTAACCATTAATTTTGAACAAAAGTTTCCCCCATTCTAAACATGTTGGAAATGAAAAAATAAGATGTTGATATTTTTGAAAAGTGTTAATGATAACAGCTGAATATTTTTTAACTATCAGGAGCTAAATTTGGTTTATCATTTATGAAAATAGTTATAACTGGCAGTCTAATAGCAATGAGTAGATATTTTAGTGTCAACACAGACAAGATTATCAGCCTAAGTTGCATGCTAAGCACAATTAACTGAAAAACAAAAGTTCAACCGGAGTACACTAGTCTGTTTTGAGAGTTCTCGAAAGATCACAATCACTTAAGAGTAGTTACATAAAGCTACTTAAATAGGCAGTTTTTTAAATTAGAAAAGATAAAGAACTTTTTTTAATTTGAGGAAGAAAAAGTATGTATTACTCAATAAAATGTAAAAACTTTCTGCCAAAAGACTCAGGCCTTCTAAAATATACCTTTGAATTAGTAGTAAACAACCCTATGAGGAGACAGTTGCTTTTGAAAAAGAAAAAAAAAATGGCACTCAAGATAGACACCCAAATGAAACTATAGGCATGCAAATAATAATCTGAATAAATGATGCAGATATGAGAACATAACATTTGTCATGGTTGCTACCAAAAATAAACTATTGAATTAGTTGATTTTTTTCAGTTGCAGCTAATATCCTAAAACAGTGATACTGAAATCCTAAAACGTTGACTTGATTTCTGGACTTACCAGTTATTAATAATACAAGCTTGCATAAGTGCTTGGGTATCTCATTTGATATAATACCTACTTCAGATGGTTATTAAGAAGATTAAATGTGAAAATGGTTGTGAAAGCATAGCACAATACCTGATACATGAATAACACAAATTTTGAGTGGTTAAAAATAATCACTGTAATGAAGTCATCATTTCTATTTTCTTTTCCATTCATCATTCAGCTCTAGGACAGGATGATCTAGCAAACTGTGTACTATTTCCTTGGTGAGAGTTAAATAGAAGCCTGATGTAGATCTAAAAATATCATCTTTGGAAGAAGCAAAGATAATTTATCTTTGTTACATTTTAATCTATGCCTTACTAATCCATCTATTTTAAATATGTAAGACCTGCAGGCAATTGTCTTGGATTTTCGGCCAGATATCCAAGAAGCTCAAATGGTTTCTTAAGTTTATTAAGGAAGCAGCTACCTGCTCTAAACTAACTTGTCTGTGATGATGTAGAATGAAATGAAATTATAATCATGCCTGTTTCACATATCTTACCACAACATAACCTAAATTTGAAACTCTTTAACCCATAAAAGCACTACTGATAAACGCTGCTAACACAGAGTTTTTTCCCCCATGCCATTTCTTTGGAGTTTCCCCTTAATGTCCTTAGGATTCTAGTGTATACATGTGAAAATAATTATTCAAGAATGAAAAGAGTGATATACATTCTTTTTAAAACTTTTCACTTTTTACCATTTTGTTTGGGATACCTGTCGGTCACTCCAATTTACTGAGTATTCACTTTGGAGGAATTGGGCTAAGGAGAAAAAGAAACTTTTTGAGTCCTTGCCAAGGGAGCTGAAAATGTAAAGCAAATGTATTACTCAGTTTGCCTGTTTGTCAACCTCTTCTCCCACAATCCCTGTTGAGTGAGCATCAAATCACATGCCATCCACATAGAGACCACAGCCGATTTGGGTCAATTGTAAGCATCTGACTCAAGCTGAGTGAATCAGATTCTGTCTTCCAAGCATTTTGAATTGGGACTTAGAAATGATCAACTTTGAGACATTTAGGGAGATAACATAAAACTGACCACAGTATGGCCATGGTTGGCTTGTATAAGTGAAACACAAAATGGGCTCCAGAGAGAAAGAAAAAGATTCAAGCATACATAAAGATAAAGAGATGAGCATCCCTGTCTGTGGCCCTGGAAAGAGAGAATAGAGGTAATGAAGTCGACAGCCTTGGATCTTGATGGCATTCTGTTTCCTTGTTCCAGTTTCTCAAAAAACCTGTCCTTGCATTTTTGAAATAGTGGTTTAACCTTAAATAAATTCCTCGATATTAGCTAGTTTGAGTGAGTTTCTGTTTCTTTACAACCAGCTTTCCCTGGCCTCAGTTTGAAAACAGTTTTGCAGAATTACAGATTTAAAGAGTTACTGTTATGAACTTAGTAGAATGCTGTGTATGACCACTTGTATCTTTTGTTCTTGTTTCCAAAAATTTAGTATATATTTTATGTAAGTGTAAATATGCCTAACAAAAGCATAAAAATTAGAGAAATATCATTTGACTATACTAAAGAAAAAAACTTAACAAATAGGGTCTGGCTTTACATTCAAAATTATTTTATAATATTGAAAGTTTACGTATATATAAAATATCTAAGTCTTGACTGTTCACTTTCTGGTTATTATGTTGGTTTTCCCCTTTTTTAAATTTTTATTTTAATTAGATTTTTATATTTACCAATGTATGTACATGGTTTTTATTAAGGCAAATTTTACTTAAAGAATTATTTTAAAATACCAATCCTCCTTTCCCAAACCATATACTGAATTCTTCAAATGTATATTTTCCCTCTATTTCTATATTTTTAAGTATATAACTGCTGTCCCAGTATAACAGTGTTCTCTCTCTCACTGCTTCCTTTTCCTTTTCTCCATCCTTTCTGTATAGTGTTTACTTTATACTGACCACCGAAAAACATTTTGTCCCTGTAGGTTAAGTAGGACAAATAGAACGTCTTGCACAAGTAAGGCACTACAACTACTTTCTCCTTGTACAACTCTTTCTTTTTTCCTGGAATTAGTAACTACCTGAAGTTTTCATTTAACAATTTTTATTAGTTTTTCTACCATTAGACTTCTGTACACTTCTTTCCCCAGATATCTCTTATCAAGGATACAAATGACCTTTACCTTTCTAAACCCAGTGGTTCATTTTCAGCCCTCATCTTACTTGACCAATGAGCAGCATTTTAAACAGTGACTTCCAGGTCACTCACTCTCTTGGTTTCCTCCTGCCCTACTGGCCACTTCTTCTTAAACCTCTTTATTGGATCCTCTATTTAGACCTAGCAATATTAGATGCCCCAAAGCCGAGTCATTGAACGTTTCTGTAATGTCATCCAGATACATAGTTTTAAATGCTGTCTATCTGCTGGTTATTTCTAAGTTTGTTTTCTCTCCTCTACCTTTCTTCTCTGACTTCAGACTCACATAAGCATTTCATACTTAAGGTGAGTAAAATTAAATTCCTGATATTCCATTCTTCTATTCCATCCAATCCAGCATCTCCCATAGTCTTCCTCGGTAATGGCAACTCCATCCTTTCAGGTGTTCAGAAAACCATATAGTCTGTCTTTCATACCCCACATCCAATCTGTCAGCAAGTCCTGTTGGCTTTGCTTTTGAAATATATCTGGAATTTTAATCAGTTCTCACCATATCTGTCTCACCTGGATTATTGCAACTGCTCTTACTAGTTCCTGCTTAACCTCTTGTTCTCTTACAGTCAATATAAAAGTCAGAGTGGATCTTTCAAAATACAAGGTAGATCACATCATTTTTTTACTCAAAAATCCTCCAACATCTATCTCATTCTATATATAGGGTCTTATAGCAACCTGCTACCCTAATACTTTTCTATTGTTATTGCCTATTAACCCATCCTTCCCTCTGCTTCAGGCCATTGGCCTCCTTATTCTAATCCATCCTTCCCTCTGCTTCAGACCATTGGCCTTTTTATTCTGGCCTCTGTTCATGAAACATGTTAGAAATAGAAACACCTCAAAGCTGTTGCACTTGCTTTTCATTCTGCCTAAAACGTCACGTCCCCAAATCCTCCCACCTTCCCACAGTGTCCCCTTCCACTGTCCTTCACCCCCACCCAAGTCATTTCATGGCTTATTCCTTCTCCAATGTCAGGTTTTTGCTTTAATATAGACACCTTAGGATTTCCCTAATATGCTGTTTAGAATACTCTTAACTCTCCCTCCACCCACTCTTGGCAATTAGTATACCCCTTTCTGCTCTGTTATTTTATCATACTTCTCACCATCTAACATAATACACAGTTTGTTTATTCAATTTTATACTGTCACTCTTCATTAGAATATGAGACCAAAAGAGTAATTATTATCTGTTCTGTTCCCTATTGTATCCCCACAGCCTGGAAGAGTTCCTGGAATATAATAGGCTCCTAATAAATATTTTTAATAATACATTATATACTCTTCTTTATTTTTGACCTGTTCATAGTTAGGTTTTTAAATAACCATAGTCTACTTTAATTTATATAAATTATAGCCAATTATTTTACATTTTTTCTCATTATTGCCCATAACCTATTCATAGATTTTCTTTTGGACCATAATATAATAGATTTTTTAAACTAGGATGGCTCTTTTAAGATGAAGAAAATTGCTTGACTACCATGGACTATTTATTGAACCTCTTTGGACCTTAGTTTCTTTATCTGTAATTGCATAAGTCAAAGTCAAGTTGCAAATACAGTGCATCTTTTAAATCAATATACAATTTTTATATTACAATATTAAGAAGGTTCATAGTCAGCTTTTTTCCTGTGTACTCAAAAGCCATTACTTCATGGAAATTCTTTTCCATGAAGGAAAATTTTCTTCTAGTAGTTTTGGAGGCAGAGAGTAGGAGAATGAGGGAGTTCAGGCTGGATGCCTTTATTTTGTTAGTAAAGCTGAAATGAGAGGGCTAACAATTGGAATGGACATTTGGGAAAAACAGAAAAGATTGAGAACAACGACTGTGAACAGTAAGATTGAGAATTCACCTAGTTTCGTTAAATGTATATGAATCATGCAAATTCTCAGAGGAAAAAACACAAATATTTTAAAGATTTAAGGTTTGCTAAGTAACTTCAATAGTATTAAAAGAGCCTTATATTTTATTAGTAAAATATCTTTGGGTTTATAACATACTTTAGGTATCAAAAAAATAAAGATAGTTAGCCTTTAACCTTATAAAGTCTTTCATTTGTTTTGACTCTTAAGACTTTGGAAGAAGTTGTACTTTCTGGGTCTTGGAAACAATTTTAGTTTCTTGAAATTCTATTTTAAAACTCTTCTGACTATCCCAAGAATATGAAATTATGAACATTTAGTTTTCTACAATTCATTTGATCATTCATCGAACACACAATTTTTGAGTCTTCTGACTGTTGCATACTGCAGGAATTGTAAGGAATTACAATATGTAAGTAATTTATGTATTGTGCAAGTAATTTGAGAAGGCTTCTTGTCTGAAACTACCTTTAAATGTTTTCTCAACAAGACCCCGAAAGAATCCCTCTTCAACTTCACTCTCAATATCTATTGAGTCTTCGAATAATATCAAATCTACTTTCTAAATGTTCCTATCTCATATCTTCTCTTTTCCGTGTTCATTACCACTATCATGTTTATACCTTAGTAATTTCCCACCTCAAATACCACCAACGCCTTCTAAGTGGTTTCTCTGTTTCAGTTTTAACTCTCAAATCACCTTCATGTTGCAATTTGGGTTGACTTCTAAAATCTAAATATATCATTCCCCAGATTAGAATCTCTGCAAACTCTTTGTATTCTAACAATACTTAACTGCTTGAATTTTCTCTCAAAGATTATATTATCTTATACATTATATATGTGTTTTCTTCTGCTGCAATATGCCTTCCTCTCCCTCCCCTGCGTTCTGTGTCTAACTAAATTCAACCTGCTCTTCCATACTTCAGGCATCACCTGCTTTGAGCCACTCCATTCCTGCCCCTCTCTAAGTAAGAACTATGTGAGCCTCTTGAATGTTCCCATATCACTGTGAGAACACCTCTAACATTCCATTTATCATGCTGAATGTTCAGTAATACTTGATTTGCCTATCTCCCACATTTATTTTTAAGCAACCTGAAGGCAAGAAATGTGTCTTTGAACTCTATATTCTCAACAACTCTTGCAGTGTCTAAGAAATAGTTGACATCTTTAAATGTGAAACCAGTTTTCTCTTAGGAAATATTCTATGCTTCTTCTCTGAGGGTAGTACTCAAACACATAGAATGTTATGTCTCCAGTGTGTCTGCAGTCCTCAAAAATAACTTTTAGAAACTTTTCTTTGTTTTTATAAATATAAACATATAAATATAAAATGTAAATACATTGAAATATAAGGTATAAATACTACATATTACATATAGAACACTATGAAGACTTCTATGTGATAAAAAAAGTAGCAAAATATTTTCAATAAAAAATAATCTTAGAAAACTTTGAGGTATAAAGTATTTAAACCAGTTCTTTTTGAAGAACCAATACTTTTTGAAGTATTTTTGAGAGACTTTTTTGCTCAAGTTAGGTTCATTGAGGTGTTATTTACCTGCAGTAAAATTTGCCTTTTTTAAATGTACAGTTCTACCAGTTTTGACAATGTATGCCATTGTATAACTTCCCTACAGTCGAGATACAGGATGTTTTCATAACTCCAAAAAGTTCCTTCCATCCGCTTTGCAGTCACTCCCTTCCCCCATCCCCAAGCCCATGGCAAACACTGCTCTGATTTTTGTCCCTATAGTTTTGATTTTTCCGGGTCTTATAATCATACATACAGTGTGTAGCTTTTTGTGTCTGATTTCTCTCAGCGTAATGTCTTGAAATTCATCTTGATGTTGCATATATTAGCAAATAATTACTTTTATTGCTCAATGGTATTAAATTATTACATGAATGTACTACAACTTGTTTATCCTTTCAGCAATTGAGGGATTGTTTACAGTTTATGGCATTCTGTATAAAGCTGCTATAATTATTCATAAATAAGTCTTTGTGTGGATGTATATTTTCATTTCTCATTGGGAAATGACTAGGAGTGACATAGTTTGGTCATATGGTAATTGTTTGAAAAGGTAATTGTCTTTTCAAGCAGTTGAAAACAATTGAAATTTCAATTTCCCCATTGAATTTTCTTGGCACTTTTGTCAGAAATATATATATTTCTGGACTCTACTCTGTTCCACTTATTTATATGTTTATACTTAGGCCAATGCCACAGTGATTACTGTAGCATTATAGCTTTATGACCTTGAAATCAAGTGGTGTGAGTCCTTCAATTTTGTTCTTTTCAAAATGATCTTGGCTATTCTGGATCATTTATGTTTCCATAACAATTTTGAAGTCAGCTTGTTAATTTCTACAGAAAAGCCTGCTGGGATTCAATTGGAATTTCGTTGAATCTAGAGATAAATTTGGGGAGAATTGACATCTTAACAGTATTAAGCTTCTTATCCATGAATTTGGTTTATGTCTCCATTCACTTAGACATTCTTTAATTTGTTTTTAAATTAATGTTTTGTAATTTTTACATAAAATTTACACATTTTTAAAAGATACCCCTAAGTTTTTAAATATTTTATGCTATTATAAATGTTTTTTTTTAATTATAAATTGTAATTGTTTGTTGCTAGCATTTAGAAATACAATTGATTTTTCTATAGTTGCTATTCTATCCTACAAGTTTACTTCTAGTGGCTTTTTTTTTTTTTTTTAGACTGTAGGATTTTCTATATTGGCAATCATGTCATCTGCGAATAAAGGAAATTTCTTTCTTTCTTTCTGATCTGATTAGTTATATTTATTTTTCTTGCTTCATGTCACTGGATAAAATCTCCAGGACAGTGTGGGACAGAAGTAGTGTGGAGAATGTCGTTGACTTGTTCCTAACTTTAGGGAGAAAATGTTCAGTCTTTCACCATTCAATATGATAGATAACTCTGGGGTTTTTATAAATCTCTTTATCGAGTTTAAAGAGTGGCTTCTTTTCTTAGTTTGGTGAGAGATTTCTCATGAATATTGAATCTTGTCAAATTATTTTTCTGTGGCTATTGAAAAGATTGTATTTTCTTTTTTCAGCCTGTTAACATGGTTAATTTTCATATTCTTTATAAAGTATATTTTCAGTCTCCAAGAGGAACAACAATACAGATTTTGACCACAGGACTCTTTTTCATTGGACATTTTGTAGAGCTAATGATCTATGGCTGGAGTTCCCAAACCCTTGGCTACCTGTTAGGACCTAAGCCACACAGCAGGATATGAGCAGCATTAAACTTCATCTGTATTTGCAGCCGCTCCCTAGAGCTAGCTAGCATCACCACCTCAGCTCAACCTCAGATCATCAGGCATTAAATTCTCATAGGAGCACCAGTCCCTGGTGCCAAAAAGGTTGGGGACTGTTGATCTATGGAATATACTGGGAAGTGCTATTAACAGAGAATAAATGTATAACGTGGACATAATTCTTTTTAAACTCATAGGGTTATTAATGAAGGATAACCAAGATAATGTAGATGCGCCACTTAGCTTAATGTTGAGCACATAGTAAATGTTTAAGATATATTCAAACATTAAAAACTAATTCATATATTAATTTGAACATGAATTCTACATTTATTGCATGCTTACTCTTTCAATGTCACTGTTAGCAATATTACAGAGGCTACTAACATAAAAATTAAAATGATTTATATGAGTTTAAGTTACCTTGAGTTTGTTTGTTTGTTTACCCTACAAGGAAATGGATGTATATTCTGTCAGTTGTTTTCACAGCTCAAATTCACCAGATTTCAAACAGAGGCTGGATTAAATTAAAAGGTGTTCTTCAACACCAACATGATTATTATTTTAAATTATTTCACGAATTGGATGTAGCTTTTGTGAAATTCCTTTCACATGAATAAGAAAAGGGGTAAGTATGCCTTATTTATGAGCCTTGTTCATGAGGAATAAGGAGACAGTTGACCCTTTCATGTTTTCATGTGTCCCACCATACATATAAGAAGGCTTCAGCTATGTGGAAAGTCTTGGAGATCATTAACTGAGTTTTAACCATCACTTGTTTAGAGCAAATAAAAATACATCTATGAACTCATGGAAGGCAAGGATATAATTGCTGCATACACGCACACACACACACACACACACACACACAAGTAAATGCAGCTTTACCTCATATTTTTGACTTGGAGAATCCCAAACTTTTTGTCTACAGTCATGTTATACAACCATAGATAACTTTATTGATCAATAACAGACTGATTTCATTTGCTTAGCATTAAGAGCTTGTTTCTCTTAGTTTAAGAATTCTCAGGAAAAGAGAAGAACCTTTGCAAGCGACACACTAAATATCTCTTTCCTGTTACAAGTTTTGCTGTAAAACTAAGTAATTATGTGGCTCTGATGATTTGCTATCCCTCAGACAATAGTTTCCTGACATTTCAGAACAGCAGTTTATAATAATGCTTACATATGGGTTTGATATTGGATGTTGTTAAAAAATCAGCAGGTCTAGACTGGAGTTTATTTTTAAAGTATATGGTAATGATCTGCTGTATTCCAAAAAGAGGGGCATATGTGCCTACCTCAAAGCAAGAATAATTGGGTACCAGGAAGTAGCCATACTACCTTTGCTATTGGGGGTTTGTGTGTGGCTGGGTGGGGTGAGGTGGGGAGAGTGAAGAGAAGAGATTCATTAGGACTTCAGTCCCTGGCTCTGGGAATGAATAAAAGGAAAAGTATCTGGATCAATAAATATACTATGTCCTTGGTATGATTTTGTCTCAAAGTAGTCATAAAGGCCAGAAGACCAGCTGTAAAATCAAGAAACCTAAGTTCAAGCCTCATCAATACCATTTACCTTAGGTAAATATATGAATTTCTCTGAGTTTTTTTTTATCTTCAAAATTCTCATCTTAAGCTTAACTCACAGTTTTATGGTAAAACTATAAAAGTCACTTGCAAAATGCTTTATAAACTATAAATAATTATTATATTACTATTTTTTACTCAAATGCAAAAACTTAGAAATAATCACTGTGATTATTTTTAATATTTAAAGAAAAATAGCCAAATTGGATTTTGTTTTGTTTTAATTTTTATCCATGGTCTAACTGACTGCAAATCTTTATCTTTAAATATATATTGGTATTTTTGGAGTTATGTAGTTGATGTTATGAATCTATAGCTTCTAACATTGTCTTCCCTCCTAGTGGTTATAAGCACTTATAACCTAGCCCATTGCCATCTGGCCAGTCTCCCCATGTCTTGAAAATAATAGTAACTTGTGATGACTTCAGCTAATTTCTTAAGAAACCTAAGAAGAAAAAATTATATTTTGTAAATTGAGAACTTTGTTTAGAAAAATATCAATTTTCTCATGTATTTTAGTGCTTGCTTTCTCCCATTTGGAGCCCGCTGGACAAATTAGATAACAAGTGAGTTTTTCTAAGACAGAGATTTAAAGTAAATAAAACACTTCAATCTAATCATTAGGATAGTTGAGATATTCTTTTATTTTATTTCTCGTACTTAACATAAAATATCGTTCTGTTTTTTGTATCTTTCTGCATAATTATAGCTTATTTCTTTTGGCTTCTTATTTGAAACCTGCAAGAATATCCTAAGATACATTCAATAGTTTAAGTAGGTTATTTCCTATGGGCATTTTGAAGACAGAGTTTTAAGTTGCTTTAAATGTTAGCTTCCGAGTGCCGTTATACTTTACACCTGATTTCATTTGTGAATATAAAATTCATAATTTTGTGTTTATCAGACTTCTAAGTAAATGTTTTTCAAGTGTTGTTATGCTTTTTAAAGTACTGCTGTCATAACATTTCTGTTGACCTCATGAAGCCATGACCCTTTTCAATGAGTTCAGAACTCTGAGTAGGATTCTTATAAATTTATAAAATGTCATCTTAAGAAGATTCTTTATCAATCTCTTAAAACAGACAACTACTTTTTAACTGTTATTATAATATACTAGGCATACAAAATGCTGTATTTTTGTTTCATAGTCATGTGGATATTAAAATTTAATTCATGAAATTTAATTAAATGAGAGTACATGGCTTCTATTAATGTTTTGGATAACTCATCAGTGAGATATTCTTAGACAAATGTTTTTATTTTTATTAATTTGCCTTATTAAAATGGTTAATGGTCAACTATAAGACACATGCCAAAGGTTTCATTCACATTAATAACACTAGTATCAAATAATTTCATCTGCTTTCAGTAAATGTGGCGGCTCTTCTTTCACCCTTTGCGAGCATTTAGTTTTCATTTGCTGTTTCAAAACATCATAATCATTATTGATTTCAGTGTTTTTACATTTTTTCTTCATTCTTTCATTTTCCACATAGAAATTCCAAGATAAAGAAAGGACTATTTACTTCTAACTTGCTTTAAATGGAGACATTGGCATAAACATTAAATCATTTAATCGAAGTACCATGAACTGATAATATCATAAGAGATGGTTCAGGTACTAAACAGGCTTAGAAATTTTAAGTAAAAATTAATGTAGCCAATAAATGGCAGAATCAATACTCAAATCCAGGTCTTCAGACTCCTAGACCTACGCTTAATTTCCCTCCTTCACCCCCAAAAAGGAACCCTAATTTTTTCTTATCACATATGTAAGACATGTTCATTTGTAAACCTTAGAAATAGAAAGCCAAAAGAAGAAAATGAACAACAGCAAATCATAACTCCTGTAAACTTCATGTTATATACCCTTCTTTTTTTTTTTCCCCATCATCTCTGCCATTTCATCTAAAAACTGTTTTTTCTTCTTATTCTGGGTCAGATTTTTCTGCTTTTTTATATGCCTGATAATTTTTTATTAAGTTTATTGGGGTAACACTGGTTAATACAATTACATAATTTTCAGATATACATTATAATTTGACATCTGTATATTCTATTGTGTGTTTACCACCCAAAGTCCAGTTTCCTTCAGCTACCATATATTTGGTCCCCTTTACCCACTTTACCTTACCCCTATCCCCCTATATTTGATACCCTTTACCCTGTATACCTCCCCCCTCCTCCTCACCGCCCAACTTCTGGTACCTACTAGTCCATTGTCCATGTCCCTGAGTCTCTGTTTGTTGGTCCCGTTAATTTGTTGCTTTCAGGTTTATGTCCCACATATAAGTGATATCATGTGATTTTCAACTTTTTCTGTCTGGCTTATTTCACTTAGCATGATTATCTCAAGGTCCATCCATGTTGTCACAAAAGGCAGTATTTCGTTTCTTCTTATGGCTGTGTAATAGTCCATTGTATATATGTACCACAGCTTCTTTAGTCAATCATCTATCGTAGGACACTTCAGTTGCTTCCATGTCCTGGCCACTGTGAATAATGCTGCTATGAACATCGGTGTGTAAATATCTTTTTGGATATGGGTTTTCAAGTCTTTAGGATAAATACCCAGTAGAGGAATTGCTGGATCATATGGTAGATCAATTCTTAGTTTTTTGACAAACTTCCATACTGTTTTCCATAGTGGCTGTACCAATTTACATTCCCACCAGCAGTGTATGAGGGTTCCTTTTCCTCCGCATCCTCTCCAACATTTGCTATTCCTTGTCCTGTAGATTATAGCTATTCTAACAGGTGTGAGATGGTATCTCATTGTGGTTTTGATTTGCATTTCCCTAATAGCTAGTGATGTTGAGCATCTTTTCAAATATTTGTTGGCCATTTGAATGTCCTCCAGGGAAAAGTGTCTGTTCAGGTCCTCTGCCTATTTTTTGATTGGATCATTTGTTTTTTTGTTGTTGTTATTGAGTTGTATGAGTTCTTTGTATATTTTGGATATTAGGCCTTTATCGGAAGTGTTGCTTGCAAATATATTTTCTCATTCGGATGGTTGTCTCTTTACCATTATATACCCTTCTTGATATGCAGTACCCAATGTGGTGGCACTAGCCGCATGCGGTATTTAATTTTAATTTAAATCAAGTAAAAAATTTAGTTCCTCAGTTACATCAAGTGCTCAACAGCCACAAGTAGCTAGAGACTACTATATTGTATAGCAGATTATAGAATATTCCTTCATCATGTGAAATTCTTTAGTGCTGTAACTTTTTTCATGCATGAAAAAGGGCATACACACAGAGGTGTATGTATATACATGTATAAATTCGTATTTTAAAAATGGAGTTATATATATTCATAATTTGACTTTTTTCATCAAACACATACCATTTTGTATGTTAATACATATAATGTGCATAATCATTTTAAAGTGTGTATTTTTCATTATCACTGTATGCCATAATATGTTTAATTAAGTTCTTCTTTTTGTACTTTTGATGTTTGTTATTAAATTCATAAAGAATTCATTTACTTTATTCTTGGTTTATCGGTCTCCTCAGAGGTTTTATATTTTAGAAGTAGGATAACAGCTAAATAAATTACATAGAGACAAGAGTGTGAACTAAATCTGGAAAAAGTTAAAATGAGCTTAAAATTATATATTCATATGTAATTATATATAATAATAAATCGTATGAATTATATATGTGTATTTATATAAGTTCCATATAATTATATAAATATAAAATATAAATGTAAAAGAATGTTAAATTATATAGATTTGGATTAATCTTTATATATGTCAACATTCATAATTAGAAATAACATTCATTTAAAATGCTTTAATAGGCATGATATGATTTTCTGTAAAACATATTAATTATGACATATGTGCCACTACACAGACTATTTTGAAACCACAATAATACGTTCCAGGGTGTGTTATGCTGGGAAATTGCCATTTGGGAAGAATGAAGTCACTTGGCGTTTAGGTTGGTACGTCAGAATGTGTCCAAGGAAAGTAATATCTAATCAGAAGCCATGTATTACAATTGCTACTTACTTAATTATAATTCATTAAATTTGAGTTCTAATTACACCTATTTATTTCATGGACTTTTTTAAATGCTGTGCTCTTTAAATGAAGGTTCTTACTAGTCATTAAATTTGTTTTTGTTGAAGTACCAAAACTTAGAATATGTACTGCAAGTTATAAAACAACCCAGAGATAAAGCTTTTTCCTAATTGTGGTAAAATCTGACTAGCTGGTTCTAGTTCCCCTGCCTAGTGACTGATGATCTCTGCCCTCTGAGCTCATATTCTCAGATTCTGTTTTATACTCTTCCTATCGTATGACCATAGGCAGTGCTACTTCAATACATTACATTAGCTCAAATTAGTTTCCCAGATCATCTAAACATGTACAAGCCCTGAGGGAAGGGAATGCAAGACAGGTAAAGATTGATGAGAAAATAGAGGCTAAGTGCCATTTGAGGGCAGAGCTCTATGATAGGAGTGGGGGTTTTGGATGGGGGAGGAGAGGGTTGGACAAAAAAAAAAAAGACAAATTAATGTAAATACATTATACTGGTCCACTTTGTGAAAGTTAGGTTGAAATTCATTATAGTTTTGTCAACATTTAGTTTGAGAAGTTTGGGGAAAAGGTGAGATTTGGGAGAGCTTTCATGCAGAAAGAAAAGTATATCTGGTAGGAAATAAGGTTTGAAGAGAGAGGACATTCCAAGAATAGAGATTAAATATGTTTGAGGTTGTAACAAAGTTACTCAGAAAAGAAGTGAATAGTAATGTAAACGATCTATGTTTCCAACTATAACACCAAAGTGGGTAAGAGATAGAAGTTTTTCATAAAGAAAGGTAAAAGATCATAATTATATTAATGAAATTTTTTAGATCACTGATATGTTAACTGCTAGGACCAAAGATGAAATTCAACACTTTACCAAAGTAGAGTTGTTTGGAGATTTAAATTATAGCTAAATCACTGTCACTGATGATTAGAAACTCCATAGTTATCTTCTGATATATATTAGCAGCAATTTGTTAGACAAATTATAAAGAATTCTAGAAACTATAGTTATTGATTCAACATGTATTTTTTAAAAGCCACTATACAATAAATGATTAGTAACAATCTTTTAAGGTAAAAGGTATACATTGACTTTCAGGGCACAAGTTTAAAATCATTCCATTGATTTATGGATTATTTTATTGTTCTTGCTCCACTTATGCTAATCTATTATCTACATATAGCCTATAAAACAACCTTGAAATACTAATTTTTACATGTGCATTTAATTAGTGTGATTTCTAAAAGTTACCACAAGTGAATGTAGTTTAAAATAAAGCAATCTCTCAGAGGGAAAAAGTTATGGCAGCATGCAATTTAGAATAATTGGAGTATGATTTTGTGTTCTTATAATAATGATGCCATAAGTATAAGATAAAGACATTAACATTAGGTTCAGAATGTAAGAAGAGTATATTCCTCTAATAAAACACTTGGAAATTTTTAAATTTTAAAATTCTCTCGAGCTCTTTTAAAAAAATTAACAGTGTACCTGATAAAAATATTTTGAGAAAATAAACTTTACCTGTATTTTATAATTCTACAATTTCATAATTTTATAAGTCTACTTCTAAGAAGCTGTCATTATGGAAAACTTTTTTCCTGTAAAAGGCATTGGAAGTAATTGAGCAAAACTTAACCCATCCTTACGTAGTTTACCAATTTTGGATTGACAGTAAATTTCTTTATAATACCAAGTAATTCAAGTAGATACAAAAAACAGAGAGATGCAAATACTGTGTGTGTGTGTGTGTGTGTGTGTGTGTGTGTGTGTGTGTGTGTGTGTGTTTGGGAAGAAAGATTAGAAAAGGGATAGACTTAAAAAAAAAGTCTTCAGAGTGGAGATGAGGCCTAACTAGGTAGATAGTAATAAAAACTGGTAAACACTGAGCTCTTATTATGTGTCAGACCCTGTTCTAAGTGCTGTGTTAGTATTAACGACTTTAATCATCAAGATTGTATGAGATAGGAAATATTATCTTCATTTTACAGATAAGACAACTAGGGCATCATCAGGCTCAAAGACCCTGCTAGTAGACAAGGAAACTAAAAGTCAATCCCGAAGAGTATGACTCTGAGTCTATTAGAGGCAGTAGAAGTGGCCTCCTCTCTCCTTTAAGCATGCCGTGTGGAGAAAGTCAATTAAAGCACCTTCCCTCTACCTGTGTTCATCCTTCATTTACCCTTTTCCACAGTTCTTCATTTGTACAATAATCAATACTTTTCAATTCATTTTCTTTTAAAACTTGTCATATATAAATCAACTAAAACTCCTTCAGAACTTCAGGAAAAAACATTTACTCCTCAAAACTCCCTATTTTTTTTAAATTAGTTTCAAGTATACAGTACATTGGTGAGACATTTTATTGTTTATGAAACAATCCCCCTAGTTGCTCTTTCTCTCCTCTGACTCTCCACCTAGCCAATATGTTAATGCTAACTGCATTCCCTATGCCATGCTCCCCATCCCCATGACCACCTCTCCACTACCAATTTGTACTTCTTTAACCCTTCACCCTATTCTTCCAGTCCCCCCAAGTATAAATGTAAAAGGCAGTTGGAGTTTGGGTAAATGGTCTGAGTTGGAGATGTTGTGTAGAGCCCTATAGTGAGTAAGATCTGGGGCTAATTCCTGAAGCTATCCAAACTCAAGAGCTTGGGCAGAGATGGAAAGGCTAGTGAAGTCCATGCAAAACTTAGATTCTCTCTGGCCAGCCAACACTGAGTCGTAAAGCATGAACTGTTGATGCATACAACTTTTGAGCTTTCATGCTTATATGATATTTTTATTTTAATTTGAACTTATGATTTTGTCTTGTGAAAAACTGAACAAATATAGATTGTATTGAATTAATGGTACTAGCAATCAACTTTTAACCTATATAAATTAGTGTATATTAGAGAATATAATTATTATCTAATGTAATTATTAAAGAGGGTATAGTGTATACACAATGCCTTTTAAATGTCCAAACCTTGAAGATGATGATTCTAACATTAAAGACATGTTATATCAGGCTGAAGTTAATAAGAGTTGCAATTATTCTTCGTATTATATAATAATATTTTATATCTTAGGAGAATATATAAACTAACCACAACATAACCACAGTCTTTCAAGAAAGATACTTGTGTACTGTGTCTGGTGTCCAGTGATCCCAGGCCAACCAAACTTTAACTGGTAATTCTTCCCTCAAGCTAAATTTTATTACTTTGAAAGTTTATTGTTTTAAAGTTCGACTTATCATAGTTTCCTTGATACAGTTGGATAAACTGTATCATAGAAAACACAAGGACACAAAACAGCAAAAGTAGTTTCACTTAACACATAAATATGAGCATAGAAAAAGCAATTTGTCCTGTCTCTCCTTTTTTTTTTTTTGAATTTCAATGCCAAATTAAGCTGGATAAAAGTTCCAAATTTTCTTCAGGCAAAGTTTTTGTTGTTGTTGTTAAGCAGCAGTTTTCACTTAATACAAAATTACTCTGTGGCAAATACCCAGATTTTATATTAACACATGTAATTTTCCAGAAGAAATGTCAAGTCCTATTGCTGGCCCTTGAATATGGATTGATTAGATGCAGTGTCAGAGTTCTATTAAGAACATCTGAAATGAAGAATGCCTAAAAAAGTGGGTGCATCAGTGGTAACATTAATATTTTGTTTCAAGAGAGGGATTGATTTTTGCTAAAGTTGCACATTTCTCTGGGTTTGCATGGATTGGATAGAATTTCAGACTGAGTGATGAAGTACAAACACTTGCATTCAGATTCTTTGTTATTTTACACATGTATGCATGGCTGTCAGGGGAGTTTCTGGTTGCTTGTGATATTCATTAGCTTTGAGGTCTCTTAAATCATCCAGCTGTAACATACAGCAATAGATGTGTACATCCAATTCCAACACCTCCAGGTCGTCCTACCTCTCTCATGGGTCACATTTGTCAAACTTGGTGTGTGAGGCTTTTGGACCTGGAGCCTTGTCTTCTTCAATGCTGGATTAACAACCGTACTGTTTTTACCGTTCCCAATTACACTTTAATTTTATACTTAAAGATGGTTTTTCCTTTAAATGTAAAATTTTCCAAGACTAGATCATATATGTAAAACAACCAATGGTTATTTACCATTTTAAGTCATAATCTAAGTAAAATAACAATTATTTTCACCATAATCGATCTAGAATCTAATTGCTAGCCATTATGGCCACAACTTAAAGTTTAAAATGTACTCACCAATGACTTAGAATTATGTGTTCTTTTATCTATTATTTTTTACTAGAATCACAGATGGAAAAGTTGTTTTCTCATTTTTAGACATGAAACAGGGCATTAAATACACACACACACACACACACACATATGTATATATGTATATGTATATACCTGCCTTTGTGTGGCACTGCCTCTCTTACTCTTTTTCTGCCTTCAGAATGTCTTTACCTTGTTTACCTTCCACATGAGTTGCTACAGTATTTTCTATGATGCTAACCTGATTATTCATTTACTATCAAGTATTGAGCATCTGCTCTGTGTCAAAAGCTGTGCTAGGCCCTGTGGATAGTAATAAGAATTTTTAACAAGTTAGACTGACTCTTGTGGAGCTTGTGAACTCATGGAGGTGACACCGGATGGTCAGTTAAATTCTAGGATGTTTAAGTGCTATGGTGGTGCAGGTACAGGTTCTAGGTAAACACCTGGAGGGACTTCTTTCTTAAACAACCTTTTCTCCTCCTTACCTTATTCTTTAGGAACTTTCAATAGCTCTACTACATTACTTGCTAAATAACCATCATTTCTTTTCTGTAATAACTTTGCTTTTATGCATAAATTTACTTTCGGTATACCACAAGTAGCATATCAGCCTTATCCTGTAAATGTACTTGGTTTTTCTGTGTGCAGATTCATTAATGTGGACTAATTTTTTTTTTTTTTTTTTTTTTTTGCACCAACAGCCAAGTTGCTCTGTCATTCGTCAAATGTCTGTAAGGGGCTGATGCTTATATTAGTTTCTCCTTGGACTCTGAGCAGCCTTTTCTGAAATGCCATGAGACATCAGTATTCCACAGGTGAACATAAAAATCAGGTTCTCCAAGGACTCACTCCACATTCTGAACCATTATGTCTGATGTTCCTTATTATTTACCCTCAATATATGCCCACTTGTGGCCCAATAGACAGAAACATAATACATACCCATTTATTCTTATTATTTCTTTATCTCAGAGCACTGGGGAAATTAATAGGTATTTCAGGTTATATAATAGTCCTTCAGGGTACTTTTGCTAATAATATCATTAATTTAAAAAAATAAGCTGCCATTTAACTAATCGTTTTCTGTATCAAGCACTTTTACAAACATCATCACAACAGTGCCATTTAGATATCTTAGAAAAGAAAGTGAGGTTCAGTGAGATTTATAACCTGCCATCCAGCTGGCGTTAGGTGCCTCTTTTCCTCAATGGTTGGGATTTAATTAGTATTTTACTTACTTGACATCAGAATACACAAAATATAACCTTGGATACTTTTATTATAACTAAGTTATTTCTTAACTTCTATCATGGCTTTTAATGAACAACCTAGCCCACCAGTCCCCTTTCGTTTTGGTGCCTCCCCCTCATTCCCACCCCCTTGGGACCACATACCTGACTCTAACAACACTGACTAATATTTATATCAACACATGTATGTGACACCAGCCACTACACCCCACCTTCATTTAGACTAACTAAATACAACTGAGTCATGCCCAAGCCCAAGTTGTCATGTTCTGTGTGATTTTTGATTCTTGTCACCTTCCCTTGGGACCTGTTCTACAGTTAGCTATAGCTCACGCTGCATATATTCTGGTCTTGCTCTCTGTTTCTCCCTGGCCTGCTAATCAAAAATAACACCATCATTGCCACATTAATCTAGGTTTTAACTGGAAGTTAAAAAAAAAAGGAAATATATATCTTAAGACTTTATTTTATTCCCCAGATTTTTCTTACTTAGTTTTTTTTCCTTTTTCACTTTCAAATGGATCATTCCTTCACATTTCCTCAAAATTCATGCTCTGAAGGTTTACTTCCATTATATCATACACATAACATTTTTAGAGTCTCCTAAATATTCCTAACTCTGATGTTCAGAGTCCATTCTAATTTGATTGAAATTTAATAACCTGAGTCAGATGGGTATCTTCTGTACTGTCTCTTATCCCAGCCCGCTTCAAAATATTTTCTCATTTTATTGTGTATACCATGATTACCCTCACTCATCTCTCCCCTGAGTACCTAATTTCACCCATCATTTAAAGTCCCAGTTTTATCTCCACTCTCCATGATTAGCACACTCTAATCTCTCCATATAGGTTTTGTCTGTGCTACTTCTTAAAACATACAGCTTTTATAAATTAAAATTTTTTTCAGTTACAGTTGGCATACAATATTATATTTGTTTCAGGTGTACAACACAGTGATTAGACATTTATATAACTTACAAAGTGATCCCCTAACAAGTCTGGTACCCATCGGACGCCATACATAGTTAGTACCATATTATTGACTATATTCGCTGTGCCATACTTTACATCTACATGACTGCTTTTATAACTGGCAGTTTATACTTCTTAATCCCTTCACCTTTTTCACTTACCTCCCCCTGCCAACCCCCTCCCCATGTTTCAGTGGATTTCCACTGCATTTAGATCAACAATCTTCATGCAATTGACTTCTAATCGGGCCCCTGTCTACCGAGTCTTTATCAAGCCCTAATCAATTGGTTCAAATAAATTGACAACCAAAAGGTTTTCACCAAAATTCCTTTTATTATTTTTATCCATCAATATTAAGTAATAATGAAACTTTACCCACACAGTTTCTCAGATCTCAGCTGGTAAGATTTCATTCTTTATTTTAGAAGTCTGGACAGTCAAAATTGCTATTCCTATCCTACTCCTCTTCTATCTTAAGAAGGTAAAATAATCTATGATTAAGGTCTGTGAACATGATTGGTAACTTCTTCCAAAGGTGGAGTGGTGTATAGCCATACCCATTCTTTTATAACCCTGATGAATGATAGTATTGATCTCCAATTACAATGTTTTTTATTTGGGGCACTGAGAGGTGGGCTTTTGCAATTTTATAACTTGATAAAAATACAAACCAGCAAGGATATCTTTTTTTTTTTACACAAAATGGGCTATAATAAATTTATAAAAATATACATATTTTATTTTTTTCCTTTTATTGAAAATTTTATGAACTATCTCTTAGAATGCAATGGTTAGATTTTGTACTACTGCTGTGTTCTAAGAACCAAGGCCAATTTTCTAAGCCTATTGCTTCAAAAATTAAGAAAGAGATGTAATACAGCAAAAACTCAAAGCCTCCATCCACCAGCAGAATATACCAAGAGTCTTTGCTTTATCTTATGCCTTTGGCCCCTTACTGTGTTTATCTATACTGGCTTCCTTTCTGTTGCTCAGGAGGGCTAAGCTGTTTCCCAGCTCAGGTCTTTACACGTCTGCCCACAACATATTTTCTTTTACCTCTTTTCATGGCTGATTCTCCTGTCCTTTTACGTGTGTCACTTTCTGAAATAGGCCTTCACCGACTGTCCAATCTAAAAGGGATCAATCTCTGTCTGAGCAACCTGATAGTTTCTTTTACATAACTTTTTACAGTTTTTAATAATTCCACTTATTTATTTACTTGCTTTTTAAAAATTTCTTTCTCACTAGACTATAGTCTCCACAAAGGCTGATAATATCTGTTCTATTAACTTTTGAATACCAAGCACCTAGTACAGTATTTAAGACAGAGTTCACAATTAATAAATATTTCTTTAATGAATACTTCCCATTTTTTAATTTTATTTGCTATAGTTATTTTTATGTGCCTCTCTCTTAATTCCTCATTTACAGTGTAATATCTTTAAGAAGACAGAATCTTAAACCACTTGGTTAGGGGTTATAAATACTGTTGAATTATATAGTTTATTTATTTGTCAGAATTGCAGTCTCTCACACTCTTTTCAATCAGTATTTTATTATAATGTTGGTTGATATCTTTCAAAAGCCCCTTAATAATTACATATTAACAGGGGAAGATGTAGGTGTTTTAGGGCTTCTAATTCAGACAATTTGGGGGAGGTGACCTTTAAACAAAGATAATGGATACAAATTAGGTACTAGTCCTTAAGAGGAGACCTGTGTCCATAAAAGGAGCCTGAAAGTTAAACTTTGTTTAGCTCCACAATAAATCTGCCTCTGTTAACTGGATGGAAATTTTGATTACATGTTTCTTCCTACACTCACGTCCAGCATTTGCAATACGTATTATTTGAGCCACATTCATCTCACAGATTATTGTGTCTGACCATTGATGCAGCCCCACCCTTTCTCCCCACTCTAATCACTTCTGTTTATTGCATTCAACTACATGCCAATTGGAAATCAGTATGAAAAGCCAACCTCACCAGGACAGCTGTTATTGCACGGATACTAATCCAGTGATGTCAGTAGTTACGTTGGCATTACTTTAGCTTCACATTGGCCTGAAAATCTCATTCTTCCTTTCTTTGTAATAATTTACCCAAAGTCCCAAGTTTTTTAGTTTTTCTCTTTTAACTGTCACTTTACATCAGGAATTGGCATCTATTTTATTGACAACAGTAACTATTTTTTCTTTTTCTTTTTTCTCATGGGACTTGAATTTTTAAAGAGGAAGAGTAAGACAAATGCATAGCAGCCACTACACTGTCTATGTGACTTTTATTTTCCAGCTACTTTATTTCAATACTTGAAGGCAGTTTCAGTTATTGCCTGCTGAGGCAATAAACTTAAGGGGGGAAAATGGGAATATGCTACATATGTCACTACGAATTAGAGTGTCTCAAATAAAATTTTCTTGCAGCAGCAGAAGGGCAGCCCTCTGCCCTGCTACCCATATTTTAGGCCAGTGAATTATTGACTTACAGTGAGCCAGAGTTCAGTGGGGCTGGACACAATCTTCCAACTATGAGGCAATGTTTAGGTTAAAAGATCTGTCTCAGCAATTGAGAATGCTGAAACATGGGCAAAGAAAATAAATGTCTTGAGGGACATTTATTTGCAGAGAGCATATTTATCCTATATAACTACCTTGCCTATAGAAACCCAGAGATTTAACCTATGAGGCAGTGGTTAAAGCAGAAAGTAATGAGAGTGATGACAGTGAAAGGGAGAAGCAGGGGAGATGACTGGGGCACTCCAGAGGTTGTGATATTTTGTTTCCTGAGAGGATTCCCCAGGTGAGAAAACACAGTGGGCTCTGTTAATGTATCCAGCATTCAGTCAGTAGCTATTTTACACCAGGTACTGTGCTTAACAATGGGAATGTAACAATGACTAGGACAGGAACATACAGTGTAGTAGGAAAGACACATACTTAAAACAAAGTGTGCTATATGCGGGGGATGGTATACTATATAGTGGTCACACAATGGAGTAAGTAACTTTTTGTTTTGGGGATCAAGGAAGACATCACAGAAAAGAATTGTCTGAACTATAAGTGGCAAAGACTGTTGACTGCTGCTGATTTAGTTGAGTTCTTCCGAAAGCAGACCCCAGGACAGTAATTTGGGTGTGACCCCAGGAAGTACTATGAGGAAGTGAGACATTGAAGGAGGAAAGTCACAGAAGTGTTTGTGAATGAGTAGACCACTGTGAGTGACCAGGGCTCCATCCTACGGGGGACCCTCTGGAAGATAGACTGTGCCTCAGAAATCTTCTATTAATTTGTGAAGCTTCTGTCTTCATTAGTTGAGGATTCCTCCTGGTAGAACAAGCTCTTATGGGTACAACACTGTCAAACAGAGTGAAACAGGAAGCCATGGGAATGTGGGGAGGTGCTGCAGGAGGAGTCCTTCAGAGTAGATCTACGGGGTATAGTTGGGGCACCTACAGTTTCTGCTAAAGATGTCTTTTTAACAGCTAGTCTCATTTTTATTCTTTGTTTAATCGAGTTCTGGTTTGGTATTTGAAAGCCTAATAACCAATGAGCCCCTTGCCAGCTCCAGACAGTGAATGTTGATTAGTGTAAACCAGTCATAATTATTCCATTTCTCTTGTCAATAATTTTTTTAAGCATGAAACACTGCCCAAAAAGATGTACTAGGATGTTTTCTGGGAGCCTTCTGGGCAGGGACATATCTTTTTTGCTGTTTGATGTGGATTTGTGAGATGTGATGCTTAGAGCTGTGGCAGCCATCTTGCAGGCATGATAAAAAGTGCTGACAACAAGATCCAATATGTCGAAGAAGAGAAGGAAAAATCCAAGGTCCCTGACAATTTTTTTCAGCTGCTGAATATATAAGTTTGGGACTATCTGCCTCTGGACTTGTTGAAAACTGAAATAATAAAGTTGAGTCTACTGACTGAGTGAGGAGCATATGGCAGAAGAAGGGGTCGAGGCTAACATGCTGAATTCATTGGATGTGGATGGTAGCTTATGGTTCATCGGTTGTTTACCTTTTCTCTCAAAAGATTTAATTAATGTCCTCTATATTAATTGATATAATATAAACATTGGCCTGACTTTAAGTATTGATTGTTTCCTGGAAGCACCCCTCCCATTTTTAAAGTTGTAACATAGGACATAATGGCTTCCTGGATCACAATGGGCTTATCATGTCTTTTAGACTGTGCCTTCAGACCTCGCCATTGAGTTAGCTTCTTCAGTTCTATCCCCCATTCCAGTTCTGGCTTCTTTTCTTTCCTTACAAGTTTGTGTCCTGAAGGTCTTCGTGTAATTTGCTCTAACTCTTGCCCTGTAGAGATAAGTATACATTTGGAACAGGATATGAAGTCTCCAGCTAAGGAGTAAATGTTTTTAAGAACTAGATTTCTTGGTATCTGAAGGTACGGTGTACAAGTTTTAGGATACAAAATGTTGAGATTCTAAACATCTGTTTGAAGACTGTTATTTTCCAGAAGAGAAATAAACTTGAATATTTATAGGAGAAAGCCTATAAAAAGGGTGGAAGAATTGTTCTGGGGAGAAGACACTGAGAGAAAAGAGAACAATAAGACATTGAACAAGGACCCTGGAGATTCAGATGCCAGGGCTCTATCCCCCACAGTTGTCTATAGTCAAGAAAGGGCCTAAACCTATGAACCCAGGGTAGAGTCACTGTGAGAGGCATAGTTCTACTACTAAGAAGCCATGACCACCAGTCTAAGTCAGAGTAGAACCTGAGGGCCAGCTTACTTGGAAAGACTGCCCATCCACTAGGAATGTATTTGCTTATCTTCCTAAAATTGGGGAATAATATTAATATATATTTTAAGTAGCTATCTAGAAAAGTTTAATCTTTATTCTTATTCTTGATAAATTTTTCAATATCTGCTAATTTTCTTCCTTGGAGTCAAGGTAGCCAGATAAAGAGAGGAGGAGAGACTTTCCCTACAAAGTATCAAAACTTAGTTTAAAATTACAGTAATTAAAGTAGTGTGATACTGATAACAGACAAATAGACCAATGAATGGAACAGAACTGATAGTCTCAAACCTCTATATTCATCAGTGGTATAAACTTGGGGAAAGCATAGGACTGTTCAATAAATTGTGCTGGGGCAAATAGATATCCATATTGAAAAATAAAATAAAGTTATATTCTTATGTACAAAGATAAATTCCAAGTTTATTAAAGACCTAAATGTGAAAAGCAAAAGCTTTACAACAAAATGCATAAGAGTATGTAATGGCTTAGCCTTAGATAAGAATTTCTTATGCAAGACTTGAAAAGCACAAATTTGGAGAATGTATTGGTCATTTTTGCATAAAATGGAAATTGACTCTATATAAAAGGCACTAAAAATGAAAGATGAGCCAAAGTCTGGGATAAGATATTTTCAATGCATATAATCAATAAAAGTTTTAGTATCTAGAATATATGAAGAGTTCCTCTAAATCAGTAAGAAAAATAAAAAGCAACAATTAAAAAATGAGCAAAAAAAAAACAAGTAAATCTCAATAACTCAAAAGGCTAATAAATTTATGAGAAGAGATTCTATCTTACTAGTAATGAAGAAAATGCAAGACAGAAAGAGGAAATGCAATTAAAAGTAACAAAATATTTACTACCTTTAAATTGGCAAAAAATGAAAAAGTGACAAGAATTTGTAAAAAAGAATATCAGGAACTCTTCTATGCTGCTGATCTGAGGGTAAATTGTATAAAATTATGTTGGAGAGAAATTTGGCAACATCTGAGAAAACTGAGAAAACCTCAATGCCCCCAAATTTTATGCTAGATATGTCATAAAGAAATTCTTGTACACACGCACAAGAAAGTGTACACAGGAATATTCAAAGCAACATTGTCTGAAATGTTAAAAATTGCAAATGACATAAATTTTCAACAATAGAAAGTAGATAAGTAAACTGAGGTACAGTCACAAAATAGATCACAAAATAAATACAAACAGCTTATAGATCTGTTTAAATGGATTAATCAGAGCTACATGTTTTAGTCTAGATAAATCTCCATAATGTAAATTTGAGTAAATAAGGCAAGGTGCAGAAGGATACATACATAAAACTGTTTAAAATTTGCAAAAAATAAAAAAATACACAAATAGCTATATAACAGAAGTAAAAAAAAGAAAAAAAAAGAAAAAAGAATGTATGAAAATAATAAAGACCGAAGTCAGAATAACAATTATCTGTGTGTTGGAGAAAGAGGATACAGATTTGGGAAGGGTAAACAGGTAGCTTAAGTTTATATATAATGCTTTTTTTTTTTTTTTTAATTTTAAGCAAAATAGAAAATGTTATTTAAGCGAACTAAGAGGTGGTTATGTTCTGTGTAATATTATTCCTTATTGTTCTTTATGTTTAAAATCTGTTTTTAAAGACATGTTCTGTTTATAATAGTTATTAATTCAAATGCCTAGCAGTTCCAGGCAGGGAATGTAAATGCAAAAGGCTTTCGGGAGGGAACCCGTGTCTCCTCAAGAGAGGACAACAGCTAACCGGCCCTAGTAACCTGTTGCCAACTGGGAACTTACACTTTGTGTATCCATATCTGATTTTTCCAGAGCAGTAAATATCTGGGGTTTTTTTAAGCATGAAAAGTTTTGATTTTTAAAAGCTGACAATTAATTCAAATTAACTAAACAAAGCAAAATGAAATACTATGAGAATCCAAACAACAACAAAATGCCTGTGCATTAGATTCAGCCCACATATTACTAGTCTGTCACCAACTCCACTGTGGAGTCTTCCATCATAATCTCTTTGTGTGGCAAATGTAGGCAAAATATTGTAAAACCTTTTATTGTGGAGGACATTATTCAAGTGAAGAAGGTGAAAATGTTCCAGGGCTCTGCAGAAAGAGTGTACTAACGGGACTCCTTGGAGCCCTGCAGAGATCTTTGGCTGCTCAAACGTTGATTCTTAGCTTTTTGTATACTTTACAGTCTGCAAATCCTTCACTGTGAGGATCTCAAAAGACAAGCCAGACTTTTCCATTGACTCCAAGGCTGTGTCAGCAAATGCCAGGCTCAGCAGGCCTTTTCTATTGTATGTTAAGGCTCCAAACAGCTGTAAATAGTTTGTGCCAAGATCTCTACAAGTGTGACAAACTCACAGCATTCTCCGTACCCCAGGAGGCCAATTAAAGCTAGGAGACCACAGATCACAGTCTCTGAATACAGTCACCACACCTCTCAGGGCTGATGGCCATCATATTTTTTTTCTATTCTCTCCTCATCAGAAATGAAGCCTTAGATTGAAGGTTACTTATCCACAGGTTTTGGGTTGATTTTTAGCAGTTTTTTGAACTATCTCCTAAAAAGAAACCATTGTCTAGATATCTAGTCCATACATTTTTAATCAGCATGCTCTCATGTGAGTTTCATAGCTTCTTCTTACAGGTTACCTAGTCCGTAGAAGAGTTGGGTCAGTATATTCTTTGGACAAAAATTGCAGTTATTCTTACCTTCTCAAAAGTGCTGAAAAAGTCTTATGTTATGGAAATCATTTGTGAAACCTTTTATGGGAATAAATTATGAATCTTAGTTTGCAAGCTTTCAGACTGGAAAATTCCATTTCTGTATTACACATCTCAAATATTTTTCAATTCTCTAACAGAGTGTTCATATAGTAACATATTGTAATATAGTATTAACTACATGGGATTGGAACAGCCATATGGGGATAAAATGAACTAATGAACATATGATGTTCTCATGAATACTTGTATCACTGCCAGCTGCTATGATACCTTAGAAACCATTGGTGTAAAGGAACACTCACAACAAATTGAGAGACTGCTGGTGTGCATTATCCAAAAAGCAGCAGCGGGTAAAAAGAGGGTTAAGAATACTGTTGTAGAGGTCCTGCCTAGTGGAAAACAGAATAAAAATAAAATAAATACAAAATATAAGGACAGACCTAACAAATGATTTTTACTCTGTGAATAGACATGTTCATATTTGGCTATTACAATGAAAAGTATCAAATTCCTTGAAATTCTTAAAGAACTAAGTCCTCAAATCTACTAATTGCAATATTTCCAAATGAGTGTGCTTTCTCATTCTTTTGTTTTACATACAATTTTCACCCACACATCTATCCATTTAATATTCATTTCTGAATAATTCTCTTGGAAATCAATTGTATGTAGAACTTTGAAAATGTGAGTTGTAAGACATAAAAAACCCACTTTTTTTCTCTCAATTATATATGTAATTCATCCTAGACAGAGATTATTTATTGTCCAATCTATTTTAAAAATACATGAACAAAAAAAATCCACCTGTACTTTTGTTGAATGAGTGTGGATAAACATATAGAATATAGTTAGAAATGAAAACATTAACCTGGATCATTCGGAGAAAGTGAACAAACCACCACTGAGGAAAAGGGATTATTGACATACACTAAATTTTCTTACACAGTTGTATAGACCCATTCTTTATTTTGTTGTTCAGAAGCAAAAACAAATGAGTCCTGGCCTCCTTTTGCTATTTATTGAAATAACAAAGAACTAACAGACCAGTAATAATTCAGCTCTTTGTGTTTATACAAGCTTTATCACCAGGGAGCCTTGGGACAAAACATTCAAGTCACCCTGTCATTTGTCTTGTCAATGCATTTCCACTCTTCTGCCTTGTAAACAAAAAAGAAAAGCACAATTTTGTTTGAGTAGCAATCCTTCAGCACCAGGCCCAAGGGATAATTTCTTACTAGCCTCTATCAGTCATAGGAATCTCATTCTTTACCGGCATACAGGTGAGCATGCAACCTGGTTCGGGAAAATGAGACATAAAAAGAATCTTCTTAGGAAAAGAAAGTCTTTTTCTGCTCGTGTGCTTCCTTTTTGCTTTGAATACTTTCATGTAATGCTGTGGCATCTCATGATCATGGATAGGAGTTGGGGGCACAGAAACCCAAAGAATTCCAGACACATTGACTAATACCCTGACATTGCTGAGCCTCTGAGGGAACTGCTTGTATCCAGACTTCTCATTAAGTGAGAGAACAAACTTCTATGTGTTTAGACCACTCTAACTTGGCCTAAAATGTACAGCTAAAATTATTTTAACTAATGCATTCAACATGAAAAATTATGCTAAAAAGAAAACCAGAAAAAAATAACAAATGTTGATAGAGTCACTATGTGCCAAGTCCTATTTTTACCCATTCAGGTTCTCTTTAATGCCTCAGAATAATCTCTTGAGGTATATATACTATCATCTTAATTTATCATGAAAATCTTAATTTATCAATAAGAATGGTGAGTGCAAAAAGGTTAGTAATATGACTGGTAAGTGGTAGATTTAAGTGCTTCATGGCTATACTCCAGCTGTCTTATTTAATGGAATTGTCATTTTGAGATATTTATGGATCAGGTTTTTAAAACTACTGTTATTTGAATTCAAGTACATAAAATTATTATAGATGAAACCATCACAGAAGAATATTCTCAGGTAATTAAATCTAATGGAAGAAGTGCAATGGGTTTTTCTGCAGTTGTTACTCACTCCAGTCTGTGTTTATTCTGCATTGTTGCTAATATGATGCTGTGATTGTACGTGTTTTTGGCTGCATTGTTTCATAATTTTTTGGCATGATTTTTTCTGGCAGAACAGCGCCTTGTATAAATAACACTAAATCTTAGTAAAACACGGGTATAGAGAACCTTTCACAACCTCTGTGTGTAAGCAAAATAGCTATTAATTTAACATTAAAAAATGACACCAAATTATCTCAAATACAACTTAACGGGAAGGCTAGCAAAACAGAAAACAACTGAGATTACCACCACCAGTGTTCAATCAACGAGTCTTCATTTTGCTTATGACTAGAAATCAGGAAGCAAAAAAACGTTGGCTTTTTCAATGCTAGGCATATATATAGCAACCATCACCAATGGGGGAAAGTTGCATACTTGGGAAATAGAAATTTGGTAAAACTATGCTTCCAATGGGTCATTATAAGAAAACCAAAATTTAAAGACATGATACAAAGCCACACATTTGGCACACATTCATGCATAGATTTTTTTACTACATTAGCCAATATCATGAACATATAAACTGTAGTAGTCTCTTCCCCTTAATGGGTCATTTCCCAAGTTTAATTTCTTTTGGCTTTCCCTAGAATATTTGCTTTTAAATTGCACTAAATTCTCGCTTCCTTTGTGTTTAGACCCCTTACTTCCATCAGTGCTTTGATAATATGATGATATATTTATAGCCTAGCTTTTATTTCATTTTGGCTTAAAGATTTCTTTTGTAAGAACTGGGATTATTAAAGTAATTCACTTTCTTTCCCTAAGATATCACATAAAAAAGACAGACCCAATGTGGAAGATAATGTATCTCATGAAAATATTGATAAAATAATCATGCTGGAGAGTAACCTCTTTTAAAATGTACATTAATTTTTAGCAAAATTTAAAAAAAATTTGAATGAGCAAAATCACACTCACTAATATCTTAAAATGGCAGTTGCAGTAATACTAAACAAGTAGTCGATTTTTAAGTCGATTTATCTATTCAGAAGGAGTACAGGCAAAATTAGAAGTAAGTCATGTCCTCTCCTCTACCCTCTAAGGTTTGGGCTTTTATGCACTGTAGTGGAAACGCCTATACTCACTGGTCCTCTGGGCAAGTTCCATAGCATATCTGAGTCTACTTTTCTCATTGAAAATAAAAACAGGTTCTACAACCTCAGCATTTTTATGATAATTGCTTGAGCTAATGCTTGTCAAGCAATTTTACAAAACATTAAACATTCTAAACTTTTTTTTATCCATTCCCACTACTTATTATTAAAATTTATTCATTATGTGTTATTGTTTAGGGAACGGCTGTTGCTATCATCTGCCATAGTTATTTGTGGTTTAAGTTCTTTTAGCTGAAGGAAAGAAGAGCTAATGATGTTAATACTGAGAAGCCCAACTTTGCCAGCCTTCTAGGATATTCAAACAGATTTGCTCAGTGCCCTATTCTATACACACTGGGAAAGTCGGGACCCTCACAGTTTCCCAGGTGTTTTTTCGGGTGGTGGGGGCATGGGAGAGGCTTGCAGGATCCAGTCATCTCTCACTGCCAGTCCCATTCCCCATTCACTGCCTTGCCTCTGTGACCTTTCTTTGTCTGTATCCTTAACTCCTTGTTCATTTCCCAAAGCTGCACTAACAAAAGACTGTTGGGTGACTAGCCAACTTTTTATTAAACGAAACGTTTGGGGAGGGGGACTATGCCCAACATAGAAAAGTAAAAAGTAATCATTAGAAGATTGTTTTAAACTGTGCTGTCTCCCCATCTCTGGATATTTCTCACTGTCTCTCCTCTTTACTACCCTCCTCCCTGTCCAGGTCTCCCAGACCTTCAATGTGGACCTGCACACCAAACTAGTTGAAAGTTCCTGTCAACATATTGTGCAGAGCAATTTTTCATCTTTTTTTCCCTCTTCAATTTTCTCCTTTCAGACTACGCCTAAAGACCCTGCCGTCACTTAAAAATATTGATATATTCATTAAGGTGTTTTTTTCTAAATAGAATAACAGTATAGAGAACTAAGCAGAAGCAGTGAAATTAGAATTTACCGTTAAAATGACTTGAAGCACTATGCCAATTGCTTCCATGCATTATTTCATTTGATTTTCATGACAACCTTGTAGGATGGGTACTATTATTATCCTAATTTTACAGATGAGGAACCTTGGATCAAATATATATCTACTCATTTCTGTTCTTTAAATATTTTGTTGATGAGGAAAGATTTTATATGAACTAGATATATATAATATTCTCATCTGAAGGGGTGAACTGAGGACGAGTCGTGGGTCACTGAAACAGACTGTCAGGCCTGAAATGGACAGCCCTTCATGGACTCTGCCCCCTCCTCCAAAGACCATGTGTTGTTATCACAAAAGGCATCACCTTCCTCGTTTCAGGTCTGCCGTTAGCTGTTGTACATTGGATGGGTATACACACACATCTAAATGTAATGTCTGTATATATCTGTATAATGTTTAGATTACTTACGAAATATGTCCAAGTGAAACTTTCCACCACTGTACAGCCAAAATACTATGTAGATGGAAGTAATAAATTCCCTAATTTCTGTGGTATCTATAACATTAAAATCCTCTGAATGAGGGTTAGAAGAGAATTTTTTTCATAAACTTCTACATATAGAAGTATCATAAATGTGCTATATACTTAAAATTCATGGATTTAATTAAAGAATTTCAGTATGATTCTTGATGCTGGAATTGGATTTCAAGCCACCAATAGTCACGCCTGAGCAGATTGGTGGCAAGTAGGGTTAAGTGTGGAAATGCTATCAGGTAGCACCTTAATTGATTGCAAGACATGAATTCAATCATGGTGAAAATTGAAAACAATTTTAGCCTTTTTGCCAGCAAATTTTTTAATACATTTCTGTATACAGCTGTGCTCTTCAATCAAAAAAGTTTACTTATGATAACTTAGATGTACCCTATCCCCTCTCCCCCATTTCCAAGTACCTAGCTAATCCTGCCTCACTGGATAGGTCATTTTACACTTTGTGCTTTTATTCACTCAGTAGTTTACCTTTAAAATGTGAAGTCCTTGAGCGACTTTGTCTCAATTATAGTTACACCAAGCACCTTGCACCATGGCAGGCACGTAAAAAGTGTTCAGTAAGTGTATGAAAAAATTCATTACTGAATGAATTGTAAAATTAGACTACTGATATTTGGCCTCTCTACCATATAAGATTCCTGTAAGCATCATTCAGATTTTTATATAAAACCTCTCTTATTTTCAAAGAAAGATTTGAAGCAACTTGAAATTAAGACCAGGTATAAAAAGATTTAAAATAGATATCAAAAATTTAAATATTCAAAAAATAACCTTGAGTGTTTAGGAGTCACAGACCTCTGAGCTTTTGCCCATCCTGTCCCTCGGCTGAACCCCAGCCTCCACCCTTTTAGTATTCGCTGCTGGCTTTCTCTCTAGGCCTGGGACTGCCAATAGAGCTCCTTGTTTTGGATATGATTGAGGAACATAAGATTTTTAGGCAGGGTTGTATATTATAGGTCAGGTGCTCAATGGAAAGATCTGAGCAATGCATAATAGAATTGACAGGTGTCTGTTTATATGTGATGGCTAAACCCATGAGTAGACTAGGTCATCTAATGGGAGGATATAGCAGGAGAAGAGGAGAGGCTTATGAACATCTGTATTTCAAGGGAAATATGGAAGAAAAAAGCCTTTCCCGAGAAGGAATAATGCAGGAGGGTATAGAATAAAAAAGGTAATTTTCTAGAAACCAAAAAGGAAGCATCATTTCTGAGCAGCAGTTCCTTACTTGTGAAATGTGACAAATTTTCTACTTCACAAGTTGTTCTGAGGGTAAAGTGAAATCATGTGAATAAAAGTTTTTTGTAAACTGTAGGCATGTCATATACAGGAATATTTCCCATTACTACAAAATAGATAATTAAATAAAAATTAAAAAAATAAAAGGGTGAGCTGAGGTCCTATCCAGTCAAAATCAGAAATAATCAGTGCCACTGATAGAAAATAATTAGAATAAAGTTGTGTGTGTGTGTGTGTGTGTTTAGCTTTCTCTACCTACATTGGTTTCCTAATTATACTGTAATTACCTTGGACCATTTTTATTCACCGATTATATACTTGATCTTATTGCTCATTCTGCTGTTTACACTTGTTCATGATAATCTTTATTGAATTGTGGATCGCCACAGCTTTGGAGGAAATTGATCTTACTTTTGTATGTGACAGGAATTCATGAATCCTTGTCAAATATGCACAATTAGTTTACAATAGTGCTAACATTGTTGCTTCTTTCTTTCTTTTTGGCATTCTCAAATTATTTGAGTTTTTGTTTATTATTTTTAAAATATTTGTGAAAATTCAACATGATTTTGTGGTATGATGACAGAGAACTGGGAATATTATGTTCTGATCTTGTTACTTTCCCAAAATTTTTGAGATATTTTAGACAATTAAAAAAATTTCTCTCATTCTCTGAAACTTCGTTTTAAATTGGGGAAAATACCTAGCTCCATAAAGTTACAGAATACATTAAAAGATGATTTAAAGGAGTTTTAAAGATGACTTAACAGACTCTACAATATGCAAAATTAGAAGACATTTTATATACAGTAATAGTTTGTTTCCTAATTATTAATTACTGCATGTACATGTTCTTAAACTTAGTATAGAGGACTTTAATTTACTCTTCAAATTATATTAATCATAAGAAAAGTCTAATAACAAATGAAGGAATGTTTTTTATTAGTTATGCATACACATAATTTAAAGAGCTAAATTGTTCTATAAGGTCATAGAAACTTTATTAAGAAAAACAGTACTTTTAGAGAATATATTTATCTACTTTCATGCCTCTAAAAAAACAATGAGGTAATGCTACTTTTTTTTTATTAGCCATCATTTACTGACATCTTACTGGGCCTGAGGATGTGGTTCTCTCCTCTCCCCATCCCATCATACATACTCTTATTCCCCATCTCTTATCAATGCAAAAAAAAAAACCAATTTAAATATGAGCATCCTTAGGTACTTCCACTTCCCTCATTATTACAGAAGGGATAGGGATCAGTGATTTAAGTAATCAGTTTCTGTGTATTATTTTTATTCATGTATTGTTTCTATAGCTGCTCAATAGCATCCCAGCTGAGAAGCCTGAATTGATATTTTTAGATGCAGCAAAGTTCAGCTTTTAGTTTCTCAAGTTGACCTTTAAGAGTCAGAACATCTGGAAGTTCATCAATGTCTTCAAATTCCTAAAAGTTATCAACCTCATCACCAAATGGCATTTAATAAGCATTACTATGTTACTGACCCTACAGCTTCTGGAACAGGAGCAAAGGGAATAGAAGTGAATATATGGCAACCTGTCCAGCAAAGCTGCTGTTGTATAAACATGATTTAATACAGGCAAAAAAAAAAAAATCCTTGGATTGGTAAGGTACATGTTTTTTCACTTTACACTGATTGTAACAACTGGCTTTTCCATATCTGAAAAGAAGTAAACTGGTAAAAACTTGTCAAATGCTATCATTTATTGTGCATGCCACTTGTAGAATGTGTTTGTGCAGGAGAATTTGCCCTTTCCATATGGTTTAAGTTATTGGCAAAGTAAAACTAAACAAGTGCACTTCGAAAGCATGGTGCAAATTTTGGTTATTTATAGCTGTCTACAGCTATCAATGTTTTTATTTTTAAATTATTAGATCAATTATAAGGCAGGAGGTGTGTGCTGAGCTTGAAATTATGACAAAGAATGATTCATGTGGTGAAGACTCTATACAAAAGTAGCTTCCCTGAACAAGAATTATTCTAAGCATTTTATTTTATCTAAGGATATTGATATAGTTTTATCCCTGGAGAAATTCCCCATCTCTTTCAGATTACTTTGATGTTTTTCTTATTTTTGAAAATGAAATTAGACAAAAGAAGAGACAGTATTCCAAATGGTGTGGTTGTTTATCTAGAAGGTCCAATAAAAGCATATAAAATAATGGGAAACAATTAGAATTCAGATAGCATACTAATTAAATAAATAAATAAATTACTAACTTTCTTATACACACCAAAAAATTGGTTTGAAATCATACAGAAAGAAAAGATCCAATTTACAGAAAAAAATCAACAATCGAAAATCTAGGGATAGACTCTTAAAACACAAAGAAAAATAGAATAAAATTATACTGAAAATTTCAATATTTAAGAAGACATAACATTTTCTTTTATAGAAAAACTCATTGTAATGGTATCAGTTATCTATAATCTAATCTATGAATTCACTATGTCCCCAATTAGAAAACTGGTTTTATGAAATGTGAAAAAATGATTAAAAATGTTTTGTGTCAGATGATTGAATATACTAAATTACTGAGAAAAATTTGAAAGAAAAGACTAACAAAAAACACATTATAAAGTTAAAGTAATTAAGATAGTATGATACTGGAACAGGAGTAAAATAATCAATGGAACAGATCAGAAATTCTAAAATTTAATGCAAGTACATTTGAGAATTTAGTATCATCTGTGGAGGAAGACTTGATTAGTCAATAAATAGTGTTGGAGCAACTGGCTAGCCATTTGGAAAATAATTAAGCTAGATTCCTACCTCATTACACTAAAATATATTCCAGATGGGTAAAAAAAAATTTTAAACCAATGTTATAAAAGTAGTTTTAAGAAAACTCAGATGACTGTTTTAAATAAAATTTGAAATATGAAAGACTTTTTAAAAGTGACACAAGAACAGAATTCAAACAAAAAGACTGATAATTTTGACTAGACAGAAATGAAAATTTTCTCTATATTTAAAAATCAGCAAAGCCAAAAGATACAAAAGACTGGAAAAAGGATAAACATGACAAATATGGTAGACAAAAAGCTAATTTCTTTAATACATATTTTTAAAACTCTTAATTTAAAGATCTTTTAAAAACAGATGAAAACTCAATAGCATAATGGACATAGGACTCAAAGTGACTAGCCTCAAGGGTAAAAAACACTAATCATAAAAACCTATGAGAAGACATCAACCTCACTCATATTTTTTTAAAAATGCAAAGTAAAAGAACAATACAAATTTCTATAAACATATAATAAAAGATTAAATTTGATGAGATTCTTAAAATTTCTATGTGTATCTGGGCAAAGATTAAAAAATGATATTGTTGATGAAGTTTTATTAGGAGAATAAATTAGTGGTACTTTATTGCCATTATTTACCTAAATATAAATATAAATTATCATTGATCTAACTATTGCCCTCTAGCTATTTAAGCAACAGATACACCCATATAAAAGTTCAACGATATATGTACAAGGTGAGTTTATATTCAACCAGTAGGCAAGTTATAGCTATGGTGGTTGTTAAAACACAGAAACCTTTTTGTAAATGGTTGCTGCACTGAGCCCCTTGAGGTCTTCACCCACTACCGTGACCATCTACCTTATCCTCTGCAGCGGGCCATTTTGTGACACAGCAGCAAAAGATTACTTAATGCCTGATCCAACAGGGGGCCACTGAAATCTCCCTCCAACACTAAACTTGGAATCCATTTTTATTGGTCCAAATTATTAAATATTTCAACATCATCTCTGTGAATAAGATGTTCACTGCAATTTGCAAAAATCTAAATACCGTTAATAGAAGGCCAATAACATAGAAAGTATCAGGAGTGATGCACACCAAAGAGAGAACTGGATAGTGGAAGTCTGTGGAGGCAATAGGAGTTCCTACGTTTTACTTCAATACTATTTGTTGTTTTTTTCTTTGTATTGCTTATAAAATATTTTTTTTAATTGACATGGAAGTATTTACCTTATCACTGATATTTTGATCAGGAGTCTTGAAATTTCCTTCCATGGACCCTGTTGTAGTCTAGTGAAGCCTATGAAACATTTCTCACAATAATGTTTTTAGATGCCTAGAGTAAAATACATACTAGTACAAAGAAAACTAATTATATTACAATACAGTTATCAAAATATTAAAAAGAAAACAAATTTTTGATATAGTAATAGAAGTGTTTTATTTATCGACACGTTTGATAACTATATCTAGGAGCAGGTCTAATAACTAATGTAATTTCAAAGAAGTAATAAGCATAAATGGTAGTTTAAATTATCTGCAACAATTACAATGTGATATGGAAATATATGACTTCTCTTCATGATACAGTTCCAGATACTACTAATACTACTGTGCTTGGTCATTTATATTCATAATTGGACAAAATGCCAATTTATAGTTGACTGTTAATAAAAAATAAAGATATAATCTTTCTCATCCAAGTGTATATATCAGCTGAATGCTATTCGTGGACCATTTGGGAGACCATTCATTTCAGAAACTCTGCCTATTACATATGTTTGAAAATTTTAGTCCTTTATTTGAAACAAGTTTGATGTCATTCAGTGTAGCTATGTGGTCCCTTCATTTAAAGAGAGCCATAAACAATTATAAGGTGAAGAGAATGGAGTCCTCAAAAATGGTTCCCAGATCACTGTCTTTTTAAACAGGGCCTTAATGTAACAGTTTATATGAAGTTAGCTCAACTTTTCAATATAGTGCTATATTTTCTCCACTATATTTTATTTCTCTTTTATTTATGTACTTTCCTATTCCCTTTATCCTCCACCTGAACACTGGATTTGCTTTCTACCTTTTCCTTCCCACAAGCATTTCCTTTTTAGCTGTTCTGCTCTCTAGTCTTTTCACATTTTCAGATTCTCTTTTAGCTTGTTTTAATTACAGCTCTTGATCTTGGTTTCAATGGTGGTTATAATTAACGCCTTATAAATCAAGATGTTAACCCTTACCCACTATCAGGTATGCAATTTGAGGTAGTATTTCAGTAATAGGGGTGGATTTGCATTGATCCATTCACACTACAACAGGGTCCCCACTGTGACTAATGATGCAAAAGGTCAAGGTGACTGGGATTAGTGGTTATAGCATCAGTGGTTATAGAATAGATCAAATTTAATGATCTTACATAGGAACCTTGGCTCAAACCCGCATTTTGACATAATGCTTTCTAATCTGAGATTTTAAAATACACTGGTGTCAAAAATTACTTTTTAATAAAACTTATACCAGATTTTATTTATCCTTTTTTGGGGGTCCAGTTTAGGGACTGAGTTTGAATGATTAGTGTGTGTGCATGTGTGTGAAGTTATTACAAAAATGATTGTGACCTCAAGGTGGAGGGTATATTAATATATTTTGATTTCAGAAAATACATTTTCTAAAATCAAAGAGGTTGAGAAACAGAAAATATTCACATGTAGTGTAGCTGAGTCATATGAATAGTGAAATTCTAGAATGTAATGTAGCTGATGTCCAAATATAGCTAAGCTCTTAGTAATAACCCATAATCTTTGGTTGTTAGGGTCTCCAGTGATGTCACTCATTCAGAGACTTGGTTATGTAGCTTCTTCCCATATACTATAAGATCTGTCACAATAATTTACTACTCTACTTGAACTATCTTCTGTTCCTTACAATCTAACATATTCTAAGTAAGATATTTTGAGAAAATTACTAATTACAATTAGAAAGTTACTAATTGTTTTGAGTATTCTTATATATTTTATTCAGTTTGCTGGGGGCACATATGTAGTCAGTACACAAGGGCTATGGTGAAATATTCCTAAAAATTGGAAGAAGTAAGAATCATATGAGTCATTGAAGTGTAGAAGTAATACACTGTAAAAAAAATAGTTTATAAATATGTGAGGACATTTTGGAGCCTCTCTAATAAAGGTTAATTTATAGATTTAATTCAGTTAATGGAAAGAATAACAACAGAGAGGGTGACAATTAAGTGCCAAATAATACACTGAATTAGAATTCTGACATATCTTTACCACTATCCTGACAGGGATGGGAGTATCTCAAAAGACTTTCTTTGTATATTATTATATCCCCACAATGGACAAGAGTATATTGACCATTATAAAATATTTTCCTTTGATTTATATTTACAAAGCAACAACCTTCTGATTATGATCATGTCTTATATGTAGATTTTCCATTAGAGAAAGAATGTAATAGCCAGATGATAAACAGTGTTCCAGGGCACTTGACCAATTGAAAATTAATGAAATGGACTCTGGGTTGTACATCATTTTCTTGTGAGCTTGGTTGACAGGAAATTTGCTGAGCATAATCTTTTCTTTCTTGATGTACTCTTGTTTTCTGGAAATTATCCTAGAGTAACTTCCTGGAAATGGTCCATTGGAACATTCACATCTTGCATATTTGAAGATGTAGTTATTACATACCCACACTTGATAGAGAGATTGGTCAGATACAGAATTTTTTATTGAAAATAATTTTTACTCAGTATTTTGGAGGCCTATTACATTGTCTTTTAGCTTCCAGTGTCACTATTGAGAAGTCTGATGCCATTCTGCTTCCTGATCCTTTAGACAAAATCTGTTTTGTTTGACGTTTTTTCTCAGTGGAAGTTTTTGATCTTTTCTAGACACTCCATATTCATTCACTAGCCTTCAAGAGAAATATTGTATTTTTAAGATCTATTTTATTCATTATGAAAATGAGACACAGAGAAGTTAAATAAATTGCTTAGTCATAGAAATAGGAAGTGCCAGAAGCAAGTTCAAACACAGTCTAATTCAAGAGCTTATGTGTTTTCCATTACACTTTAACAGTTAATACTTTAAGATTTTTAAGGGAACTGAGAGTTCAGTTAGTTCAACCACTTGGCCTATACCAATGATTGACCTTAATTTTTTATTTAATTTTTTTCTAATGTAATTCTTTCTCCAAAGAATTACACTAATTCACAGTACAGGTGCTAAAATACCACTTTTCTTTCTTAATGAAAATAATTATAAATTATAAATTATTATAAATAAAATAACTTTATTAGTTACTTGAGGAGTCTCTGTTGAATCCAAGCCATCGAGTGTTATGTATGCCAAGATAAGTAACCCACTTTCAAATTTCTTACATATTCCAAGATCAGTCAGTACATGTTTAACACATCAGTTCCCCTATTCCAGTTTAATTCTTTTTAAAATGCAGTGTTCTAATTTCTTCTCACACAACAAAGCCTTCAGATTTTAATGTGCTCCATGCTGATTAACATCTTAAAATCAGTTATCTGTCTTCTAAAGCACAGCGAAATGTGACTTGTCTTTTATTAGGTGTGTTAAATGTGTCTTCCATTTCTTTGGACTGTTTATATTAAATCTGTGATACTCTTTCAAAGGCATCATTCTAAAAATCAACTGGCTCAGGGTGACTGCTACATTAACAAATAAAGAAGTTTTTATTTTAGCAAGATGTAATACAATCCTGTTACAGATGGCAAATCATAAAGGTTGAATTTTGTTTGCTGTAAGTGTGCTTAAATAATGTGCTGACTACATTTTACTGGAGGCTGATGTTAACCCCAAATATATACACTAAACTTCCATGTCTTGTGCAAAACAAATATGAAATGAAATCTTTTCTTTTACAATTCTTGGGTTAGAAGAAGGAAAACTATAGACATAAAAAAATATACATATAATAGATCAAATATGTGATATTGAAGGAGAATGTGCAAATCTAAACCTAGCAAGTGGTATTTATTCATCTTTATCTTTTACCACCATAGTGCCACAACATTCTCTTAACTCTTCTTATATTCGTTTCATTATACACATCAAATATACTTAAAAAAAATCATTAAAAGGATACATAGATTGCCTACGTCTCTATCTTACTTCTCTCCCCCAGAATCTGTAACTTGGCGCACAAAAATAAACAAACATAAAGAGTTATTCAGCTCTACCTTTTCTGGTTTTCAGAAGAAAAAAAAATGTATTCTAAAAGTTGTTTCTTTGAGAAAAAAAAAAGGTATTTTAATAAATCACATCCTAAAATGTGTTTTATGGCATGGTAATAGATGTCAAAGGAAACTAATAATTTAGGAAAGGGTTCTATTGCTAAATTGGTTAAAATATGGGTTTGTTTTTTTATTGTGGATTTTTAAAAAGTCTTTAGTATGCTATAATATGTTCATTAGACTTTCTACAACAAAAGTAATGAACTATTACATAAAAAGTTCCAAGACTAATTTGACTGGAAAACCTATTTTAAAAGAAGTCATCTTTGAAGTAGGCAGTTTCCTGTTGAGAAGATCCTCAACTTTATTCATCATTAAGGAATTGCAAATTAAAACAATGATATACCAGTATACAACTATTAGAGTGGTTAAATATCAAACAATGACAACATCAAATATTGGCCAGAATATGGAGCAATAGGAATTCTCATACATTTCTGGTAGAAATACAAAATGATTGGAAATTTGACATTTTCTTACAAAGCTAAATACAGTCTTACTATAGGTCCCAGGAATTACACTCTGACATTTATCCGAATGAGTTGAAAACTTACTATAGTTGCCAAAACTTGAAAACAATCAAGATATCCTTCAATAGATAAACAAACCTTGGTAAATATGTTAAAGGGAGGATTATTCAGCAAATAGAAATGAGCTATCAGATCATGAAAATAAGTGGAGAGATCTTAAATGCATGTTGCTAAGTAAAAAAAGTCAATCTGAATAGATTACCTATTGTATGATCTCAACTATAAGACATCTAGAAAAGGCAAAACTATAGGAACTGTAAAAAAATCAGTGGTTACCAGGGCTTTGGAGGGAGAAAGGGAGGTATGAATAGGCAAAAAACAGAAAATTTTTAGGGCAATGAAACTATTATGTATAATACTGCAATGGTATTTTTCAAAACTGGTAAAACTATGCAACACAAAAGACAAGCCCTAATATAAATTATAGATGTTAATTAATGGTAATGTATCAATATTGGTTCATCAATTGTGGCAAATGAATCACTGTTATGCAAGATGCTAATAATAGGGAAAATTGTATATAGAGTAGGGGCAGAGGAGACAAGGTATATGGGAATTCTTTGTGCTTTCTAATCAAGTGAACCCAAAACTGCTCTAAAAAGTAAAATCAATTAAAATTTGAGGACCACTAACTTTTAAGATTACATTTGGCAAGAACCAGTATTTCTGGGCCCTTTGTTAAAAAAAAAAAATGGGCACAGCATGAGTTAAGGGCATAGTTTCTGTGGGTGACAATAATAATTTATTTCACAAGATTGTCATGGTATATTATACTACATATTTTCTATACTATTCATTTTCTATACAGAAGACCCTTCTTGAATAGACCATGAATATAGCTTTCATATGGACTCCTTTATTTTAATACAGACTATACAACTTCTTTTAAATTACCTTTTCTTCCCGGTTTCTTTTAAATCACTTCAAATCTAAAAATGATGGGACACACTTTCAAATTCTTGTTAAGGTTCATGCACCCTTTGCCCCCCTTTTTAAGGTCTTTGACTGGTACTTTAATTGTAAGGGAATGTACCCACCAGTTCTGGGATGTCTGCCCTGGGAGATTAGCTGGTGGTTGACTTCTTACAATACATACTTAATCAGTCTATGATTGGCCAGAAAATTTCACATTATTTTGTACCACTTGAAAGCAAAAAGGGAGGAGAAAATCCCCAAAAGTACCCACATTGCCATTTCCAAGTGTCCAAGTGCAATTTCAAAGAACAATTGAGTTTGACCAGCGTAGTGCTATCCTGTTGCTCAAGCAAACAGTAAACCTGTCTTTAATCAAGTTAACCACAACATACAGTCAGGAGAGAATTGGGCATTTGCTATTATGCCCCTCCTTATTAGTACAAAATGCTACTCAATTTCATAACTCCCACAGCACTCTTAGCAGCCCAACTTCTTCTTTTGCATCTCTCAACTTGTTGCCAATCTAAATTATTATGTACCTATATTTTTCGGGAGGACAAATCATGAGAACAGAACTTTTCAATGAGGACATTTTTTTTCAGATTAACATGGAGTTGTTTTAAAATATATTTTCAGCCGATAGTGAAAAGGACAAACCAGAAACTTAGCTAATTGGGTGTTATGTTGCAAAGACTCAAGTTCCGAAGAAGGTTATTTTAATATCGAAAGAATATTAACACCATCTCTTAGTGGCACAGGTTTCACTCAAACCCCATATTTGCTCTGGGTTTAAAGTTGAGCCTCTAATAACGTTGAGATTTATAATATCAAACATCTTTTAAAACAATAACTAAGCAAGTATTATAATTCTTTCCCAGAGGACATGGTAAAGAGTTCCATGTTAGCTTACTTATAAAAGAGCTAAATGGAGAAAGAGGAAAGAAAGAATAACTAATGGGAATAAAGAACTTTAAAAAGAAATAATCAATGACCAACATTAAAAACAGTAAAATGTGTAATAAATTTCTCTTTTATTTAACAACTTTATTAAGATATAATTCACATACCATACCATTCATTCTTTTGAAGTGTACAATTCAATCTTTCTTAAGCATATTCACAGCAGTGTCCAACCCTCACCATAATGTAATTTTAGAATATTTGCATCCTCATCTAAAGAAACCCCATATCCAGTAGCAGTCATTCCCCATTTTCCACCCTTCCCCCACCATTCTAAGCAACTATTAGTCTACTTTCTGTCTCTATAAATTTGCCTTTTCTGGACATTTCACATAAATGAAACCATGCAATATGTGGCCTTTTGTGACTGGTTTCCTTTACTTAGCATAATGTATTCAGGCTCATCCATGTGGTAGCATGTATTAGTGCTTAATTTCATTTTGATAATATTGCATGTTCTAGAGTATTACATTTTATTTACCATTTTAACAGTTGATGGACATTTAGGTTATTTGAGCTTTTTAGCTATTATGAATAATGCTGTTTTGAACATTTGTATACAAGTTCTTGTGGGGATGTATGTTTTAATTTTTTTCTTGGATAGATACTTAGAAGTGGAATCACTATGTCATATGGTAATTCTATGTTTCAGTTTTTAAGGAGCTGCCAAATTGTTTTCCAAAGAAAAAACATTTCCATCAGCATTGTATGAAGGCTGCCATTTTTTTTACATTTGATCTCTTTTATAAATTAACTTTTTCAAAAACTAAAAGGAAAGAAGAAAGAAAATCAAGAAGAAAGGCAGGAGGGCAGGTAAGAAGGTAAGAAGGAAGGAAAGAAGGCAGGCAGGCAATAAATAAGTCAGCTAATGCTTTCCTGTTTATTGGGTCATTCTGATGATGGATTAGATTCTTTGGATTCAGGTATTTTAAAAATAAAGGTTAAATTGCATTGACCATTTTCCCCTACATTATTAGCCATTTTCTCAATAAAATCATGATTCTAAATATTTTTTATTGTATATGAAGTTGAAAATGCAAGGAACAAAATAGCATATGTGTTCACATGTTTTCACACAGGCATGCAAAGAATCTGGAAGAAAATACACTAAGGTTTTAATAATTATTATCTCTGGAAATCAAGATTACATGTGTATTTTTTCTTCTCTTTTTGTTTGTCTGTAATCATCTTTGTAAAAACAATAAGCATATGTAGCTTTTTCATTTTAAAAAGTAAGTATAATCTTTCTGCAGTAGGCCCCATAACACTCTTTCTCAGCCTGGCTGAAAGAATCACCAAAGGAGATTTTTAAAACTATACAAATGTCTTGACTCCTCTTCCTTAGAAATTCAGATTCAGTTTATCTGGGATGATTCTATTGTGCAAGCAGAATTAGAGCTACACTCTGTGCTTCTCGTTCCCTGCTATTTTATTTGCTGAGTTTTGCTAAAGGGAAAAAAATAAAAAGCCTTCTTACAGGCTGACAGCCTCATGATGTGAGATTAGTTGAGGCCATTTTATTTATGGTTTGCAGGGTATTATCTTTACTGGGTTACATCTGGAGTGGCTTCCTTAGTATCAAGAGGCTACTTCAAGAAACATGTTAAGAGGTGTCCCAAACTTTCTTCTGGCAGTGTCATGGGAAGATCAGCAACTTGATGCTGAAATGAAACCATCTGGCACTTAAGGAGTTCTACATGTATAGGAAGGTGCAGATTTTAAGCCACTCTTCAAAATAAAGCTGTCTTTGGCTTTATGGATAACAATATTTAGACAATGATTTGTCATGCACTCTTCTTCTGCACGGTAATGAGAGATGCATAGAAGAGGCATAGGAATGGGAGAGAGAAGATGGAAGTAAACATTGAAGGCCTCCATAGTCTATGTATCACTGAATAGTCTACATCTATTATTGTCTTTTTCTTGTCATGTACAGTAGGTGGTTGGAGAGAAACCAAATCCGTCAAAATTCTTATTTCTCATGTCTATTGTAAAATAACATACTTCTTAAATGAAGAACAAAGGAGTCAGCTTCAAGGCTGAATAATGGAGCAGTGTGACTTTATGTGTCTGATACCTTCACAACTAGGGATATCTGATGTTCCTGTCGAAAGGATCTACTCCTGAAGGCTTTTAACTTAAAAACTTGGAAGCATACATTTCTTGATAAATCTTACTTTTGGTTCCTGTCTGGTCTCTATACAGTGGGGTAAGAAGGGTAAAGAGAATGGCATCTTTATTTTTGTCAAAAAAGAAAAGTGCTACTGAACTTAAGGAGCTCTTTTCACAAATGTCAATTATTTTTAGAAGAATTAAATTCATCTTTTAGCCACAAATTAATTTTAATGCATTTCAACTATGTACAAGGTGCATAGAAGGTATGTGGAGAAAGCCAATGAAGAATGACATCCTTAAAGCCTTCAAGCTCTTATGATCAAAAAAAAAAAAATACAAGTCCTCAAAAAATTATTGAACCATGTAGAATATGAAACATTTCATGAAAATGATATGTAATTATGTAAGATTTCTAAGAATGAAGAGAACACTTTTGGATGTGTAAGATGTTTAACGTTTTTCCAGATTAAGCTGAAAGCTGAATTTCCCCCACCATTTAAAAGTGGTAGCAGCTTTTAAGTAAATCTGCAATCCCTTCAAATTCAGTTGCAAGACTTTATTTATTTTTTTCTTTCACTGCACTGTTTGTCATTATTATTTCCACATGATAAATGTCAGAATTATTTTATTGTTTTGGCCTTCTGACTCCTGCAAAAATAGCCAAATTACTTATAAATTTAGAACGTTAATTTGTAATCACCTTGACATTATAATCAAAGGAGATGCTAGATTCTTCTCCTGGTTAACTTTGGAAGTTTAAACTTCTTAACTTCTTAATGTTTAAACATAATGGTAATGATACCTATCATTTATTGAGCTCTTTCATTTTGTTTCTTCCTGTGTGCTGATCCCGGTCTAAGTGTATTACCTCATTTAATATTAAAAAACATCCTATGTATAATTCTAGCTTCATTTTCATCATAATTTCTGAAAGTGCATATACCTTGTTTTTACTAATGTGCTTTTGTAAGCTATAACAATCAATGGGAAAAAAAAAGACAGGTAAATGGTTGTTCTATTTATTGTATTGGTTGCATTTTTTCCCATCCTCACCTCTCCCTTTTAAAAATACCTTTTGGTTAAGTTTCTGAATTATATACATTCTCTTTCTATTCTTCTAGTAGTTACCCTTAAATAGTAATATATACTTATTCTAATCAGTTTCAAGGTGAATCAATAATTCTATCTTCTTGAAATAAGACAAAGACCATAAAATGTTTTTCCCATCCCATTATCTATGTTATTTTCTAGTTTACTTTAATGTACACACACACACACACACACACACAGACTTTTAAACATTTAAACATAGATTTATCAACATGCTTTTGATTTGTTTGTTCATCATTGGTTCTTTTACCTCATTCTTTCCTCCTGTATTTTATTTCTTGTGAATTATGTTTTTGGTAATATTTTAATAAGAATGTAACTTGTCTTAGTCTTTATACATCTTAATTTTTTATCTTAAAATTTACCTTTGATATTCTAAAGTTTCACAATGGTGGGTCTAAGTGTAGATTTTTTTTTTAAGTTATCCTATTCTTCTTGCATATTCATGTTTTTTTTTTTCATTTTTAGAGCATTGTTTCTCTCCAAATCTCTCATTTGGGGGAGACTATTTATTAAATTTATTAGACATGTGTCAGAGTCTCATTCCATTTACCAAGTGTCTTTTTCATGTGTAATAAAATTTATTTACCAATGAGTTCATAATTAATAAATTGAGGAATAACAGTATGTTAGGTATCATATTACTTAACTACATATGTTATGTTTTTTATTTATCCAATTATTATGTTTTCTTTATTATTATGTTTTTTAATTTATTCTTTCAATTATGTTTTTTATTTCTAGGGTTTCCATTTTATTTTCAAAACTGCCTCTTTTTTAGGAGATGCTATCCTTATGATATTTATTTATTTCTTATTTATGTCTTTGAACATTTAAAACAATTGTTTTCACATTGTTTTATTTTCTACTGGTTTTAATATGTGAATTTCCCTGCTTGTTGAGACTCCTGGCTCTCATGGAGGTCTGTTTCCTTGAGAGTTTCAAATTTTAGACTTTGATTCTATTTTCAGGTTGAATTGTTTTTGAACATGTGTTATGATTCAGGGTTGTGAGGTCATTATTGTGGGCTATTTTATATCTACCTGTGCCACTGCCATGGATCTCTCAACCAGTTTTTACAATAATTTCTTGACTTAAGATTCTTTTGTGAAGCTCAATATGTGAATTCAACCCCCAAACCCCAAATAATATCAGTTTAGATTTCTCTGGGACGATTAATTTTCAACCACAACCCGGGACAGGCAGTCCATTTTTCTTACCCAACTCTCAATTCAGTGGAAAGATCTTTTGTAGTCCCTTCCAGGCTCTCAGTTTTACACTGAAAATGCACCTATAGCTTTTTATGACCCCAAGCCTGCAAACTCAACCTCTTTTTCCCCACCTCACTATTCTCAAGCTAAAAACTCAGTAACTTAGAATTTCCAGGTCCAGTAGTCTCACGGCTCCCAGTCATTACTGTGGCTTCAGGTTGACTCTGTTCATTTCTGGCACCATGTGGTTTTCCTTTTTTATTTTCAAGCTTAAATATGAATGTGTATGTTTTGTCATGTTATATTCTATTCAGCAGTACTATATATTTGGAGCAAGGGGAACAGGGGAGCTAATCAGCTATCATGATCAGAGATCTCAGCTTCATCTATATGATACCACATAGCTAATTTGACTTTCACTGTCTCTTAAGTTTGCTTACATTTTTTCCCCATTAAATAATCCAACAAGTCACATAGACTGTCTGAAAATGCAACCTCATATACTGTTGCTCTGTCTTTACATGTCATAGTTGTCAGAGATGGCGAACTCTTGGAAGAGAAGCACTGAACCACATGCAGACATGCATTAACACAACTGGAAGAGTAGTGTTCATGGTATTTCTGAGGATCCTGTTTGCAAGGAAAAACATCTTTTTTTTTTTTAAGTTGGCATCTTTTTCTTTGGCAACTGCATTTCACAGATTCAGACTCAAAATGAGGCTTTCTTCTTGGTTTGGCAGTGGTCATTGGTATCATTGTATTTTCTCTGCATCTGCAAAATAAACAAGAAGTTTTGCTCTCACTTTTATTTGCTGTGACCAAATCTCAAGAAACAGGAGGGTCGTTGGGCACTAGCCATAGCCATTAGCTGCAATTGTTTGACTTAATACTTGGTCGAATGTCACTCTCAAGCCTGAAATATAATAATGAGAATTTTTTGTGTGTTGGGGGGAGGAAAGGTAAAATTATGAACTATAAAACCAGAGTGACAGGAAGGTGCTGGGAGAAATGTTCAAAACATTGATGTGATTTATGAACATGTGGCAAACAGATGTGGTGGAGTTATAGAGACCCCCATCTCCTTTTATAAATTTGGATCGCATTTGTGTCTCTCCCTCATTCCCCCAAACCCAGGTTCATAATATGCTTTATTAAAATGCTCTACAGGGCATATGGATGATTAATAATTGTTGATGACAGAAATTTGGTTTTGGTAAGCTGCACAGTGAAAGATAAATACAACAGGGCTATTTTAACCTCTGTATATTAAGCTTATTAGAATGAGGCTTCTCTGTAAAATGGTCTGTGTTGAGATTATGTGTGATTTATAGAAATGTCACCAATGACCCTGGTTCTGGAAAAACTCTTAAAATCTTTTGTTGCAATCATCACTTGAGTTTCAGTTGTCACTAGGGAAAACCATTTTTGGTAAAAAACATAATCAAGAGAAGTTAAAATATGCTTCAAATAAAATAAATACTGTGTGGCTATCTAGGAATAAAAATACAAAGCAAGTCTGAGATGAGAACTGGAAATAAAAATTTGTTTGTAACCAATTGTAAATGTGGTGCCTAAGAAGCGAATGGATGATGAAACATTGGAATATTGGCATTTGGTTCTCTTCCCAACTCTAACATGCCTGGAACCTTTAGATAAGCTTTAAGTCTTTCTATCTTTGATAAGAGAGAAAGTGTTCTGCTATTAATGTCTGTAGTATAGTTTGAAAAAGAATTTTTAATAAGACAAAACATTTTAATTAGAATTGCATCTATATAGCAAGAAATTCAAATAGTACAAATGCATTTAAAGTAATGAATTCTTTTCTTTTCATCCTTCTCAAGTCCTCAATTTCACTTGTCTAGAAGCAGGCACTATAGGTTTGAAATTATTAAATAAAGGTCCTAATATTATAAGCCAATCTTTCAAATAGAAATGTTGAAGTTTATGACAAATTACATTTAGTAACCTGTACTATTCACACTACAGTAATAGTCATTTGTAAAGCTGGTAATTATAGGAAAAGCATATAATTCCCATCTCACTCAAGTGATATATTAGGGAAATTTTCAAAGAATAAAAGAAAACAGTAATGAGAATAATGCTGTAGACCTGATGATTACTGATTTGGTGATGATTTTTTCTTTGATTGGAACTTTGATAGGAAGAATTAAAAGATTATATACTCAAAACTCTTGAGTTGCAATTTCTAAAACCCCTCCATTTCTCCCATCCCAGAGTATGGTTGGCAATTGTCGGGAAGTCACAAAGAATGATTGCTAGATTAGGGCCTCCTACAGAGTGGTACGAGTCAGCATGGGGCAAGTCTCTGTTTAAGGAGTGGGCCTAAAGGAAAAAAGAATCGAGAACCCCCATGCTTTACTTCATGCCCTCATTTTTCATTCAATTAGGATAAATTATAAAAGCAGTAATGAAAATGAAAACACACATGGTTGCAATATCCTAATGCGTTTGAGAAATAATGCTGAAGATGAACTTAACCACCTCAAAAAAAATTGGGAAACTATTCAGGGGTCTAAATGGAAGTCTGGTATTTTGGTTACCTAGTCAACTTTCCTTCAGCTCTGCTCACATCATCAGCTTCCCTCTCACCTCTACTTGTAAGGACTAGTAACTCAGTTCTGTACCTGAGAATGTGTAAGAGAGCTTCCCTCAAAAAAGAAAAAAGAAAAAAGTGAGTGCTATTGCACTCTTTGTGTCTTTATAGTATTTTGTCCTCACTCTGAAACTGGGTTAAGACATTTAAATTTGAATAACTGGAAAGTCTCTTGATTCTTTCCTAAATTGAAGTGTCTTGGTGGTTGACAATTGAAGAATGATTTACAGTTCCTGGAGTACTTTGTGGGTTCGGTTTTCAAAACCAGTTTTTAATATTCAAGCTACTTGGAACTTGGAGCTTGAATAATAGCTAGTCATTTCTAAAATGTGGAATTTGTCAAATTTTGAGTAAATGCCCAAACTGATATGTTTTCAAAAATGTAAATTACCACATTCAATTGTCTTGGGAACCAACGTACAAGTAGTTTTTTTCTTCAAATTGTAAAATAATTTGATATAAGGAAATTGAAAACTAAAGAAAACAGGTTTTTCTGTGCATGTTACAGTCCTAAAATACAGTCTCTATTCACAGTAGTGTGGCCCTCCATTAACACCAAAAACCTCCATGCCCTTCCAGCTCAAGACTTGAGAATGTGAGAGGTAGCTACATCATCTTGTATATCTTTTCAAAGCAAAAGCTAATGTTACATTAACCCAGACTTTCAAAAATAAATTTAAATATTTTGGTATTCCATCAGTATAATAGGTTTGGATTATCCTAGCAATGAGACCAGCTCAACTCCTGACTGCTTTTAGCTAAGATGAACAAAATAATGCCCTTATTTTTTGACCTTCTTGAAACTAGTCAAGGAGCATGGATAATATGTGTAAACTGAAATAGCATTTTAATTAATGAAAAGAGACAGCCAGATAACTAAGAACAAAAAAACTGTGTTTATATCTCAGCTGATGTTCTTATCACTTACAACATTGCTAAATAAAACCTTCACTCATTCTTTCATTGGTTCTATGAACAATTACTTAGTATCTTCTAAGTGTTAAACATCTTGGTAGGAACTAGGTGTGTAAAGATTTAAAAACAAATGAACAAGTAAAATGAAACAATAACAAAACACTATCCCTAACTTCTAGTATCTCATATAGGGGGAAACGGAAATACAGCTACTTCATAAAAATCCTACACAATATGACTTCTATAAGGGAGGTAGGTCCAAAATTTTATCGAGATACATAGAGAAGGAGAACTTTCTACCTCTAAAAACTGAAAAGAATTCACATAAACTCTCTTATATTGGTGTTTTCAAGTGTAAGAAAAGGATGATTATAGTGAGAGGTGTGAACAAGATTATAGAGCTTTGAATAGGGATATTTGGGCACAGAAATTGTTGAGGATGCTTGGGTCCACATTGCAAAGTGCCATCTATATTAAGTTCATAAGTTTACTTAGGTAATGAAGAGTCTTTTAAGGGTTTACACCTAGAAAGACTGACATGATCAGATTTGGGCTTATAAAAACCTCCGAACTATAAAAAATGGATTCTAGGGAACAAGATTCTAGTGAGGAAGAACAAACTGGAGACTATGGAAAAGATGAAAACCTGAAGCAGGAGAACTGCAGTAGGGTGAAGAGGAAGTGGTGTAAATTATGTTCCTTAGCCCTAAGACACAGTTCTATATTTTCATCCCTATTTCCATCCATGCCCTCTTCCCAACAAACTACCTCTAAACTGTTTCACATTCTACAAATTTCTCGTTTGCCGCCTTTAAAAATTATAATATATTTTAAACATTTGGAAGATATAGGACTAATGTAATAAACACTTATGAACCCCCTACCCTATTTAGGAAATAAAACATAATACTGATGAAGGCTTCTGTGTGGCCCTCTATGTTAATACATGTAGCTTTCATTTCATTCCTTGATTTTATTGCTTAATAGTGTTCTATTGTTTAAACATACCAAGATTTATTTATCCATCTCTTGTAAAGAGACATTTAGATTGTTTCCATCTTTTTGTTCTTATAAACAATGCTGCTATAAAAATTACTGTACATGTCACTTTTTATACATGTGGGGTTTTTTTATATGTGTAACTTTTTTAGGTATGAATACAAAAACAGAATTCCTCTCAGAGTGTGCAGTTTCATCTTCATTAGATATTGACACACTGTTCTCCAAAGTGATTGATTATTTCCATTAAACTCTCACCAGCAAATTAAAAAATTAAATTTAAATTTAAAAATAAATTAAAAACTCTTGGTGTTCCATAACTTCACCAATACTCAATATTGTCATACTTTTAAATTGTTGCCAGATTGTGTCAGGCTTTTAAAGCCACTGAGGGTTCTTTGGCTTTTTCTTAATGTCAAATAGGAAGCCACTGGAGGATTTTGAGGAGAAGAATAAAATGATCTGACTTAGCAGGATCATTCTGGCTATTGGGTTGAGAACAAACTATAAGGAGGTAAAAGGATAGAACCATGTAGGGCAGTTAAGTGGCTGTGGCAGTAATATAGTTAAAATATGATAGATGAGTAAGAACTGAAAATACATCCAGACTCTAGATGAAGATGAGTGCAGGAGGTTTGGAGGAAAGATCAGGAGTCAGCTTGGACTTGATATGTTGGAGATTATTAGGTACCCAATTGAAGATAAATAAGTCTAGAATTAGTATGATAGTTCAGAACTAGAGTATAAATAGTGGAGTATTTATCATATAGATGATATTTAAAGCCCTGAGATTAGAAGGGGTCACTAACAGAGTAGTGTAGGCGAAAAAGAAAAAAGATCCATGGATTGACCTCATATTTAGTGGGAGATAAGGAGAACCTAGCAAAGAAAATGGAAAAAAGAGGAAAACAAAGTGGCTGTGCCAGAAGTCAAACAAAATGTGTTTCCTTCTACCGATAGAGTAAGTGGATTGAGAACTTACATTTGATCATTAAATTTAGCAACATGAAAATCATTGCTATTTCTCAACAGTTTTGGTAGAGTGATATGGGCAAAAGCCCAGCTAGAGCATTTTCAGAGAGGACAGAGGAGGGGAATTTATTTCTTGTATGATTTTTGCTTTCAAGGGGAGTTGGATGGTATATCGGGGCCAAAAAAGGGTTCTTTTAATATTGGAAAAGTATAGCATATTTATGTCCTTATAGCAATAATCCAAAAAAAGAAGTAAAAACTGATGCAGTAGAGAAAAGAGACACATTCTGGAGGATATTCTTGAGTAGCTGAGAGGACATAGAACTAGTGGATAAGTAAAGGGAGTGTGAACAGTTCATTAGTTGTGTCCAAAAGGAAGGTAGAATAAATAGGCATGGATGTGAGTTAAGAGATAGAAGTGATAATGAGAGGGTGTAGAGTTGATGGTTTCTCAGTGAAATAGAAAATAAGGATCAGTTGAGAAAGTGAAAGAGCAGTGTTAGAAGTTTTGTTAGAGATGATAAGGTATGGAATAGTGATTTAAGAGAAAAAGACTGGGAATTATTCTTTCTGGTTTTAAATCTATGTTAGATTATTTCACTACACCATTCTCTTAGTTTCTGTCCTTGCCCCAGATTGATTTTCTTTAAACAAGATCACGTCACTCTGCTCAAAATCTCCCAATTGCTACACATCCTTCTCATAGTAAAATTCAAAGTCCCTCATCTCTCCTACAAGGCTTTACACTATCTGTTCTCATATTGCCTATCCAAGCTCACCTACAACTGCTTTCCTCCTAACTCACATCACCAAGGCAGCAAATTGTGTCTATTTTGATCACTACTCTATCCTCAGCATTTAGAGCAGTCCCTAGTATGTAATAAGTACTTCAAAGATTTGTTCAATAGATGGAGTAGCAGCATGTTAATGGTTATTCAAGAATATAAGCAAAGTCATCCAAATTACAGTCTTTTTCTAAATGTGTTGGGTTTGTTGGGACATATGGGTAACCATGCCTTTTTTGTTATTAACTGGGACAGTCTAGGGCCAGAGAGTTGTTGTGCTATTTAAATGCCACTAAAATTTGCATATATCGTTCATTCAAAAATTTAAGAGATGTTAGTTCAGGATATTTTTTGTACTACAGGTTGAGCTACATAAAGTTTATGCTTTATATATATTTGTATTCAGAAATGGGCTAATAACATAATCTAATCTCATTCAATGAAACAAACAACCAAAGTAGATAAAATTCTATGAAATGTGGTTGTTGGAGATTTTGACGAATGCTTTTTTTTTTTTTGCATTTCATAATTCTCCCTTTATGAGACCAACAGGAAAAAATTCTTCATAATCCCAGACTGAAGAATAGTGTTTTTTTTTATCATTATTTTAGGAATATTGCAAATCACATTATTGCTTCTTTTCTTTTCTTTGTCTATTAAGAAACTCAGAATGAAATGTATGCCTCTTGGTTTTGTCAAGAACTTATGGGTGGTGGGTTCATATCTGCTCCTTCCATTATTAAAAATAACTACATAAAAAATCTAAGTATGTAAAAAGTGTACCGTACATGACTCAGTGATTGAATTCTGTGTACCTGTTATCTAAAGGAAAAGCAAAGTAAACAGAAAAAGATACACCTTTCCTGCAGGAAATATTCACAACTTCTAAAATGCTTTCCGAGTGTTAAGCTCACTTCCTGCTTTATCATATTATTCTATCATCTTATTTTCTTAAAGCCAATTTGATTCTTCCATTAAATTTTAATTTTATTTTTCCATATTATATTCAGTGTTTTTTAATCAAGAAATAATGAACTTATTTTCAAATAGTTTAGTGACATTCCCAGAGATTTGCAAATGCTCTACTGTACTAATGTAGAAAAAAAAATACTCTGTGGAGTTTTTATTTTGTTTTGTTTTGCAAAGAAGATTCCTCAGGCTTTAGGCAAAGTTTATTCTTTTTAGACACTATAAATGATATTCTAATTGGAAGCCCACTTAGGCTAGGGAAAGTCAAGTGACAGAAGAAATTGTTCACAAACTATCTGTACTACTCTAACGAATAATCTCAAGTAGCAAGTAATTTTTCTTAGCATATAAGAACATTTCCCTTCGCACTTGATTGTCAACATGGGCTGTTAGCTCTACTTGATGTGTGGCTCAGTGATCTAATTCTATGTCTGACATTCAAAAAAAAAACAATAATAAAAAAAGATGCACTTCTCCTACAGGAAATGTACACAACTTCTAAAATGCATTCAGAATGTTAACCTCACTTCTTGCTTCATCTTATTTCCCTGTCCTGTTTTCTTAAAACCAATTTGATTCCCACCATCAAAGTTTTATTTTATTTTCCGTATTACCCCAGAGGTTCTCCACAAATAGGAAGGAATATTATTACTTCTAGGTTTCAGTGGAAGGATCAAAGCTTAGGCAGAATAGGTGAATCACATGGAGCAGCCATGTCTCCTCGTCTACACCAGTAGCTGGCCTTCACAATGATGGTTTTTCCTCATTCCTCTAGTGGCATTTAGGTTAACATTGGAGAATGATTGACCCCTAAAAATTAATTTCTTAACCTTTCAAAAGCCTTGGTATAGTAGGGGCAGCAAACTTGACCAGACTTCAAATAACTTATAAAAATAACTGAAAACTATCTTCCCTAAAACCAGGAAATAAAATATCACCAGTACACTTTGAACCACAGTTGACACATCGTGTTGTCCAGTGCCTGGGAGCTATAAATTATCCAAGTTACTTCCAATCTTCCTCTTTTCATAAAAATCGGTGATTTTAGGAGTGCAATAAAAGTAATTTTGCCCAGAGGAGTGCTTGCTTCTCTTATTGTCATGTTGGAATGATCCACTAGAGAAATCCTCATTAGATCCAGCAACCATGACTCCACCCCTATAAGAGGGCTCGATTTGTCAATAACCTGCTGAGGTTGGTAGAAAAAAGCTGAACTGAGCTCTAACTTATGGAAGTAACAGAGTATCTAGAGAAGTGTAGACAGTGGCACAACATAGATCTTCAGCCACACTTAGATGTTAACCTTGTGAGCACATCATTCTCCCTAGAACCACAGACACCCATCTAAATGATTTCAAAATATCATCTCTAAAGTTGTAGGATAGAGATCACTAAGTGTAGAATCAAATTATGTATTTAGAATGGGATTTTTACGTTTTCTGAGACATAGGGAGAAGTCAGCTACCAATGAATTGTAGTTCTCAAGAATTTATATTACCTAGATCACATACGCTCCCCTGACTCTCTCCCCTCACCCCACACCAATCCACTCAGCTAGTCAGCACTTTGGGAACTAGAAACCACCTCTTCTAATTTCTGTGTTTCACAAAATGCTGCTAGTATAAAATTGATGGTGGTTGCTTATTGGACAGGTTAAATTTATGTGAAAGAGTAATACTAGTGAAATAAGAACCACAGAAGAAAGAACCTCAGTAAAAGAAAAATGAAAGAATAGATTGTTACCATGGTTACCTTAATAAAACCTTAATGAAATAAGTGTTGAAATAGGGAGGGGGGAACGGGAGAGAGAAAAAGATTAGAAAAAAGCAACAAGAGAGAACAAGAACACCAAAGAGGGTAGGATAATTTCATTCTTATCTTCTTTTAGAGTTCAAAAGCAGATCTTGTCAGAGGGTGGGAAGCACCTACTGATCTATGTCCCATGTCACCACACACTTTCCTTCCCGACCCCTTTTTGGAGTAAAACTATCAGAGTCAGCAGAATTAAACTAGCATAAGAACACCAGTCCATACATTTCCTTGTAATTTTTTATTCTGCTTTTTTTTCTATTTTTACCCAGAAGTATAAATTTTTTCTGTGTCATGCCACTAGGCTTCAGAATGTAGTTTGGAGAGAATTCTCTCAATAAATCAATATTTTAATGATATTCACCTCCCATTTCACCAAGGTTCTTTTTAGGAACAAGGAATTGCTTACAGAGAGGTGTAATCTCCATAATTTGAGAGCTAAAACTCATTTTAGGAGAATTTTAAGGGTGAATATATTTGTCAAAAAAAATTGGTGTCTGTTCTTAGGAGAAAATATATTGATCAAGCATTGAGACTAGAAATATAACAAAGACACAAATATAGAATTTACATGTCCTGGGTGCTGATCTCAGCATTTTACATCTTTTCATTCATTCCTTACAATACTCCTATAAAACAGGTACCATTACTATCCCCAATTTATTGATGAAGAAACTATGACAAGCCCAAAATCCCACAACCTATAACTGGAATACTCAGGACCCATACCCAGGAAGTGTAGCTCTAGAGTGCGGGCTCCTCATTATTCCATTAGACTCAAATAAACATTTCTTGGATAAATAAACAAATAAATTAAAGAATAAAAGAATGGTTAAATTCAGTAGTTTTCTAGATATGTTTCTTAATGTGTATTTTGTTTCTTTATATGTGTTTTGTTAAACTAGCAGCATTTGTGTGAGTTTTATTAATATCCAGAGATCCAGAAAACACAAAAACACCTCTGTGTGAGTGTGCGTATGTGTGTGTGGTTGTTTAATACTGAAAAGTTTGCTAGTCTACGGCCATGCCATCCTGAACGTGCCTGATCTCATCTGATCTTGGAAGCTAAGCGGGGTTGGGCCTGGTTAGTACTTGGATGGGAGACCATCTAGGAAGACCAGGTGTTGTAGGCATTTAAAAAAAAAAGTGAGAAGTTTGCAAACAAGTTTTTGAGGTAATTTGATTTTGATAATATTAACAATATCTTTCGAAGACTCTTTCAGTAAATCAGGACTAAAATTGGGCCTAGCAACCATATGACAACTTAGAAGAAAAATTGGGGCTAACAATCTAAGAAACTTGAGAAAGTAAACATAGAATGTAAGTTGAAAACAAATCTTTTTATTTTGGTAACTGATCATTTTTAGAAATCTAATTTAATAGTTCTTTTTTTCTTATTTTTCCTAGGTCTGTCAGGAGAGAAAGGGATGATATGTAAGTCTGAAAAGCACTGCGTGAAGAATTGTACATGATATTGGTGAATCAGTGCCTTGTTAGATTTCATGTGTGTATAGGGCTGCCTACCAGAGTTCATAGAATCATTTGAAGAAGGAATCTATAAAGTTCTTTGGCCTCTGTATGCCAGCATTACCATTGTGACAGGTTTATTTTTGACCAATAAAAGTAATGGATTTGATCATTTGAAAAGGTGAGAAATCGATTGGGCTCTTTTATTTTCAATTAATAAAGCTTTCCAAGTTGAAGGTGGGGTGGATTTTTTTAAAAAAATAATTGATGTATGTGTTTACTTACAATCCATTATCAATGTAGAATGGAATTGTACCCTTGTAGGGTAGCACAAATTGGAAATGATAGTATTCTCTGTTAAGTTTCAGTTTAGTCATTATAGATTGTAAACTTGCTAGGATGGACATCCTCGGATATTTAATACACGTACTGCTGCTAAGCGTCATCTTTTTAGTTTTGTGCTGGTGGACGTGGTCTATCCCCAGTGGCTTCATCTTGTTAGATTTGACCTTTGCTCCAACCTTTCTAGATTATGACATTGGATAGACTTTTCTTCTTGGGTTTATGTAATCAATAAATTTGATGAGTTTTGCATTCTCCAGGTTATAGAGACATATATCAGATAAGAAAGAGCTAAGAGCAGAATCTTATTGTTCTCTGGCAATAGCAAGAAGAAGCTACAACCTATTAAGAAATTGATAAGTTAAACAACTAATTTTTGACTAACCTAATCTTAAATAAGGTGACTATTTTGAATGTCAGCTAGATTAGTAAATTTTACAAAGGACACCTTAGAGACAACTGAAGTCATTAAGATGTTATATTTAAGTGAGATTAGAGTCTGGTATTTTGAAAGAAAATGAAACTTCAAATTGAACATTAAGACATCTAAAAACATTATTTTAAATCATCTTTGCAAATTGTTGCATCCATTATAGACTATACAGAACAAAGAGCAGGCACTCAAACATTAGCTGACTGAGTAAAAAGAAAATGAGAGCTATCTTCCTTAAATCGGTTTATTAGTAGTAAACTAAAATCAACATTCTCTAAAATGTGCCTAGATGGTTACTTTTTTGCACAATATTTTACTTAAGAACTACTCTTGTTATATCACTTCAATATACACAGTCTTTTAGTGGCTTTCTGCTTCCTACCTAGTTACTTTGCCTGGATTCTGAGGCCGTCTACAATTTGACTTCAACCTGCCTATCCAGTCCCCATGCGCCACTAACTTGCTTCCTCCTTTGTAATTAAGACAGTCCTCATTGTCCCTCAAACACACCACATAATTATTCTCATTGTTTGGTTCAAGTTCTCCAGGCCTAATTGCTCTTCACTTTCTTACACATTCATCCAAGTCTTGCCCATTCTTCAAGGCCCAACTAAAATCCCACCCTCTCCCTAGCAAATTTTCTTATGGCTTCAGTATTCATCTGTTTCCCTCTTCTCTGAAATCATTCAATTATTCATTCGATGAATATTCCATGCTAAGTGTTCAGAATTATGCCAGCTTCAGGTATAAGAGACACTTTCTCTGCTTTGTAGTCAGACTGTCTGGATTTGAATTTTTACTATGATGTAGTAGTTCTTTGACATTGAACAGTGTTTTTACCTGCCTCCATGTCCTCATTTTTAAAATGGGAGTAATAATAATACCTGCCTCACTAGGTGGTTGTTATTTTTAAAGGAGATAATTAAAGTTTAAGGACAGTGTTTTATTTAGAAAAATGTTTAATGAATAATCACTGTTTTGTTATATGAGACAGAACAGTAAAGTGGCAACTGCAATTAAGAGTAATGAGTCCACTGAAAGAGGTGAGTACAGGGTACTGTGAAACCACAGGAAAGGTAAGGAACCTAACTTTAGAGAGCAGGACAGGCTTCCTGGAGGAAGTGATTCCTGAGCTGAGGACGGAAAGATGAATAAAATACCCACAGCACTCAACTGTCTGTACTGACTCTTCAGTTGCATGTTTAATTTTACATATGAAAGCAAGCATTCTTTCCTGTTTCCAAGGAATGTTGTTCATGGAATTGGACTTTGTAAACCCATTCCTTGTCCACAGCACTGCACACACAGTTTCTTCCTCAAACAAAAACCACCTCGCATCCACCCAGCACTCTTGAGAAATTTTAAATACAAGATAGATGCTTTCACTATGTAATTATGAATTAGCAATGTGATTAAAATATAGAAATAAAATGTAACCTATCAAATCAGTAATTTTACACTGCAACGTGTCCTCCACTATATGCCCAGCTACCCAAGTTGTTTTAGAATCTGCTCATTATCACCTAATGAAGATAAAAAGAAACAAACTATATTCCCCTGTCTTTGGCATGTGCCATCCTAATTTTGTTCTCTCTTCATTCTCATAATATTGTTATATATACTTTCCTGTTACTATTGCTTCGTGTATCTCAGTCAGTCTTCAGCCCCACCTGCTCCTTCCCCTTCCTGAGAGGTATTGCAGCTACTTGAGGACGTGGGCCATGGAAGGCTGCTGCATCCAAAACGCAGGCTGGGTGCACCCTACTTAATTGCAGCGGGCATCGTTCTCACAGTGCACAATATAAACATCCCCCTGAAGCTAAGCAATATACAGCCCGAGGGATCTTAGTGTATCTAAGGTAGTCAATCAATAAAAATTGGTCTTTTAATTGACTATTGTTTGAAGGGACAAACTTTTGTTTTATGTTTTATAGTTGACAAGCATTTAAAATTTTCCATGTGCTTTTCATCTCTAGTATTTGATTATTTTTTAAATAATAATTCATTTTTAATAATCAACAAAATTTTAGTTCAGAGTTAAAACATTTAAACAAATCTTTTTGTTGAGGACCTAGATATTATTTATGTCAATGTAAAATTTCTATTGTTAATTAATAAATGTATTTGTATGTGCCTCAGTAATAAATCCATTAGGTTAAATAAGATTTGGATATTAAAGGCACACCTTCTCCAGATATTTATTTTTACTTGTAATACCTCACAAAATATTCTTAGGGTATTTATAAAACAGTGACTAAGACAAAACCGTCTTTGAATATATCTCATATTAAAATAAACAATTTAACCAGTGTGTCTTAGGCTAACACCAAAATGGATAATCCTGGAAATAACAGCTACATATGCTACTGCTTGATAGTTTTTTTTCTTTTGGCTCATTTCATGATATACAGTATTTTCTCCAAAATTAACTGAAAGCTTTCTCTCTGGGTTTCAGAGAGGAAGCAGAATGCAAACATCACTTAAGATTCAGAAATTAAACATTTTAAATGTGACCTTGGTTAGAGCTCACAAATCCACATTATAAAAGATGCTCACTATTTATTAAAAAGCAAATGCTATAATACCCTATATTTGGAATCAATTGAAATGCACAGGTGCTTTTAGGTTGACTTTTGGTCTCCTCTGATTTGTGGCACAGATAAGAGTAAATGATGGACTAATTAATTTATGCACAGTGTCATGGCAAGTTAATGAATATGGTAAAGTGAGTAGTTGACCTTTTCAGGCTACCTTAAGTGCATAATGCTCTTTAAACTCTTTGTTCAAATCTGAGGGACTATTATTGGTACTTGAGGAATGTTTTCAGCTTCTTTGTCTGCCTCGAGAGTGGTGTCACAAGTCAGGGCCTCTTTAATTGTCCATCTTGTTATTAATCTTGGCTCTTGTTTATGTCCCCTAACCTTGACAAGGCAAATGCAGGGCTGTGGCCTGATCATAACTGATGCTTTCTACATGTGAATTTTACTCTGATCAAGAGATCAATTTGCTATTTCTAGTGCTGCTTCACCCCAGACTGACTGCAAGTGTGCATGTGTACACAAACACATGTAATTTTTTGTGTGTGTTTGTGATTGTTGTCATGATATGTAGAGAAAAGAATAGAACTAATTTGCATTGTTTGCTTCTTATATGTACTTCTTGTGAGGTACTTCCTTACTTTATTTTCTGTAAACTTCACAATTTATGAACAAGAAAGTGTACTTGCCCAATTAAAACATTTGTAAGGAATATACATGGGAAACAAGTGAGACAGAGAGGTCACATACTCAAGGTTACACATATAAAAGGATGGAGCCACAATTTACAAGTAGAATTTCATGCCCCTTTTCTAGAGTGTTTTTTAGTCTTCGACTTACCGCAGAATCTCCTCAGGCACTTGTTTAAAATGCACACATTCCTTGCCTCATAGAAACCTAGGGATAGGTCCCAGAAAAACTGCCCTAGTGTGTCCAGAAAGTTCAAGACATAATAGACTTTAAATGATCAAGAAATACTAGACTAAAGTATCTGAAAATCCAAATGACTTTTCCACTTAAAGCATAGTTTTATGGAAAGTGTCAGGTACCTGAAAATAAGGTTTATAGTGACAAATGTCTTTTCAGGGATGATTATGGCTTTATGCAAAGTCGATGCCAATAAATCTTTTCTACAAAGCTCAAGTTTCAGTCCAGCCTGGCAGTAAATCATTTTCCCTGGAACCACAGTTTTAAAAAGAAAGCCAGTGAGGACAATATTATGAATATTGCTTTCCTGGCACTAGCTATCTAAAGATTAGTTGCATTGGCATAACTTTTCTCTCCTGACCTGTTTTTAAATTAAAAGTAAAAAAAAAAAAAAATAGTCATTCATCTATGTAGAAAATTATTAAAATGAAATGTGGAAATAAACCAGAGCCTAAGACATCCAAAAGGAAATCAGCATTCTGTGCATTAAATGAGCATGCTTTTTTTTTTTTTTGATGAGTAAAGCGAAGGTACACAATTGACATTCACTGAGCTACCAAAAGAAAAAAATGTTAATGTACAAAGAGGACCTTATTAACCTGCTAATGAATACTAATTCAGATTAATATTAAGAATTCCTAAAGCATTTTTTAAAAGAGAGACGATCTGATTCTTCATTTTCTCATGGTTTCACCTAAAATCTTATTTTAAATAGGCCTGTTCTTTTTTTTTTTTTAAGCATACTATTTTCAGAATCTCAACACATATTAAGGTTTGGGAATAAACTCACCATTAAGGAAGAGTGCTTCTGCAAAGGCATTCAATTTTCAAAAAAAAAAAAAAGGAAAAATAAAGTGTGAAAACAGCTGGTAGCAAAGAAAGGCATCAGAATGCCAAGTATTAGCTGACAGAAGAGTAGCTAAAGCAACAAGAAATCAAGAGAGGAAGGAAGCTAGTCTATGGAGGATAGCAAAAAAGAAGAGGGTTGACTTCAAATGTAACTGATTTGGGGAAGAGGGAAGAGTGATTTCAAAATTGATTCAGCCCATCTGACAAAAAAATCATGAAATGTGAATAATCATATCAGATCTTGCCTGAGTCAGACACATGAACCTACAAAGTAAAGGAGGTTTCTTTATTAATGCTAATTAATAAAGAAATGAATGATCTAATTTAGAGACCTCTGATTCACTGATTATGGATGCTTAGGAATGAGTGAATATGTAATTATTTTTTCACTTTCAACAAATAATCTTTCTACATGTGTAACAGGATAATTTTCCCCAAAACTGACAAGTTGAGAGTATGTGAGAGGGAGAGGCATCCTTTCTTGGCTTGCCTTGAAGGTTCGCTGGCTGGGCTTATCCAGTCAGAATGGAAAGGGCAGGAAACAAACTACCAAATGCAGAAGGCAATAGTCAATTTTGATTAAAGGCATTATTCATGAAAGAGGTGACAACAAGGATGGAAACATTCCAAGTACTGGGATGCCTGCCTGGTCATACTAATTCTGCCACATAGGCACAGAGACGGCAAATGAGTCAAAGATGAAAACACAAGTCAAGCCTGTCAGCCTCCACTCACTCACCTGGCCACCTTGAATATTGTTAATTTTCATAGCTCCTCTATGGGCTAACTTTCCATATTTCTGTTGATTAGGTACTACCTATCAGAGACACTCCAGGGAAATAAGATAAAAACTTCTTCTGTAGCTCATACTTTAAAAACATGAAAACATTCTATAGTAAAATTGTATTTAGCATTTTATTTTATCATTAGTTACAAGTATACAGTTCATTGGTTAGATATTTATATAGTTTATGAAATGATCCCCACAATTACTCTATCACCCCTCTGTTCTCTTAACACAGCCATTACATAAGATTCTATTTAAAGAATCAGTTTACAACCAGCGCAAAGCAGTGAGGCTACTTCTCGATAAGAACCAATCTGCCCTTTTGCTACTTTATTTCCCCTTTAGCACCATAGTAATGCTCTTTTTAATAAAATTTTATCTGAAGAAGATGCTATAGAAGTGGGACATCACGAGATCTTCCATAGGACTGAATAATGTAAAGATGACAATGGTCTCTGGCTGTGCTGGCAAAAGTCAAAACTTAACACAGGAATATTATGTCTTAAGCAGGAAACCACTCTTGTCCAAGGACCAGCTACTAATGATTAATCCAGATTTGGTCCTGGAACCACAATATTCCTCTACTGGTCTTGTTTTGTGTTCAGGACGGCCCAGAAGAACCTGATCTTTTCTATGGAAAATCCATTGATGGCATTTTCTTCTAGGCTAATTGGCAATTGAGTAATCTTCTTTTGTTCAGGCAATTGTTCTTCATCACTAAGAAGTTTCCTGCTGAACTAATGTGCCCACATTAATATTTTAATATTTAGACCTAGTACCTATTCACTAGGCTTACTGCCTTGAAAATTATACTTTATATCACACAATAAAAATATATGAATCTAAGCAAAACTGACAAATAGTTCATAATACATTAAATCCACCTTTTGGAATAACCTAAACTTTCAGATTTTAAAAGAATTTTAATTTACCTGATTTTCAAAAAATGAAGTATCCATTATATGTCATTGATATATTTTTCAGCTAACTAAAAAATATTTTAAGCATTTATTTTTATGACCGTCCATTCTGATAACAACTCGATATAGTTGTCTTGATACCATGTCAATTCTTAAATTGAAACCAGTCATAATAAATCATGTTAAATATTATTTATAACTGGTTAATTTGAATATTTGCTTCTATTTAGTATAAAATTGAATAAAAATATATTTACAAAAGGTAAAAATAAAGAAAAATTAGAAATGTTACTGAATATATGTATGAAAATATTACTGTTTAAAAAATTAATACATAATATATTTTAATGCCTTTAATCATGGCCTTTAGAAGCAAATTGATCTTACTATCTGTGCTGAGTACTAGCAATGTGTCCCCACACCCTTTTAAATCCTGAATTCTTCTCATCTGGAAAGTAGGAGGGAATAATACTATCTCTTAATGTTTGTGGGGAATAGATAACATTTGTAAAGCAGTTGGCACATTGCTCAATACATAATGATAACAAAAATTTGCAGTTATTGCAAATTATGTTTTTTTTATTTTTCAAAGTAGAGAATCTCAGAAAAAAAATTGTTCATTTGGAATTTCTAAAAAACCAAAATATTAAGAGCAAAATCTCTTCTTCGGGTTACCTTGAGTTGAGGAATATTATACCCTGGAAACCAAGAGACAAACAAAGTAAATTTATGGGGAAATATTTAAAATACTTAAGATTGTGGAATCAAACTTCAGACTTACCTTCCCTCAAGCAGACTCCTCTGCACTCTTACCTCATACCTGCTTCGTTCATGTTGTCCTCATTTTAGTCTTTTCCAGATGTTCAAACTAGAAACATAAGAGTTATCCTTGAAACCTCTTTTTTTTTCACATGCCATATCCAATTATCTATAAATCTTGATGGCTTTCCCTTCAAAATATTTGACTATTTATCTCCACATCATCTGCTATTCCACCCTTGCTTAATCTGAAACATAAAAAAAAATCAAACCTCATTTTTATTTTATTTCTGTACATTTAAATAAGTATTAAAATATATATTACTACTTTTTCTAGTTTTCACTTTATAGTTTGAGCATAAGCTTCAAAAAATGTAGGTATTTTAAAATAAAAGAACTCAGAGAATGCTATTGTGGCATAGTCTTGCTTTTCATAAGCGATGCAGTTAAATCACAAAAATTTTGCTCAAATACATCATAGTGTAAAAATGTAACAATTGCAAACCTCTAAAATTATCATTTAATGAACAGAATTTAATTATCAATACAACCTGTATTGCATTAAACTAGCACTTCTTCTGTTATTAACTGTGGGATAACTCTGTATTTTCTTAGCATCATTTCTATTATCTTTTTTGTTTAACTGCTTGCTTTTTTTGTGTTGAAGAATTATTGGGACCATGAATATGAAGAGCCAAAGTGAAGGAAGAAGACATGTGTCACTTGGCATTTCACACTGATCTTCACTGACCCGTGTTTTCATGAGCACCAGATTCACCAAGTTTTCAAAGAGGAACAGCAAGTGTTTGATGATGTAGGAAATTTGGATTTAATTTTCACTTTGAGACACATGGATACTATTCCCTGAAAAAAAAAGTGGGCACGCTGAAGATGTTCAAGTGTTCTTTCTCCAGAAGCTACCAACAGCCCCAACTGCATGAGAGGTTGTGGTGGCTCTGAGGGCTGTCACAGCAATGATGTGAGAACCAGCTACCTCCTTCATGCATCCTTTGAGATTAGACAAACATGTCAGTGGACTTTACCTGCCACCAAATCCTGAGAGCAGCGACTTGCACACAGAATTTGCTCTTATAGAAAAATGATTCAAATGATGTGAGGCAAAATAACAGCAGCAATAGCAAAGATAACTGGTCCTGCAGTTTATCGAGCACTTTCCATGTACTCAGGACTATTTCAGTCACATCTCATATATTATTTCATTTCATCTCTACAACATAAACAAGCAGACAATTTTGGGTCATTCCCAGAGGAATATCATCAAATAGAATTATGAACACTTTTCAGAGTAGTTCAAAACCACCTTGCAAACATTTTTTTTTTTTTAGAAAAGGTTGAGGTAACCTTTATAAGCTGAGCTTTATAAGCACAGTGAATTCTAAATAAGAAATCCTTTATTGAGAAATCATAGCAGTCCATTTAATAAACATTGAATCCAAGACACTCTATAGGTACAACCAGGAAGTAGTAATAATCTTGTCCTCAATATTGCTAAAATTGTTTTTTAAACTATTCTAAGTATTTATCACACATCAGATATTTTTGATGTACTAAATTTATTATATATTTTGTGTATTGTTTGACATATCTCCTTAATTTCTTACAGATGTATTTGGATTTTTTTTAAAGGAGAAAAAAATTTTCGGGCAACTCTTTCCCCACTATCATGACCAACATTTGACTTCCCCCCCACCCCAATTAGAACTGGAACAGTGATGTACCATCAGGTGTTTCTAATTCGGGATGTCTTATATTCTTTCCAGTGAAAGAAAAAGTTTAAACTCAAGTAGCTGCTTTTTACCCCTAGATCAAATGGTGGAAGAAAAACATCACCCCTTACTAAGTATCTCTTCTTCACCTGTCTTTCTTTATTCTGCAAACTTTCTCAGTTCGGTTTTTGAAGTGGTATCTACTAATAGAGAGTTAGATCATAGATCTGATCCTTCTTCTTAAGACCAGAGTAGACTAAACCACAAGCTTCGACTAAAATAAGAAATCTAAAATGTAAGCATGATATTTTGTGTTGGACATTTGCTGATTCCGGCAGGCTTTGATTACCTTTTTTGGGTTCTACTACCCCAATTGTGTTTAGATAACCACCCATCGCCCCTGTAAGCAGCTCATGTGCTTCAGGAAAATAACTCTATGACTGGCACATATGGTCTAAACTAATTAGCATTAGCTAATTATTACTTGTTCTAATTTAGTACAACTAGAATGCAGCCTAAGACTATAAGTCAAAGATTAAGGAAAGAGACAAATACAGTATGTTAATGAAGAAGGCTGTGGCCTTGAGAACTGCTGGCAGCACTTTTGGAACCACCAGAGAGAATCTTCTGAGATCAGAGCTGAGGTTTTTTTGGGTTGTTTATTACACAGCATTATCACAATGAAAACCTAGCCAATACACTAAAGAAAGTAACAGATTTCAGGTTTCAGATATTTGAGGTATATCCTCTTGACTTATGTTCATATTAGAATATTACCAGCAAAAAGTAAGATAAAATAAGCCAAGGAAGGATGATGACATTTTTAATGCTAGAAGAAACAAGGTCTCTTTCTGCTATAGTTGCTAAGCTTGGAAAATTTGAACCTAGTACCAGTGGCCATCTTCCCTACCACCATAAGAAGCCTGTTGAAGAATCAAGCTAAGCTAAGCTAAGACAAATGGTGATGATAAACAGGTAGAGTTAGAGAGAGAGAAAGAGAGCAAAACTCCAAATGACAAAGGCAAAAGAGCATGAGTGCAAGAGAAAGCGTGAGTAAGTGAGAAAATAAAGAAAGGAAGATAAATGAAAAGAATAGTTTCAAATAGATAAAGATTTAACTTTGCAGACTCACATGATAGGTTACATTGACCCTGTGGTTCAAATTTTTCATATATGAAATAAAGATATAGAAATTATATATTTATCAGCAATTAATGCTAGACACTGTTAGATGACCTCATTAAAAATCTGTAAGTCAATGTAAACCCTAAGAAATTGTTAAGATTTAAAAAGTATACTGTAAAAAAAAATACAATATTTTGTGTAAGAGCTGTTATATAGAGAGAGATAATAGTGCTTTGGGAACATAAAAGAAAGATAAATTCACTGTAAGTAAATGGAGGTGGGGAAGTTTATGGGAAAAAATTTCACATAAGATGTAGTGAAAGGATAAGTCTGGTAAACAAATTATTTACCTGGTAAATAAATTATAAATGAGGATAAGAGGAAGGCTCCCATTGGTACAAGAGACTTTAAATTCATGTAAATTGGCTCAGTTTACTAACCTTATTATCAATATTCTATGTTTTTAAGCAGGGAAATAAAAATCTACATTCAAATGTCAGCTAGTACTACATCTCACTGGTTTTCTTCAATCTTTACTTTTTAAAGCTTTACATCATGCTGAACATTCTTGAGAGAGGAGGTGAGCAAGGCTGACTTGATGTAAGGATCTGTGATATTAGACCTGCTCCAGAAGAAAGCATTAGCCAGGAGAGACTGCACTACCAACTACATGGAATGACTTGACAAGCAACTGAATAGCTCCCATTCCACTTTCCTATTTCCAAATACTTCTTCAATTTGTCTAAAATGTTTGATTTCCTTTTATTACCTTGCACAAAATCAGTTCAATTAAAGATTCATTTGAATGAGCAATTTATTTTCCAAAGTGAAAAAGAAGATAAAAGGTAGGGAAGTCTTAAGGGCGAGAGGAGGGGTTATAGTCTTTCACATCTTAGTATTAAACAGTTTGCTTCCTCTTAGCTATGCCTTCGAGTGTGTAAGAAACAAATCCACATGCAGACAGCAAGTGCTGTGGAGAGGTCAGAACTATGAGTTTTCTTACGGTCAAAGTGCCTCCCAGCACTTTGCTAGCTTTTGAGTTTGAGAAGACTAATGTTTGAGATGTCTCAGGATCCTCATCTATAAAATGAGAGGAACATGTTTACCTACTATAATTATAAAAGATATATACATTGACTCGCACAGTATACAGAGCCCTGTTAAGCAACTAGTAAATTATAGCTATTGGTACCGGGTTAGAGAAAAAGATAATTTTGTAGCAAGAGCAATGAAATCCTGGATGAATGGAAGACACCAAATGCATACTTCGTCTTTTCAGTATTTTGCCTATGACAAGATCAGAGATGCAGATTCAGCAACAATGTAACAATCAACGGTGGAGTTGAAGTGCAAATGTATCACCATGTATCCAATGTTTTTGGTGAAAAAAAGATCACATGTAATGCATTAATATTGTAGCAACATTTGATCTCTCCTGATGATTCTAGATTTTTGTTTTTACTAACTATAACTTTTCTTATGACTGTTCTTTAAGGAAATAAGCACCTTACAGAGGTGCTTAAGGGAAGTAAGAAGTTTTAAAGGCAAATATTTAAAAATTCTGTATCCTGGCATATTTGCAAAGACATATTTTACAAGATTATGTTCTAAAAGCAGTTTATGGCTGACACTTAAAAGATTCCTCCTGTTAAAATACATGCACACTGAATACACACTGAGCCAGAAGTGTTATTATTTTTTTTTTATGCTTGTCATCAGCATGTTAACATTCCCCAGCTGTCCATTTCTAAAGGACAGTGGGGCCTACCCATGTTACAAGTAGGCTAGGCTCTTCCACAGGGCAGTGCGCTGTGCTAAGACACAAAATCAGGATGTTCTTCAGCTTCCTTCACACTGGGTAGACCAGACTCAAAGCCACACCCTTGAAAAGTGATAAACTAAAATAGCATTCAATTTCTTTTTTTCTAAAATCCGGCTAATGTAGTTCATTGACAGAGCAACTGTATTTTCTGATCAGACATCTAAACTATGAACCTCAAGGCATTTTTTTTCTTGCCAATAGTTGCCTTGATAGTAAAATAATTACCACATTAACAGCATTGAATTCAGTTTGAAACACTGAGGATTTCTCCCACAAAGCATGCTGTCCACACGGCAGTTCAGTCAAATGACTCTGCCTTTCCCCCAGACTGTGTATAAGTGTAAATACCCACACTCTCTGGAGTGTTCCAACTCTGAAAGGCACAGGATATTTTTTTCTCCTTATTTTTCAGTTTTCATTGTACAGCAGTATCCTATCATGAGGTTGTTTATGGGACTTGTGATTCCACACTCTTAAAGTTAATATTTATCTTCTGAATATAAAATTTTTCAAACATTGTTTTGTGAATTTGATAGGATTTGTCTCTGCACTGCAACTATCCTGTAATATTTTGGTTCTTAAGTTCTCTCTTGCCTTTAGGCTGAGCAGCTGGAAACTCTCCTCCCTGTCCACTGCTCCTCGACTCCTTCCTCACGTCTAACTCCTGCTCACCATCCAGGTAGCAGTCAGCTGGTACCACTTCCAGGAAGCCTTCCGTAAGGCGCCTTGATGCTGAGTTAGGTGGCATAGGTTCCCATACATTCATATTACATTTTTACCTCTTTACTTAGCTGAATTCTGCTGGACTAAGTTTTCTGACATCAGAGACATGGTTTTCTTCATAGTATCTTCAGCAACTAGGACTACAGTTGCTTTTCAGTAAATTTTTGTTGTGGTATATTTTATTTTTTGTTCATAGTTATTCTTTTCCATCCTGTCCTATGGTCAGCATTTGCTTCTCTCACCCGTTAACCTTGGTTAATTTTGTTGCCATATGGTTTGCTTTAACCAATAGAATGTGAGCAGATATGTCATCCAGCACATCAGGGCAGAAGTTTTAAATGCACTTGTATGGTTTGATATTTCTCCTCTTCTTTCTGCTGTCCACAGTCAGAAAAGCATGTTTCAAATCATGGCTACTCCTTGGACTTGATTCAAAGAAAGACAAATAATGCAAGCTGAGCCCAAAAGAGCCCAGCAGAGCCCAGTAGCATGAGTGACAAACAACTGTTTGTTGCTGTAAGTTGCAGAGATCTGAGGATTGTTACCACAATAAAGAAATTAATACCTAGAAGCAATGCACCACTGTAACAACTATAGCAATAACCAAAAAATATATGGTATTTGTCACGTGCCTATTATAGGAGACTTGATGTTAATGGAAGCTGGAAAAATGAAAACCCATACAATTTTCACCGATGCAGTGGTGAAAATTCTGGTAGAACTGTCAACTGAGATAACTTGAAAGGCAGAAAATGTACCTATAAACTTGTGACTTTGGCAAAGAATTATCAACACAGAATGTTGGTAGCCCAAAATTTCTTAATAGGTATTATAAGAAAGAGATTAGTTGAGAAAATAATTGGGCTTTTTAAAAATAACAGTAGAAGGGAAAATGAGAATCCAGAAATCCAGAGACATGGCTGAAAGGTACAACACTTTCTCTTCTCCAGCCAGTCAGCTATGTGCAAATTAAGACAAAACCTCGTCAGTGCAAAGATCACATCAAAGGCATGGCTAGCTGTGTTCCAGTGTGTGTATATTTTCTTAAGTGGAATAATTTTAATTATTTTTAGTGGATTCAAAAAATATTAGAAAGTACCTATAAAACAGTTTTACAAAACTCTTATAAAGTGTCTATAAAATGTATTTGTCATCCTTCATAATATAAAGAATTAATATTTTCATCTTGTTGAGTAAAAGTATACCCAATTAATAAGAAGAAGAAGGAAGGGGAGGGAGAGAAGGAAGGAATAGGAAAAAGACAACTCCAGCTTGGAGCGCAAACCAAATCAAGACTGTTGTCACCACACCATTTGTTAAGACCTCTGATTCCCCTCAAGTGTTCCCCAGTAAATCATTTCACTTGTACAAAATGGCTTGCAGTAAAGAGACCACAGATTTGGCACAATGAAAGCCTGAACAGTGCAAATTATCTGGAATTAAGACTAGAGAAATGTCTTTTAATTATGAATTATTAGAAATATCTTCTAATTATTGGCAAGGTGCATTGACAGGAAAGAAAGATATCAAAGAAACCAACAATGTTTTGAAAGAATCATAATGCCAAAAATGCCACCAGCCTTAATTTAAAAGAGGATGTGTTTATTTAAACAATAAAACTACCTGAAAGCTTTCAACTTTCTATGGGTAGGCTCAGGAAGCTGATCAGCAGCCAAAGCAGGCAATTTCTCTCAAAGAGTATATTGGAAATGGAAAAACCTCCCTAAAAGTGAGGCCCTGGGTCATGAAGAACAACAGACTATAAAGCTACCTTCAGGAATCTGAGCTGAATATTGATTAAGCAAAGCTCCCTACACTCAGGTTAGTAGACCTTACAGCTGTTGTTCAATGAGATTTCAGAATTGTTGTGGACAGTGATTACTAGATTATTCCCTTTATCCGCTTTCTAAATGAGTGTGTTATTGTGGGTTCCATGATTTTAAATGTGTATATGAGGTGCAAATAACTAGTTTTTAGTTTATGGGACTTTGGCTTAAGAAGAGCTACATTTGGGTAAGATGTATACTCAATATCCTAGATACCAAGCTAGATGTTTTGATTGAATGAGACCTTGGAGTATCTTTAGGATGGGGTGATTACAGGAAGGAAGTGAACAATTGTGAAGAGGGTGGGCTGTGGTAAATTGCATTATTTCCTTCCCTACATTTGCCATACTTCTCTGTGAGTACAGCCCACTTTCCAGTCCATTGACTTTGACCTAAGTCATATTACTTTCTTTGGTTAATAGAATATCTCAGTAGAAGTTTTAAGTGTACTTGCATATTTTATGTAATTTGGTACCACTCTCTTGATTTTTCCCTCCAAAATGAAAACAGCATGTCCAAAATATTGGCTTACTCCTTCAGCCTGGGCTATAGAATAAAAAAAAAAAAAAAACCTGTGGAACCAAAGTCTAGCTCAACAAAGCTCAGCTAAACACAGCAGAGCCACCTCATGAACTTGAGCAGGGAATACAGGTTATAACCCACAGAGGTATTGGGGTGGTTTATTAATACAGCAAGAGCTGGATAACACAAAATTTTAACAAATTCATTGTTGAAAATAAACAACGAATAATTGTATTGTCTATAAAGGTGATTGGTTTATATAGGAACGACATATAAGGGTTTTAAATATATGTAACTATATTAACTCTTTTTAAAATTAAATTTATTGGAGTGATATTGGTTAATAAAGATATATAGGTTTCAAAAATATAATTCTATAATACATCATCTGTAAACTGCATTGTGTTTACCACCAAAAGTCAAATCTCCTTCCATCCCCATATATTTTATTCCCTTTCCCCTTTTCTACTTCCTTTATTTCCTTCTGGTAACCACTAAACTGTTGTATGTGTCTACAAGGTTTTATTTGTTTCTCTTGTTCATTTGTTGCTTTATTTCATGTCACATATAAGTGAAATCATATGGCTCTCAGCTTTTTCTGTCTCACCTATTTTGCTTAGCATGATATTCTTAAGATCCATCCATATTGTTGCAAATGGAAGTATTTCATCATTTTTATAGCTGAGTAATATTTCACTGTATATATGTACCACAGTTTCTTTATGCAATCATCTATCAAAGGGCATTTTGATTGTTTCCATGTCATGGCCACTGTGAATAATGCTGCAGTGAACACAGGGGTGCATGTATCTTTATAGATAAATGTTTTCCAATTTTGGGGGTAGATACCCAGAAGAGAGATTGTTAGGCTATATGAAAATTCCATTCTTAATTTTTTAAGGAACATTTTGAGGAACTGTTTTTGATAGTGGCTGTACCAATTTACATTCCCATCAGCAGGGTTCCTTTTCCCTCACATCCTCTCCAACACTTGTTATTCCTTGTCTTGTTGATAATAACTAGTCTATCAGTATAAAGTAGTATCTCATTGTGGTTTTGATTTGCAGTTCTCTAATAGCTAGTGAAGCTGAGCATCTTTTTATATATCTGTTGGCTGTTTTTATGTCTTCTTGGAAGAAGTGTTTGTTCAGGTCCTTTGCCCATTTTTTAACTAGATTGTTTTTTATTGTTGTTGAGTTGTATGAGTTATTTATATATTTTGGATATTAGCCCTTTATCAAAGGTGTCGTTTGAAAATATCTCCTCCCATTCAGTTGGTGGTTTCCTCTCTGTTCTGCTGATGGTTTCTTTTACTGTGCAGAAGCTTCTTAGTTTGATATAGTTCCATTCATTTATTTTTACTTTTACTTCCCTTGCTTTCGAAGTCTAATTCATAAAATCCTCTCTAAGATCAAGGTCCTTAAGTTTAGTATCTATGTTTTCTTCTATGCATTTTATTGTTTTAGATCTTATTTTTAGGTCTTTGATCCATTTTGACTTAATTTGGTGTATGATGACAAATACAAAAGTTTCATTCTTTTGCATGTGGTTTTCCAATTTTCCCAGCCCCATTTATTGAAGAGGCTTTCTTTTCTCCATTGTATGTTAAGTGAACTCTTAGTTAGAATCATTTGTAGGTATAACTTGTAAAGATACTAGTTGATTTGCTTGGTTATTTGGCTACCTAGATAGTAGTTTTAACTTAAAGTCAAAAAAAGTGATTCCATATTCAGTAGAATAGCAGGATTTTTGATGGGCTGTTCAGACATCTTATATTTATTTTTAAAAACTAACCAAGAAGTATCTTTTAGATATTAGACACCAAAATCTAAAAGAATTTCTAGTATATATGAGAAGATGGATCAGTGTTTCTAAGGATGTTGATATTTAAAGAAGAGCCTGGCATTTTTTAAAAAGGGAATGCTAAAATTGAATGCTCAAGATATTGATTACTTAATATTATAAATATATGCCAACTTGAATAATAAGAATTTCTACCTGGAATGTAACTCAATTATATATTTTTTATTCTTTGCATTTTTCTCATTTTAGAGTGGAAAAAAGAAGACAATGGAGTTTTATTTAGAAATATGTTTTGAATGGCACCCAAAAATCACTAGGAGAATGTGGGAGATGAATATAGTGACAAAACCCTAGGGAATTATGAGTTCAAAAGTTCATTAGAAGTTCCACATGCAGGAGGAAGTGTCTAAATAGCCTTATTTAGGAAGGCCTATCATCTGACTACAGGGCTGACTAATTCCCTTATTCATCTTTCTAAATGCTTTTGCAATTATGAGAATTGCATCATCAGTGTTATTTTTAAATTCTAGAAAGACATGGTAACAAGAACTGGTCCCATCTCATGGATTTCTAGTCTGTGAACTTTTAAATATTTCGTCATATTCAGAAAAAAGCTTAGAAAGGAAAAGACATGTTGTCTATGTCAATTAAAAGATTATTAACTGTAGAAGAAATCTGTGTACATGCAGACTGATGAGAATATGCCAATTGAGGTAGTCCAGGAATGATGCTAGAGAGTGAAAATAATATATGTGAGGAATAAGGAACATTTTTGGCATCTATTTAACCCTATGAAAATAGCCCTTCCCACTTTTCAGCATGTGCAGCATGGGAGGATAGAACTCTAGAAGAAAGCCATAGTATTATTGGCCTAAGAATTGAGAGAACTAAGTCTAGGACTGCCTGAACAACCAAAAATCTAGGGGGAATTTCAAAGGAAGGAGCTACTGAATAAGAAGCCCCCAAATCTGTATATAAACTTCTTTCAAATCATTGGTTGACTGCCTCGGTTGGTGACTGTGCCAGTGAGAATCTAAGGAGCCTACAGAAGATAACAGCTGGGGAAGGCTCCAAGAGCTAAGCAGAGATTTTAGCTGCTGCCCATCACAGAGAAGACATACATTGGAATTAACACCCAGATAAATTAGGAGAGCTTGGTAAACATCCTGGGCTTTTCATGAAATTAGGAATAAAGACTACATCACCAAAACTAAAACATAGACCTACTTTAACAAGTGAAAAACAAACTTCCTCAAATTGAAAGTGATCTGTCTATAATTTAACTGTCTGCTAAAACAAAATTTAATACTTTTCAGAGGACGATCCAGAGACTCTGAAATGTATTACTCACAGCATAACAATAAAAAAAATTACTAGATATGGGAAAATTTGACTTACAGTCAATAGAAAGAGACCAACAAAAGACCTAGGTGTTAAAGTTGGCAGAGAAAGACTTTAAAATAACTGATAAATATGTTTAAAAGTCTGCAAGAAATGATGGCTATAACATATAAAGAAATGGGTAATGGGGAATAAAGATTAGAAAAGCAGATATGAAACTGCCTTTATTCACAGACAACATGATTCTACATGATTCTCTAAAAATCTATCGGCTCAAATAAGTGAATTCAGCAAGGTTGTAGGATATAAAGTCAGTATTTCTATATCGTTTCAACAAACAGTTGGAAAATAACGCAAACTCATACAGAGAACAAACTGAACAATTTTATTTATTAAAATAAATATCCTTTATAATAGTGTCTAAACATTGACTACCTAAGAATAAATTTAAGAAAGGGTATAAAATATCTCCCTTTGAAAACCACACAACTGCAGAAAGAAATTAAGAAAGGCCTAAATAAATAGAGAAATACACTATGCATAGTGTTGCAAGACAGTATTTTAAAGATGTCAGTTCACCTCGAATGACCTATAGAATTAATGTACTCCCAACAGTATAAAAAAAATAATAATACTTTTTTTTTATTTTGGTGGAAATTGACAGTCTAACGTAAAATGCTATATGGAAATACACAAAAGACCTCGAATAACCAAAATAATCTTGAAAAAGAAAATAAGTTAAAAGATTTAGACTCCCTGATTTTAAGACTTATTATAAAGCTACAATAATTAAGACAGTATGTTATTAGCATAGGAATGGGCAAATAGATTGAAAAGAATAGAGAATCTGAGAATAGACCTCCCTATACATTCAGCCAATTGACTGAAATGTCAGAAATGCAATGGAAAAATATTTTTAATAAATGTTGTTGGAACTGGATGGATATCTATATATCCTGACCTGTACTTCACAACATATAAAAAGTTAAATTGAGATAAACTGAAAACTTAAAAATAAAAGTCGAAACTATAAAATCCCTGGAAGAAAGCATAAAGAATATCTTTGCAATTATGCAGTAGGCAAACATTTCTTCATATATAAAAAAACACAATCATAAAAGAAAAAATATTTTGGACTTTATTCAAATTAGAAACTTTTGTTTATCAAAAGACACCTTTAGGAAAATGAAAAAGTAAGTCACATACTCACTACCAAGTCCTAGTGGAGATGTATTACGCATTTTACATGTAATGGAAATATAATTTTAACCTAGGTCTCTTGCTTTTAAACCTTTGCAGAATAAAATATAAATATTATAAATCTTGACACTGCAATAGTGCAGAAGTTGAAGCTTTAAAAATGGGCAGGAGAGTTGGAAATTTGAATAATAATGTTGGTATCATTTTACTAACATAAAAAGTGAAGAGAGAGACTTGACAGTTATGGAACAGGCAATAGAAATTTCAGTATAATATTTAAAGTCAGTAAGTAATTAATAGAAATCAAAGAGATAATATGATTATTAAAACGGTAGGAGGAAAAAACTAGTAGGAAGTAACCTAAATGGACTAAATTCTTCCCTTTGTATCTGGAAATCAACAGATGAGATTCAAAGTTGAAACATAAATAGCAGAAAAACATAAACATTTAACCTCTGAAAACTGATTTAAGGATGGAAAAGAAAGGAGGAGGGAATTTTGCTTTTCATTTTATATCTAGTCTCTAATGTTTGTTTTTTACTCATGTGTGTGTATTTATTGCATTGTTTTCAGACAAATAGAGAGATAAACAGATAATAGAAAAGAAGGGGAGTTGGGGAAACCTACATACCTAGCAGTTACCACTGCATTGTGAGATTTCAGATGATATCTTTATTACACCAATTCATATGGCTGATAATATTTTTATAACTACAAAAGGAAAATAAAACTGTTTTACTCTTTAAAAGCAAAATCTGAAATTTAAAAATTCAACTTTGTTGAGGTACTTTATTGCCTTATTTATTGCCTTTATTTATGGAAAATAACATCTGGTAGTATTGGAGCTATCTGATGAGAAAACACTTTCAGAATGTCAAAGTATTAATTTCTTGGTTTACATCACTGTATTACATGGATACAAACTACTGCTGCTTCAGTTGATGAAGTCTAGAGAGCCCTTAGCCCCAAAATGCCAGGTGGGGTTGAAGAACGAAGTTCCCTACCAGTCAAGCAGAAGTTCTCACGATAACAGGACTACTGTCAAATGACACTGAGTTCTTTGCAAATACGGTGAGGAAAGAAATCTTAAAAAATATCCCTATGGCACTCTATTTACAATTTGTTCTGACATAAGAGTGTTTGGACTCTTCCTCTAAGATTAAGTCTACACCCATAATTATGTCATCATGTATGCAGAAGTGTCATTTTTGCTCAGTTAATGTAAGTTGTTTACAAGCTTGGAAGAGCAATAGCTAATGGTGATGTCCAGTGCCATCTTCCACTTACATACAAAACCTGTTGTAGTGTTCCCATTAGAGCTGTGATCTTGGTTCATCTATGTCCTAAATTAGGTGTGTAAAGAAAAAATTACATGCCTCTAGGAATGTGTTTTATAGCAAACAGAATATTGTTCCAGAAACTAGTCATCATGTTATCTTGGCCATTATACATAAGCATGTCTGGGAATTATTCTCAGGAAAACATTGAGTAGAAGCTCTTACTAGTGGTTTGGACTGTGTTTGACTACTGCAAAGACTGGGGAAAAAATTAAGCGCGTATCAAACTCCAGTTTGTAATCTACCAAAATTAATCTCATGATATTTAATGGTGAGACCTTGATCAAGAATCCTCATTGACTTTGTAAGATTATATTAATAGGTTACGGTAGGCTCCCTCACAAATGGCAACAACATGTTTCCAATTCTCCTATTGCTTTATTCATAACTCTAGGTCAGATATTTGCAATACAACTTCTGCTGTGTGTGTAAATTTTTTTTGTTTGGTTGGTTTGTTTTTTTGTTTGTTTTTGTTTTTTTTCAGGTTAAATTTAAGATTCTCTAAGGACTTTGCAAATAATTAAGTAGTTAAAAACAGGGATTTTTGAAGTCAGACAGACGTGAGATTGAATTCTTTAAGCTGAATTAGCTGGATGACCTTAATGAACTCGATGTAAACCTGTTTTCTCATATTTTAAAAGAAATGAAAGCAAAACTCAGTTTTGTAAAATTGAATATGATAATTTAGATAAATCATCTAGTGCTGTGGTTCCCAAGTCGTCTGCACATTGAATTCTCCTGAAGCTTCAAAATGACCTACTGGTCCATATGTCCTGTCTGAAGAGATTGTGATTTAAATGGTCAGGGGTGTGGTCTGAGTTTTGAAATTATTTTAAAGGTCTCTTGCTGATATTATCAGACAAGTTAGGGAACCACTGAGCATAACAATACTGGCATAACGTTTTTATACCCTAAGTGTTTTATAAACATTATCTAATAATATTTCTAATAATTCTAAGAGGCAGACCCCATATTACCCCCAATTTCCAATGAAAAACTGGAGTTTAGAGATATTTGATAACGTAATCAAGACCAGATAACTAGTACAAAGCAGAATCAATATTTAAAACTAATTTGCCTGAATCCAAATCAAAGCCCTCAATTATAACGCTATCTAGCCCCAGGCAAGTTTCCTTACCATAAATTTACTAACCCAGTTGAAGAATAGCTTATGACAGTCTCAGTTTGGGGGAGAAAAAAGAAAGAAAAAAAGAAAAACTAAAGAAAAAAACGTTCCAGAGTTGTGATAGTAAATACTCAGTAAAATAATAAAAACAGCTACTTTATTATATCTCGCAATGATCTGAGCAAACGGTCAGACTAAAAAAATGGTAATGATGACTGAAGGAAATTGAATAATAAGATTGGATATGTTTTTCATCGATAAGCATAGTATGCCATGTTAGAGAATAATTCTTAGTCCTGCTGAATATTTAATAGAAATTTTCACGAAAACTCACTCCAGCTTCCTCCTAAATGCATCAAGGGCTGAAAAAACAAAGATGTCTTCTGGAAGCTATACTCAGCACTTACTTTTCACTTATCTATACCACAATAGTTAGTATTTATAAATAACTGAACTAATGCGGATTTCAGCCACAACAATTAAAACATGGTCTATGTTTAACAAAGTGCAAGGTACAAGTAGAGTGAAAAAGCATCATCATATTGATTGTGAGCATCTCTCTCACAAAACCTTTTTGAACTGAATTTTTTATTTCATTTTCTAAGGACAGATTAGAATAGCTAAAAGACATTATTTAAAAACAGCTTCTCTCTGCCATGACACCTGTGTTGTCTGGGTAACCAGATGAAGAATAAGAACAAAGTTATAGAACAAATGCTATCTGATTTCAAAACTTATTATAAAATATAGTAATTAAGATAGTGCAGTTCTGGCATAAAGACATGACAAATAGATAAATGAAACAGAATGGAAAGCACAGAAATAGACCCACACATGCATAGACAACTTATTTTTGACATACATGTAAAGCCAATTCAAAAGTAATCTTCTCAATAAATGGTGCTGGAACATTTAAATATCTATATTTAAAAAAAGATTCAATCCATACCTCCTATCATAATATAAAAAAAAAGCTCAAAATGAATCATAGATTTAAAGTAAATTCTAAAACTGAGGAACTTCTAAAAAACAACATAGGAGAAAATCTGTGAGACCTTGGATTTAGATAAATATTTATTAACACAACACCAAAGGCATAAGAGAAAAAACAATAAATAGGACTTCACCAAAATTTAAAAGTTCTGTTCTTCAAAAGATACTATTTAGAGGATGAAAAGACAATCCACAGATTAGGCAAAAATATTTGCAAATCATAGATTTGATATAAGACTTGTATCCAGAATATATAATGAATTCTCAAAACTCAGTAATAAGAAAAAAATCATTTTTTTAAAGGGAGCAAATGATGATACATAGGTAAAAAATAAGCATGTGAAAAGATGTTCAATGTCATTAGGCATTAAGTAAATGCAAATTACAACCACAATGAGATACCATTACACACCTAATAGAAAGGCTAAAATTAAAATAACTGACCAGACCAAGTATTGGTAAGAATGTGTAACAACTAAAATTTTTATTCACTGTTGGTGGAAATTTAAGTGGTTCAGCCTCTCTGGAAAAACGTTGAACACCTTCTTAAAGAGTTAAACACACACCTAGTTAAACACACATCCAATTATGCCATTCCTAGGTATTTACCCAAGAAAAATGAAAGCATATGTTCTTACAAAGGATTTGCATACCAATATTCATAGCAGTTTTATTTTTTTAATTTATTATATTTTTAAACACAGTACCTAGTCTTCCTAGGTAGTCTCCCATCCAAGTACTAACCAGGCCCTATCCTGCTTAGCTTCAGAGATCAGACAAAGTAGAGCATGTTCAGGGTGAAACAGCCATATCCCCAAATAAGAAACAACCCAAATGCCCTTCAACAGTGGAAAGGATAAACAAATTGTGGTATATCCATACTTCAGAAATAAATATTAATGAATTTATTAGCTATAGGGATGAATCTCAGGATAATTATGCTTTGTGAAAGAAGACAAACAACAACAAAAAGAATATATGTTATATGATTCCAATCAGATCAGTGGTTGTCTGGGCTCTTAAGTGAGGCAGGAAAGATTACTGAAAAGGCATAAGAAAAGTTTTGTGGATGATAGACATGTTTATTATTTTACATGTGTCAAAACACATGTTTTAATGTATATTAAATATGTACAGCTTGTTTTATGTCAATTATATCTCAATAAAGCAGTTGAAAATAATTTTTAAAAGCTCTTCTTATTTGAAGACTTCAGTAGCTAAATAGAAAAGCACTGCATATAGTGGTGATGTTTATATTTTATGATTATGATTATATGCTGGGATTTCTGCTAGGATTAGACTTTTCATTTTTTTTTTAAATATGACCTTGTTAAAAGCCTGTTTTATTGCTTAAAGACAGCACAAATATCTTAATCAGTTATCTGGGGAAACATAAAAACTCCTTCTACCTCAAAAAAAATTATGAGTATCATGGATTAGAGAAGATTGCATAAAATTTTACATTGCCAATTGTTTGAAATTCAGTAATTGGCAAGTATATTCAATAGTTTGCAGATTTATCTCAGGTATCCTGACCTACTTGTTAAAACAGGCAATTATAAGAGAGCACCACTTGTGAGAATATACATTCTCATGACTAAAAGTGTATCTGCCACACTTAGGTACATTTAATACATGAGCGTCAAATTGCTGAAGCTTTGTTTGTCTTTTTCTCCTTTCTTCTCCAAAGGTAAATGACACAGCAGATTCTTTAAAGACAAAGTTACATTTCAAAAAGCTGGTCTGGGTTTATGTTCTGTGCTTGCAGTTATTTATTGCTTTATAAAGGTTATAGTAGGTAAATATGACTAAAGGTTGATAAAATAAAACATTTTACAGAACACCTTTTTGGTTTAATATGATAAAACTTCTAGAATTTAAAATTATTTTAAAGAATGAATATCTTAAAATTGTAAGAACTGAAATATTCATGACATGACCAGATAGATAGAAACTGATAGTTTTCAGATGGTACAAGAGAAGATTCCATAACTTGCTTTTGTAATTTATTTTATAGTAAATATAAATACTTTCACCTTAAAGTAAGGACTAAAACTAGAATAGATTCTTGCTTATTTAGAATTTTGATGAGTGAGATATTTATAATTAACTTAATATTCAGGTTAATGAGTGTTATCATATGTATTATGCCTAGATTTCTAATATTTCGAAGAAATAAAGTATTATGAAAGACACTAGAATACCTAAAATAATCTTGAAAAAGAAGAATAAAGTGTGAGGAATCACTCTTTTCTATGTTAGGGCCCATTATGTAGCTGTAATAATCAAAACAGCATGGTATTGATGGAGGAAAAGATTAATAGATCAATGGAAAAGAACAGAGAACCCAGATGCAGGCCTACACTCTATCAACGTCAATATCCTGGTTGTTATGTTATACTGTAGTTTTGCAGAATGTTACCATTGGCAGGAACTGGGAAAGGATACAAGGGATTTCTCTATATTATTTCTTACATGTGCATGTCAATTATCTCAAAATAAAAAGTTTAATTTAAAATGACTCTAAAAGAGTAGCAAATGAAATATAATTTTTTTGTATGTTTTTAAATGAAATACAAAATTTTACAGTTTTGGGTGGTTTTCATTCTAAAGAAGAATTATCACACAAAAGAGTGTGAAAGAAAAAAACTTATTATTTGAAATTTCTAGTTAAGCAGATTTTCAATGAACAGGCATTGACTTTACCAAAGAATTTCAGTCATAAGACCTCAGTTCTGGAAATTAACAGTAACCTTTTCCAGGAGTCAGGAAAGTGAGACTTCACAACTTGTCACCCTGGAAAGCTGCTGGTGCCCCCATGCATAACCTATGTCTAGGCCATCTGACTGATTCTGATGAAATGCAGTAAGAAAAGGATCTTCATCAGCAAATACTTACATTTTACCTGTAAGTATCTATTTAAGTCTTGAAATATATAAGCAAGATTGTCAAGAATACACAAAATTGGAACACAACTTTAAAATACAAACATGAGATTATTTTTGCATATTATATTTGCAAGTAATTGAACCTGGGATGTTATAGTGAATGTTACATTTGTGAAAGTTTCTTTTCTTTTGTTTTGTTTTCCCTAAAGTATGGTCCCTTCTATGTTTTAGAAGAGACTAACATTATAATAGGGAGCTGGTAAAAATGCACATCATTTTGAATTAGATAAAAAAAAGTTTTCAACCATAACACATAAATGTTTAGAGTTTTAAAAGTATATAGATTATTGGAAATGTTTAAAAAATGCTTTATCAAACAAAGCTGTAAAATAAAATAAAAAATCATCATCATCTGTGAGATAAGAGAAAACATATATTAGTTTTTCCCCCAGTTCCTGGCACAGAGTTTCTGAAACCCTTGCAATTTCTTAAGAGATAAAAACACTAGGAGCATTTCTTGTTCCAATATTTGCCTTTGACCCGGTCCCTGACATAGGGCTCCTAAAAACCTGTATTAATTTCTAAGTGATAAGAGCACTAGAAGCATCTTTTGTTCTATTGCGATGACTGTGAGTGGGTTCAGGGATGGCTCCTGGATGGGGCTGGTCACCAGAAAGACCAAGTCATGATTAGAAGCTTGGAATTTTCAGCCCCACTCCCATCCTCCTGAGAGGGAAGAGGAAATGGAAATAGAGTTAGTAATTGATCATGCCTGTATCAGGAGACCGCCATAAAACTCCGATAGAATGGGTTTCAGAAAGCTTCCGGGCTGGTGAACCCATCACTCAGGGAGAGTGACACACCCTAACTCCACAGGGAAAGGAGCTTCTGTCTGTGCTCAGGACTCTCCCAGACCTACATATCTCTTCATCTGGCTGTTTATCTGTGTCCTTTATCATATTCTTCAAAACTGGTAAACATAAGTGTTTCCTTGCATTCTGTGAGCCCTTCTAGCAAATTAATTGAACCTGAGGAGGAGGAAGTCATGGGAACCTCTGATTTGTAGCAAAATCCGATGAAAGTTGTGGGTAGCCTGGGGACCTATTACTTGAGACTGGCATGTGAAGTGGGGTGAGAACAGTCTCATAGGACTGAGCCCTTAAGCTCTGGGATGTAACACTATCTCCAGGTAGATAGTAATAGTATTGAGTTAAATTATAGGACATCTAACTGGCGTCACAGAATATTGCTTGGTAAACCCCCACACAGTTGGTGACCAGTAGTGTCAGAAGTGAAGTGTCTGCATGAGTAGTAGAGGAGACACACAGGGAGGAAACACACAATAGGGAAAAACTGTTTTCCCTGCATAAAAAGGAAAAAAAACTGAGTTTCCCCAGTATATCCCTTTTTTATCCCACTTCATCCCACTGGAACCATTTGATTCATGCTCTCCCTCACATGACTTGCCTAAACAACTTAAGTAGACAAGTGATTCTTTGCTTGTTTCTCCCCTCCCACCCCTAGTCCATCTTCCAAACTGTCCCAAGAGTGATCTTTTTAATAAGCAATCTGCCCACACCCTCTCTGTGTGAAATCCAATCATTACCTCTGATTGCCTAATTGATAGTTGGAATTTGCTGGCCATTGAAAGCCATCTAAAACCTACACCCAACCTACTTATGACTCCTAAATACACATCCCACACTCTATATAGGCCATACTTCTCCACCTTCTCAGAACACACCACACTTTTTCTTCTGTGAGTCTAGAATGTCCATCTTGGTCTTTGCCTGGTTAATGATCTCACTTCCTCTCTGAAGCTGTCCTCAATATCCTGAGACAGTTCATCACTCCTTCTTTTTGCTCTCACGGGATTTTATATGGAATAATAGTTACTATTTATTGAGCGCTTACTAGGTACCAGGCACGGTGCCTAACTAAGCATTTTACAGACGTGATCTCATTTAATCTTCCCAGCAGCTCTATGAGGTAATGTGGCACTTTTCACGGTGTCTTCTCATTCATTGTTTTTGTGTCTATATCCTCATTAGAAAAGACCAGTCTTATTTGTTTTATCTGAACCACCTTTTCCTACAATGTCTGATCAAATTCAGTGCTCAATAAATGTTTGTTGAATGAGTGAATGATAGAATAAAGTAAAATGAATAAATACAATAGAGTACTTTAAAAATTAACTCATTATAGAGGACTTGCTTTACTATACACTGTATATGAACAGAACATTGGGAAAATGCTTCCTATTTCAAATTTCTCTCTCCCCACTCCTGGCATGCTGCCTGAAATCTCTATGGTTCTCAAGGATGCCCTGTCTTTATTTTTTGTTCTTAACTGCCGTCAACCTAGATTAGACCCTGTCTTGCCTCTTATTTGATCTACTCATCTACCTTCAGATCTTCTCTTGAATTATTACTAGACACAATTGAAAAGATCAATTTTTCTAAAATATTAGTCTGATTATATATTTCTCTTACTCAAAAGCCTTATATTTCCTAAAGAAAACCTTGCTCCTCAGCCTGACTTTCAAAAATCTCCACAATGTGTTCTCAACTTTATCTCCCATTATATTTTAAATCTTATGATCTAATCAATCTGAAATAGTTGCCATTCTCACTTCTAAGCTTTTGGTCACTAATATCCCTCTGCCTGTCTGGGTTGGCCTTTTTCCTTCAATCATCTATAAAAATTCTATCCATCCTATGATGTTTTCCTAGAACGCACCGGTCAGAAATAACCTCTCATTTTTTATATATGCTTATTTCACTGATAGAAAGGTAATGAGAAAAATTTTAATGTTAGATCTCCTATTTCCAAAAGGTAGCTCTTTGAGGGATCAGATAGACCTTTTCAATGGCCTGTTCACCTCATAAATGATCCCTTTTGAAAATAAGTGACCCCTTCCCCATATAGGGTCAGTAGATCAGGATTGGGCACCTGAGCACACTGGGCCAGTAGATTCTCTCTCCAGAGACTTATGTACTTAATTAAACAAAAAAGCTTCTTAGTCTGGATCTGTCCCCTATGTGGAAGAGCTGGGAACTAGAGAGCTGTGAGGCAGCCGTGGGGCCACCAGTAGCGATGAGCCTGTGAGGTTTTGTCCCTCCAGAGGGATCTCGATAAGCACAAACCTCTAAGAATACCATGTATGTATATATATTTTAAGGCTCTATTCCTGATTTCCTTACACTACTTTCTGAAACCAAATGTGACTTAATTTTGCTTAAAATGTCATCAGCACTGTATTTCTTCCTAGTGTAAGAGCAGCCCTTCTGGGTAGACACAGCTTCAGGTGTAGGGTACAAATATATGTATGTAGTAACCTTGGGTAACCACAGTATTTTCCTTCATAGCCAGGGAGGTATAGAAAGCTGGGCTGCAGAAAGAGCAGAAAGAATCATACATCTGGGAGGAAAAAAAGAATAAACCAAAATCTGCAGAGAAGCAGCAGTTTAACAGAGAGATTGCTAGAGGACATCACTGCCTGGTCCCTGTCACCTTTCCTGATTTAAGCTCTATAAAGGTGCCATTGCATATGGCTTTCTTGAGAAAATTGAGTATTCTTTCAATGAACTCCCTTCTTCACTCAAGAGCAAAATAAGTTGTGTTTTAGTTACCTAATCCCACAAGAATCAGAGTAACTTTATAGAATAATTTGCAAAGTCAGGCACCTAGTAGATATATGTTGAACACAGGCTGGACTGCTGATTCTTAATCTTGGCAACACATTAGAAACACCTGAGATGCTTTTAAACCTACCAACGCCTGCATCCCACCACAGACCAATTATATTCAAACTGGCATAGGTAGGAGGGCACATGTATTTGGTATTTTTTAAAGCTTCCCCTAAATAAAATTAGGATTTATCATCACTGGGTTAGATGTTATGAAATGTAAACACTAGGAGAGAGCAGGTAGCATATAAAGGTATTTTTATTTGTCATCTGTACTGAATCTTTGATCAGATTACACAGTCTGGGAAAAGATTTAGAAAGTAGAGTAGGATAAGAGTAGCATTAGGAGAAGTATAGAAAAGTATGCAAAAACAAGAAGGGCATGCAAAAAGTTTCATACATGTTTTTTCGAACAGAAAATTATTAGAGCTCTGAGAGTAGTTGCCTAAGTCAGTAGCTGATAAAGCAGAAGAAAATGGGTTATGACAGTCATTTTCATTTCAAAAATATGGAATTCTTTTAAAGGATATTTTACAAAAATACTATTTTGCTAAAATTTTAGTTTGAAAATCAAGCTAAAACAATATAAAATCTAAATGAGATGAGCATAATCTCTAGACCAGCATAATTAAGCAAGTGGTCATAACTTATTGTCCAATTGGTTCTATATTTATAACTTAATTATCAATAATATAATTATCAGAAGGCAGCATAAACCTCTAAAAATGCCAAGATACACACACACACACACATATTTTTAAGGCTCTATTCCTGATTTCTCTACATCATTCCCTTAAATCAAATATGACTTCATTTTCCTTAAAATGTCATTGGCACCGTATCTCTTCTTAATCCATTTGTCTGGTATCGTGGCTATTTTAGTGATTGTCTGTTGCTTTCTACTTAATTAGAAGCTTCTTGAGAGAAGCAATCATGATATTTATCTTTGCATCCTTCACAAGGAATCTTCTTCATGATTAGAGCATTTTAGTTTTATTTGTTATGTTAAGCTGTATCATTAGGCACAAATTCTACTACAAATAATGGTAAATCACAATGGCTTAAACCATGGATTTATTTTTCTCATATTGCAGAAATCCAGGTACAGGCAATCCAAGGTTGGCACAGCTTCTCAAGGAAAGCATTAGTGACACACATTCTCCCCATCTCTCTGCTTCTGCTGTTCTTACTGTTTCGCTTATCACCTCATGATCACAAAATGGCTGCTGCGCCCCTAGGCACTGCAGTTTTTACAGGCAGTAAGGAGCAGGTTCGAAAGGCCCAAAGGAACAATTCAGCTCAATCTATCATTTTAAAGCTTTCCTTGAATATTAGTAGGTAACAGTTAATTGGTTAGAACTGGACATATGGTTGTTCCTTGTCCAGTGCTGAAAGATGATTAGAGAGAAAGGAATTCTGTATAGGGGTTGAGTCAGCCAGAAACATTGTATCATACAGTTTGATTCTAATTAGAGTTGAAAGGAATATTACAGATTATTTGGCACCTGCTACTGAGATCTAACATGAGAAAACTGTAGGCCAAAAATGTCTGAGAGCCACAGCCAGGTGAGAGCAGAACAGAGACTAGACCAAGATCCAGCTATTACCATTCCTGGGCCATTGAACATTTCATGCATCTGCACATGGATCACTGAAAGGTCCTACTTTGGAAGCTATAAGTCATTTCTAAAGCAGAATTTAGAAAATTCTTTGTTTCAGCTTTCTCCTGAAGAACCTTTCCCTTCTTATAAATCTTCAGAGAAAAATGGAAAAACAGACTTAAAAGATTGCAAAATTGTTCAAAATTTCCATAGGACATGTCCTCCATGAGTTGTCCTCTTGCTCTGTGTAACTTAGAAGGTTGTTTTTTAAAATCCTTAACGGAGAACAAATTCATTACACAATGAAAATCCAAAATTGTTCAAGTGTAATTCCAATGTTTGCTCTTTTCCCTTAGTATACACTACCATTGACTAATTTTGCTAGGGATTTTTAAAAATTATTATTATCGAATAACCTTAATCCTGACCCTTGACCTCCTCCCCCCCCCCAAAAAAAAAGGTTTTGCTAAATGTATGTCACCTAAAGAATTATTATTCAACAATTTTAAGTTTCCCCAAATGACCAATTTTAGTTCCCTACGTATGATAGTCACATTTCAGGAAAAAAAAATTCTATCCCCATTTCAACCAGCTAATGTTCTATAAAAGTGTTATTACTTCTCCATATCTATGACTTGTATATTATGAGTAAATGCTGAATAAGTCATAGCTATTGTTAAGTTTATTTTTATGTAAATTCAACAAGACAGTAGATACAAATCTTTGAAACAATAAATCATGTTAAAACAGAAATCAATTGATTTTTATCATGTTCAAACACATTTGGGCCAGGATTTCTAGGACTCATAGTTTTTTCATAACTATATCATTATCTTATACATATATATTTAACACATAGGTATTTAAGCCACTCACCTATCTGCAGTCGAATACGGTGATTTTATACCATTTTAAGGATTTTTTTAGCAATAAGCATGCTACTACCACAAACTCTGTTAGAATGATTTATATAAAAATTCTACTTCATAAGCTATCATTTTAAATAGAGGGAGGTGCAGTAAAAGAGATATTTTAGCATACATTTTCTAATAACTTTATGTAGTTTTTCTAAGTCAATTTAAATCTGTCTGGGGTATGTAGTTTATCAGTTATTGTTCAGTTGCCATGGAAACAGATGCAATAATCACATATACATTCTGCAGCTGCGTGGACAGGCGGTCTCCTCTGAGATTTTAACTTGCAAATAAAGCAGTGCATGAGTAGGAGGCGAGCATTGTCCTCCAGGAGACTGCATACACCATACCTCTAAGATACCAGTCTCAGGTGATAGCCAAAGCAAGACTTCCAAATGCAACTCTTTCTCCGGGTTTCTTTTGGAACAACTGAGGCATCTTTACCCAAATCATAATGATACTTCCACTTCTGCTTTTAAAATCTGGGACATAGGTTAAAGAAAGCACAATGGAAAACTGTACACTAAGTACCTGGTTCTTTTCTTAAGACTTCCTGTGTTTCTGAAGAGGAAATTATGAAAACACAGTTCAGCTGTTCTGAAAATAAAACTTAGATGACATTGAAAAATAAAGTTTTAGAAGTCATTACAAAAGAAAGGTAGGAATCAAAGAAATTTCTCTAACAAAAATTTCTAGTCTTTCACGATGCCCTTGAAACTGAGATTGTGCATTCATTTGAGTCACTTCTAAACAGGTTTTATATATTTTTTATATGTTGACTCAGTCAAAGGTAAGAGCTCTAATTTTTTGTTATAGAAAAATTCAAATATACATAAAAATAGAAAATACAATGAATCTTTATGAATCCACCTCCAGATTAAGCTACTATAAATATTTTGACACTTGTTTTACCTGTAAATACAAACTTCTTTGGCCAAATTATAATCAATTATGTCATTTCACTCATACATTTCTACTATATCTCCAATTGATAAGGATTTTAAAAAATGTAATAATTATGCTGTCATCTATATCTAAAAAAGTAGCATTTAATTCCTTAATATCAGAAATATTCTATTTTTTAATTAACAGTATAAAAATTGGTGTTAACAGTTGTTATACATTATCTAAAAGACTTGTAAATAAATCATTTTTGTGAAAAATTATAACTGATTTATTTTTCTCATGAAGAAGAAAATATTTTTAAAAAATTGTTTTTTATTCTGTCTTAAAATTTTTTCATCCTCTTTCTAGAGGAGGCATCGACTTTTAGTTCCTATCATTTTATAATAGTGTAGGCAGGGAATACTCATTGCAGAAGGTAATTTTAATTGATTGAAATAACTAACATGGGGGAATCACTGATTCAGTCTTCTTAAATTCCTCTTCAGTTGGCTCAGCGATAAGTGCTAAGAGGTTATCATTCCCCATGAACCCATCATTGCTTAAAACTAATAACTTTATGAAATCTGTTTCATTAAGATCTATTAAGTTATTTCTCCATGAAAACATTTCTCTTAAAATGACTCATATTCTATTTGTTGAATGCTCATCTGTTTATTGCCTTTCTCTTTAACTTCTGTGTGATTCTCCCACCCCAGCTTCATTGGAGTATAATAGACAATTAGTTGCTCATATTTACAGTGTACAATTCAGTGAGTTTTTTCCATTTATAGTTGGCATATAATGATATATTAGTTTCAGTTGTACAGCATAGTGATTAGAGATCTAATGACTCATGAAGAGGTCACCCCATTAAATTTAGTTCCCCCCATCCCCCTTACATATTTTTTACAACATTGTCTACTATTTTCCTTATACTTCACTTTATATCTCCATGACTATTTTGTATCCATCCATTTGTACTTCTTAATCCCTTTGCCCCTTTCCACCACTCTGTCTAGTAGCCCTCAAAATATTCTCAGTATCTATAAGTTTGTTTGCATTTTTGTTGTTGTTCTTTATTTTCTTCTTTTGTTCCACATGTACGTGAAATGTGCTATTTGTCACATCAACTACTTTGTCTTCATCTGACTTATTTAATTCAGCACAATAACTTCTAGGTCCATCAAGGTAATATCTTTTTCCACCCCCTTCCTTTTAGTAAGTGTTTTTCTTTTAATCTGAAGTGAGTCTCTTAAAGTCATCATATATGAAGGTCTTGTTTTCTTATCCATTCAGCCACTCTATCTTTTGGTTGGGGCACTTAATTCTTTTCCATTTGAGGTACTTGTTGATAGGAATGTAGTTATTAACATTCTTTATTCCTGTTTTTGATACATGTTCTTTCTTCTTAAAGAAGTCCCTCCAACATTTCCTGTGATACTGGCTTGGTATTAGATAAATTCCTTTAGCTTATTTTAGTCTGAGAAGCTCTTTATCTGTCCTTCAACTCTAAATGATAACTTTGCTGGATAAAATATTCTTGGTTGTAGATCCTGGGTTTTTATCATGTCAACTACTTTGTGCAAACCCCTTCTGACCTGTACATTTTCTTTTGAGTAATTGTCTGCCAGTCTTATGGGAGGTCCTTTGTAGGTAATGAATTGCTTTTCTCTTGCTGCTTTTAAGATTCTCTCTTTGTATTTAACCTTTGGCATTTTAGTTATGATGTGTCTTGGTGTGGGCCTCTCTGAGTTTCCTGGGGCTGTATGTCTATTTCCTTCACCAGGCCAGGGAAGTTTTCCACCATTATTTCTTCGAATACATATTCAACTTCTTGTCCTCTCTTCAGGTATCCATATGACATGAATGTTGTTACCCTTAATTTTGTCCCATAGGCTCCTTAAATTATTATTATATTTTTGGTTACTTTTTTCTTGCCATTCTTGTTGGGTATCCTTGGCTTCTCCATCCCCTATATCAGTGTTTCGATCCTCCTCCTTCGCTCTTTTGATTACCTGTAATATACTCATCTCAGATAATGTGTTCTTCATTTATAACTGGTTCCCTTTAATAATTTCCATTTCCATTTTTATGTTTTTTATCTCTTTGTTAAAGTTCTCATTGAGTTCCCTTAATTTCATTGAGCATCTTTATAATCAGTATTTTGAACTCTGCATCTGGTAGATTGCTTGACTCCATTTTTCCTGGATCTCTATTCTGTCCTTTCATATGGGACTGTGTCCATACACTGGAGGGAGGGGGCGAGGAGACTCAACAGAGGAACAATGGATATGCCAGCACTTCTGCCAAGTAGAAAACCTCACCTCTGGCCCTGCTCTGACAACTCAGTGTCCCCCTCTAAGGCCCTGGTGACCCCTGAGCAGCTGACCTGGTATTGTTTTTCAATGCGAGCAGGTTCATCACTGTGTAAGTCCAGTTATGGATACGGCCCCCTTAAGAGGAACATCTGCAGCTGCTGGCTGCCACAGCCATCCCCTCTGTCCCACTGGGGACTGGGCAACCTTGCATCATTGCAACTTCCTACTTCCAACCGTTGCTGGCTGATTTCTTATTTGTCTCCCTAGTTGTAGGGATTCTGTTCCTCTAGACTCCAGGCGACTCTGCTTGCTGTTTGCTCCATGTTTCCATCTCAACTTTGGTGTGGTCGCAATAGGGGATGAGAGAAGCTTCTATCATCTATGCCATTTTGCCTTGTTCTCTATGAGATTCTTTTTGATGTTTATAATCGTTTTTCTCTGTTCTTGTTTGTCTGCCTCTTTCTCTGTCTCTGTATCTTTTTCCCTTTTCCTCTTTTTCTTTTCCTCTATTTTCATCTTTTGTTTCCTCTCTAATCTCTGCCTCTTCTTCCTCATTGTTAAATTTAATAACAAAAGTCAATATTCTCTATTCTTAATTGTAAAAATAGGTGAGAAAAACATTTGTATTTCTTTAAAAGAAAAGAAAATGGCTTTTCACTTGAGTTTTCTACTTCCTTCAAAGTAGCAGCTCTCTTAGTATGTTTGTTTAGAAGACATCTTTAGTCATTCTAATAGGCAGCTATCTATTGCAGGTTCACTAAAGATGATTTCTAAAGAATTCTAAGCAGTTTTGTGCCTAGGAATTTCACTTATTCTTATTGCATATATGCCAATAAGATAAGAGAAACTGCTATGTTCTGATTTTTAGAATGGGTCATGTAGTTTAAAGAATTTCAAGTCTATAATCATGCTACCCAACCAAGATCATGACCAAGCCTGATCCTGTCTGATCTTGGAAGCTAAGCAGGGTAGGGCCTAGTTAGTATTTGGATGGCAAACCACTTAGGAAGACCAGCTGCTGTAGGCATTAAAAAAATAAATAATTAAGGGATTGTAAGTTGACAAGTTTCTTGAAATCTGTGAGGTCAACTAAGAGTTCCCTCACCTAAAAAAATAAAAAAAAAACACAAACAAGTCATCAGCAGATGACTGCAGTTCCCTTGCTGGTGCTGTGTTTTACTAAAATCTATAATTATTACAATTGATTTGTAGGGGGCCTAGTTACAGTCTCAAATCTGGAAGACATCTTAGAGATTTTGTAGCCTAAAAGTTCTTCATTTTGCTGCTTGAGAAAATGAGGCCAAGAGAGGCCATATGACTTCCAAGGGTTGCCTCCTAAGTTAGAAATGAAATTAGAACTGGAACTAGAACCCCAGTTTAATGACTACCAGTCAAGCACTTTCTCTACAATTTTTGAAAGCAAAGGATGGTTACATGTTACATGGTGTGAGAGGACAGTACCCACTCACATCAGTATGACATACACTGTGATTTGTTTTTTCTGGATGCCTAATCCTCCCACACTCTGACCCAGCGAGTCTAGACTGTTGGGACACGTTAGAAGGACAGCTGGCTAGAGCAAGAGGTATGGTAGAACAAGGTTTAATCCGCTTTCATTAGCATCATGCTGGAAGGCAGCTAGTGGTAACTTACTAAGAATAAGTCAGAACACTTTCTCAGGGGAATTTCAAAATGGGAGACTCCTCCCTATTGAAGCAGGAAATACTGGAATAATTTTATAAAACAGCATTCAAGTTTTCATCTGTGAAAAAGAAATGATGTCCATTTTTTTCCTTCACCTTCAGCGATCCAACATATTTCTTGGCTTAATATATTCCCAGTCATTTTGTTCTGTTTCATTAATAAGTTTCCAAAGAGCATGTCACTTGCTTTGATTATATGATGAAATGTAAATGGATATACATGTCACATTTCTGTTGTGAATAAATTGTCTTGGTAATAATAATGAGAAAGAGGTAATAACATATATGTCCTTATACTCATTTAAGTGATGTAATCTCAATGCTTTTTCTTCTCCAAAAATAACTTTAGAAAATGTGTTTTGGTTTTTCAGCTTACAAATGGACAAGATATCTTTTAAAGCATTATTAACTTTACTTAATATTAGCTATTTTTCTCATGCATTTTTAAAATTATTAGCTTTACATTTATGTTTAAAATATCTCCTTTTTATAACACACAATTTCATTAAAAGGAGATATAATCAACAATTCTTTATAGCTTTCTTTCAATAGTTTGAAATTAGCACTGGTGCTGAAAAACCAATGCCCTTCATTCTATAATTCCAGTGAAAAAAATAAAGGAATAAATATTAGAAATGTCACTTTGGTGAGATTATTAACAACCTTAAATTAGAGGGAGGTTCCTTTAAAGGGGAAAAAAAGGGTGATAAAACACATCCACTTGAAATGGCTTCATAGTTTAAGCAAACAGCACGGCCAAAAAAAAAAAAAATTTCACCCAGCAGTAAATGGTAAGAACAGCCTTAAAATATTCCAGAGAAATAGACTGTTTCAATAAAAAGTTAGTGGTGGGGGAGTCAACCCACAACATCAATTGAATTTTGACTGAGACTATCAAAGACTTGGGCTGGAAAAACACAATACAGGAAAATCTAAAATCCTCCAAGAGCACTGGAAATGCAGCCCTTGGGAAAAATATTGGAGGCTAATCAATAAAATAAGGTATGGATACTGATCATATGTTGTAATTCAGTCTTTTTTCTCACATTAAGATTTAAGTATAAAATTAAACAGTGTCACAATGTAGCTAATTAATTTATTCCAATATTATTAAAATGCACTCACTGAGAACACACACTTTCAGATCTCTGTACTTTACACTTAACTCATGCTGTGGATTATTAAAATCATTTCTACAGCAATGTCCCCTGATAGTCTAAAAAAAAGTTCTTAACTTCTTGTAATTTCATGAAAGAATTCCATTCTTTTATGTACCTACCCTTAGAAATTCCATGTACCCCAATGACTGCAATTCTCCCATTTATCCATCCTGCCACCCTACCTTAACCTCTGTCTTGAATTCAAATTCCAAGTCCACATTGCTAACTTTTGGCTAGATGTCTCCTCTTGGTTGTTTTGCCATCCCAGAGACTCAACATGACCAAACTGAATACTTTTTCTGAAGTAATTTTTACATTCAAACTGTCCCCAAATCACTTTTGATTTTTCCTTCCTGCTCATCCTCAATCCTATCAGTTACATAATCCTATTAGTTGGCTAATTGATTCAGTCCTTAAATAGTTCCTGGGTGCACACTATGCCCCCAAGCACAGACCTGGGGGCTAAAAATATCAAGATAAATCCTTGCCTTCTAGGCTCATAGTAAATGAATTTCAGATTCTTATTTAATGTCTTTCACATCCAAACTTTCTTTTCATTTCAACTGTCAGTATTTTAATGTAATTTATAATCTTGTCAAGATTAGAGCCTTGCACAAGTTTCCTAGTTGGCAGTCTGCTTGTATTCTCCCTGTTTGCTTGTATGCCCAGCCTGAGCCCCATCCCTTACGCTCTATCTAACCATTCTATTAACTGCCAACAGCAGAATCTTCCTGGACCCTATTTTGCAATGTTGCTTCTTTGCTCATATGCTTTTAATGGCTGCTATTGCTGGAAGAGTTATGTTCAAACCTATTAACCTGCTTTTCAAGGACCTCTGCTTAAACTGCTCCTCTTATTTCCTACCACAGAAGTGTTTCTAAAGTCAGGATCTTCACATTCCATCAATCTAATTCACATAGGCATCTTAATAGAAATATAAATTTCTTATCCTCCAGTGAATTAGTTTCTTGTGCTGCATATGAAAAATTGAGAAGCAGTCCCTGATATCCAAGAGCTAAGCCATGGTATTCTCCTGTTGAACACAAGCCATTTCACAGATCACCAACAGTAGATAAGGCCACTCAGTGACCATGATGACCAATCTGTAATCAAATATCAGCACAGACAATAGAACCATTGTCCAAACTACAAAAAAAGGCTAAATATCCCCTGTACTAGATGGAATGATTGATTGCTACTTCTTTACTAATTATAATTAGATTTGTTTTGTTCTTTTCCATCTTCTAGGTAAGAATTATAAAGATACCAAATCATAGGATTACCCCTACTTGACAGCATCTATTCCAGAGGAAAGTCCTGCTTCCGTAGACCTTCCTTAAAATCACTAGCACAAACCCAAATATCATAACTTTTTTTTTTAACCCTCTTTTACTGAGATACCACACAGTTCTCCAAGATGTGTGGTCTCCTTCCTTGAAATGAATCCATAAGCCCAATCTCTTACAACCATGGGTGTGTTCCTGGTTGTCTTTGGCTGGAGGGCACTGACAAATCACTTGAATTTTTGTCTTACTGAGATCCTCAAGTGAATCCAAAGTCGAGGTTGAGAAGCACTGCCATAACCAGGCTATGCTCTAGGTTTTCCTGTAAATAAATTATATGCATTATTACTTATCTACATCCTTCATATGCTTCAAAACTAACTTATGTTCCCCTTTACCATTGAGAGCCAGGGCCACCATCATTCCACATCATCTCCTCATTCACTGAACTCATGTCAGTGACACCCAGTTGAAACTAAGTACAAGATATGACATTGCTCCTCGTCCTTTAGCATTGCATGGACTTCCTCTTCTTAAAAAATGAAAATGTTCAACCTAAGACTCTCTAGGGAAAACACACTTCTAATCACTCTGAACAGAAGAATCTTCCTGAATCCTGTAATGCTGCTTGTACACCCTTAATGGCAGCTATTGCTTGCAGAATTAAGTTTAAATATCTCAGCCTGCTATGAATGAACAGGCTGTGCCTGTTTAATATCAGACCTTTCAAAGCAAAAGATAGGAAAGAGAGTGAGTCCAGGAATGTCGAGTCTCTCTGCCAGGACCAAAACTAGGAAAAGGCCCCCAGGAAGGCTCCAGAGGCCAAGTGGGAGAGGTAAAATCTGACATTGCTGAGCATGCAGGAGGGTGGTAACAAATATATAAAGAAATGAATGAAAAATAATGAATGCCAGTGCTTCTAGCAAAATTTTTTTTACCATCAGACATACTTTGGATAGCTCTATGTGTTGATTTCATTTTTTTCCCTTAAGTTTTCTCTTTTTAAAGAAAGCAAATATATAAAAGTAGTCTTTTTAAAAAAAAAATTCTCTTTTACCTCCATATATTTTTGCCATGATCATTACAAAATTATTTGAGGGGCACTTTCAATGTGTGAGGCACTGAGCTAGAAACTGGTGGTACAAAATCACTTACGACAGGTCCCTGCTCTCATTAAAAGCCCACAATTTATTGGATGGAAATGGACAATTAAATATTAAATTACTTTAATTTGTGCTATATATAGAACAAAAGACTGCGGGACTACATGGGAGGGATTCCTAGAAGACATAACTCTAAATGGACACCTAATGGATTAGAAGGAGTTGGTCATGTTATAGAATTGCAGTGAATCATTTAATACATGTGTTAAGATCTTTTAAAAATACACTCGCTCACAAATGAAAATGTTTAGATATCAATGTTTAAGGAGTTACTTTCTAAGGTCTTACTTCCCTTCAATATGCTATGACAATTGCCAGCTGCTTGCTTTTAAGATACTTCATTTTTCTGTCTCTCCCACATTTGTGTTATTTGTCTGTATCTTTTTATGTGAGTGCATCCTTCTGTCCTGAAAAGTGTCTGTGTGGGAAGATCTTGTGAAGTCTTCCTTGGTAGGAAATATCACTTGCTGCATAGTGTTAGATCAAAAAGAGGATCCTCCATTGGGGAAATCATGACTCTTCATTGGTATTTCCTTTAGACATGCCGGGAGCTGAGGAAGCTCAAACGTATTATTGTCCAATTACTTTTTCCTAATATTGGACAGACTACAGGGGTAGCAGATGACAGGGAAGCAGAGTCCATGTCTATCTTATCTATAGCAGCACATCCTCCTAATACCTAGTGTATTTCTTTCGCCACATTATAATGCCCATAATATAAAGGAAATAACATATAACTGCAAAATTTTGAGAGACTGTAAGCAATATATAGGGAGGCAGAAGAGGGCAGAAACAAATAACCCAGAGTATTTTGAATATTACAAGAATTAAAATGGTGGCAATTTGAAATGATTCGTGTATAGTGATCCAAAATTTTTGTGGCTTCAGAGAAGGTATACAGAAACAAGTCCACAAATACTCACATTTCAAATAAGAACTTGTGGTTGGAGGAGGATTATGGAACGAGACATGATCCTTTCCTCCAGCAGCCTACAGTCTAGCTGAGGAAGCAAGGCTAATGAACAAGAAACAACCTGGTAGCAATTAAGCGTTAGATGGGAGGCCCTGAGAGCCTGAGCTATGCTGGAGGCAGTGAAAATAGGGAGGAGGAAGAGGATGTAGAATTTGGAGTTACACCCTTTTTTACATTGGCCCATGTCAGCTTGTCCATTTAAAAATGTAAATTCCAAGAGGATAGCAACCAGTGACTGAATTCTGATAAAAAGGACACCTTCCATATCACACAGTGTCCCCATATGTGAGATAATTCTAGTCTCTCTGTAGGCACCTCCATTGAGGTAAAATTTACGTGCATCCCCTAGTCACCTTTGGGGTTAAATTCTCAGGTACCCACTTTTTCCAAGTGTGTCCTCCGGCCTTAACATGCTATCTATACAGAACCTCCACTATACATTTGCTTCTCTTTGCCTTAACTGATCCACTTAATAGTGATATATTCTATACAATCCTCTTGGTGAAATGTATTACTGGTCCTATCCCTTCCAGGCTAGACTTTCATGTTATCATTCTTGCCTCCTTGTGTTAGTTACCTCTTGTTGCATGACAAATTACCCCAATAATGAACATTTATTATCTTACAGTTTTTCAGAATCAGGAATCTGGGAGTAGCTTAGTTGAGTGGGTCTGGTTCAGTCTCTCAGGGGGCTGTACTCACACCATCGGCTAGGGCCATAGTCACCCAAGGGTTTGAATGGGACTGGAAGATGTGGTTCCAAGCTCACTCACATGGCTGTTGACCAGAGACCTCAGTTTCTTGCCACCTGGGCCCCACTATAGAGTTGCCTACAACAGAATGAATGATCTGAGAGAGATCACACTGCCTTATATGACATATAACATTAGTCCCACATTATTCTGTTCATTAAAAGTCTAACACACACACTCAATAGGAGGGGGTTACACAAGAATGAGAATACCACTGGGAGCTTTTCTAGAGGCTGCTTACTACAACTCTTCATAAGGGGACTTCTCAGTTCCTCATTTGAAGTAGTTAACTATTTTCTAATATATTTATTAACTGCCTTCATGAAATTAGAGAATTATAATCTGTCTGACTATGAAGCTATATGAAGGAAATATTTTATACTTTACTCTCAAAATAAGAGTTCCCCTTCTTCCTACTGACAGATTTTACTCTTTTGAGAATAAAAGTATACTTTTTTGCCCAATATTGTTTTCCATTGATAATGGTAGGTTATCATTTATTGCTTATGTTGATTTGTATGTCTGTCAGGGTAACGGCACAAAGCATTCCTTAAACTCACAAGGTCCAGAAGCAAATGAAGACTTCCTCCTCTTTACTGCCAGCTGAAAATGTTCATATCCAAATCCTTCACCACTCAGTCTACAAGCCAAAACCAGTTCACTGTAAAAGTGATCATGTGCCAAATGTTTTCTTCATTTATTTGTATCAAATAAAGGACTGTATTAATTTGAGCATTGGTTTCTTTAATAAATAATTGAAAGAATTCAGGGCTTGAGTCCTCAGTGTTTAGAGGAAGCAAAAATCTAACATCTAAAACATAATCTGCTATTACCATGGCTTGACTCTGGGTAAGATTCTTTTAAGCCAGGTGTAAATTAGAAATTGGAAGTCAGTTATGGCTCTGTCATGCAAAGGTTTATAGTATGTGAATACGTTAGAGATTGGTTCCTGAAACCACCATACCTGTTGTCACTAAAAGAGTAAAGACCGGTCTGTTAACTACTTTGTCTTTAAGGAAAAGCAGAGATTTTGTTCTTTCTTAAATCTATGTCTACTTTCACAGCATGAAAAGAATTGTCTGAAGAAGGAATGATGCTAAAATATCATGATGGTAGATATCCACGTGTGCAGTGCTCTCTTACATTCATAGATTTGGACACAGACCCTTGGTCAAGTATATGAACAAAATAAAGACAGTACCACATTTCATTCTCAGTTCTATCACAGCTGTTAACTTCAACAGTATCTCTGAGCTTAGTTTTCTTAAAAATGAAATGGAAATAATGAAAATGTATACTTTCAAACTAATTTTGATGATTAAAGTGTTAAAATTCTTGTAAAAGAGGTGGCACATAGTAGGCATTCAAGAAATGTTGGCTCTTCTTTTTGTCCTTTCAAAATATAGTAAAAATTACTCTGCCAGAGAGTTTTTTCCTGTAGTTGTTGCCTCATTTTCTGGCTCTGTTGGCTAATATGGGTGTGGAGGAAAGCTTTTCTACCTTCTGCATGCAGGACATTATGTTGTTAACTATATTCTGGACACTTAGGAGAAATTGAGCTGAATATTTAAGTACTCCCTGAAGTCAACGCACGATTTAGGAAATTATGTATATTAGAATGTTATGTTGCAATATGATACATTAAGTCCCAATGAAGCTGTGGTTCCTAATTCAGACTGTATTAAGTTTCTCTGCTTAAATTTTATTACAGTGTAGATCATCGATATCAAGTGAATAAAGCCAACTATGAAAGCATCACTAATAAGAGAAAAACATTTTAATGTATCTAGAAAGCACTCTATGAAATTTTACACAAAATATACCACTTATTTCAGAGACATTTGCTGGAGAGTTGCTAATGTTAAATTTTATATTAATTTGTGTTTTCCAAATGCTTTGCAATCACATTTATTTTCCATCTCCAAAGACTTTTGACAATGGATCAAATCAAACCACCAACTTGGAGAAGAGATTTTGCCGAGGTGGAAGGCACCACTATACCACATTCCAATTGGAAATTTAGAATAACTGTCTATGATATTCTGTAGTGCTCCTTCAACTGTCCAAATCAACAAGCTGTAGTCTTGAGCCTTTTCTCAAACACTCTATCTCCCATTAATTGAAAACCACATTGTCCTCCAAAGCACCTTCACTTTACCCACAGAGTCAGGAAGACGAGTCAGCACATCTTTGCACCTTTGACTCTTTCCAAGCCGTCTGTTCCACTAGAAACTTTCATTCAACTGCTTTTCTTACTGGAAGTTAATGTAATCCTTTTAGTGTCATACCATCTTACTTTCCTTGTCACATCCATGCTTGATGTAGTTTTAAACAATATCCCAACCATACTCAGTCTTCTTCATCTCACACTACCCACATTCTCAAAGGACTGATACGTATTGATACACAGTCCAATTTTTAAATTTACAACAATAAATATCACTATAAAGAAAATGCAATTGCTCAGATTGAAAACAAGTCCATTTCATACTTGTAGACCAATTTATGAGGAAGCCTAAGTAGAATCAGACAGCTGTTTGGTGAACATGGAAGCAGGGTGGATAGTTAGATGACATTCCTACTTAATGTTGTTAAGCTGTGAATGCCTGATGCCCTTCTTCACTGGAGACCATGTTGCTCAACACACTCAATATCTGACCAGTTTTTAGGAGACAATGCTTTGTAACTCTATTGAAGGCACACAAAGCTTCTGTAGTACTTTTTGCTAATAGGCCCTATGCAGACTTGAAAACATGGACTATATTCTTTAGTTATAGCTTATTTTTCTTTACTTAAATACATCTTGGATATTCTTGTATCACCTTAACCATCCATTGGCAAGTAACCACATCTTTTGATGATTATGCTATGATATTTTTAAAAAATTTGTCATGGGAGGGTACTTAGACACCTCTTATGCTCCACCTCATGTTCTCTTAACATACTTCTAGCCCAGGTGTTATTATGACAACCAGGTATACACAAGCATCACATGACAGTACCTTGCCTCCACTGCAATTCCTTGGTGTCTACTTCAGGGAATTTTTCCTATAATGCCTGTGGGAACCTGCTTAGCTAAATTTTGACTCACATACAAACCTGAAAGTGTGAGGGCATTAACACAACGAGGAACAAGAATCGGTAAAGAAATACTCTCCTCTTCCATCCCTTGAGTGTACAGTTCTGCAGTGTACTACTCAGAGCTCCTGAGACTGTCCTCATATGAAAATTCACATTGGTTTATTGCCATATTTCTTAAAAGGAACGTATTTTTTCCCAACTGAAAATGAGGAACTTAGGGATATTTTAGTTGTGTCCAATTTTACATTGGCATGTAAACGTGCCATCACGGACGGCTTAGGGAAGTATTCTACCAGCTCCCAAAGCAATATACATATTTTCCAGAATATTTAAACCAATCAAAATATTTGGACAATTAAAAAATAAACACATGAGGAAATTTTTAATGAAAAAGTTAAGTAAATCAACTGTTAAATTACATGATTCTCTTCAGTTCAATGTTGTAGCATAAAAAAGTGAAAAACTGGAGATTTGCCCTTAGAAATTAAATATTTTTCTCTTCTTAACTGATGGAAACATGTTATGAAAATTAGTCACAAAATAAAATTGTGTTATACATATAAAAAATATAAATGCCCTAGTACATGACACAGTCTTTGAATTTGTCTCAAGATGATTTCTCATTTAATACCTTCCTTTAAATATTGATACAAAATCAGAGGTCAGCCAAACATCTTGGCAATGCTAAGAAATTATACTTTAAATGAAGTATGAAAACACTTATTTTCGTTTTCTAATCTTAATTCAGAGAAGATGGAAAATACAAGTGTTCAGTCCCAAAAGAAATATTAACTACTCAAACTGAGCTGCTTTGGAATAAAAAACCTACATGTGTGCCCTGTGAACTTAGTTAATATAACTATGAGTACTGCAATTTCTGAATTTCCTGATTTGTACTAAAACTGCAAGTATATTAATTTAATATTTTATAGGGGTTTGGAAGACTGCTCTTGAAAATTTCAAGGTATAGGGTTGTCATTTCTCTGGAAGGAAAAATCCAGCATCTGACAGTAATTCTCTGTAATCTTTTACTTGGACAAAGATTCTGATTGGTTATAATCATGGCTTTTCTTCACACACAAGTTAAAAGGTTCACTTTTTTTTCTTTTGTTCTAAATAACAAAAACTGTACAACATATCTTGTCTCTGTCCTAGCTTCACTAAGGTATTAGGCATTCTGATTATTTAACCAGTTGCCATAGTTATTATTTTTTTAATCTATATAAATTTTTTTAATCTATATAAATTTTTAATCTATATAAGTTTTTATTTTTTTAATCTATATAAATTTCCTTTTTAAAAAAATTTTACTATAATTATGAAAACAATCACCACATATTTGACCCCTTTTACCCCGTCTACCTCCACACTCAAACTCCCCTCGGCCCTCTGGTAACCACTAGTCTATTGTCCATGTTCATGAGTCTCTGTTTGTCCTGTTCATTTGTTGCTTTTAGGTTTATATACCACATATCACATATAAGTGATATACTGTGATTTTCAACTTGTTCTGTCTGGCTTATTTTGCTTAATATGATTACCTCGAGGTCCATGCATGTTGTCGCAAAAAGCAGTATTTCATCTCTTCTTATGGCTGTGTAATAGTCCATTGTATATATATATATATATATATATATATATATATATATATATATATATACCACACCTTCTTTAGTCAATCATGTATCTTAGGACACTTCAGTTGTTTCCATGTCCTGGCCACCATGAATAATACTGCTATGAACATCGGTGTGAAAATATCTTTTTGAGTATGAGTTTCAAGTTTTTGGAGTAAATACCCAGTAGAGGGATTGCTGGATCATATGGTGGGAGAATTTTTTATATCTGAACACTCAGATTGTGCTTAATACTTTGCAACTGTTCTATTGACCTTATTTTTGTTCTGTTGTTGTTTGTTGTTTTTATTTCTTTGTTTTTGTGGCCCTACACAACCACAAGGCACTCTGTTATTGACTATTGACAGAAATCTACTCAAATAGTAAACTGTATTATAATTCTGAATTATTTTGTGGAAATTAACAGATTTATATTCAGATGCATAGACTAGCCTGCATAACACTTCTCTCCAAATAAAAGCATATAATTTTATTTTTACATGGTCGTAAGAAACAATAAACTTATTATTTTTCATAGCAACATTCAAAGACCTTAAATTTTGGATATATTGATGACATTACCTGGAAACTTGCTAGAAATAAAAAATTCAATACAAATTTCAAGAATGTAGGCATATGATTTTCTAATTATCAAGGTTTGATTTTAAAAGTAATTTAAAATAATCAGAGTAGCCAGCATTTACTAAGCACTTTTTTTAGGCATTCATCACAAATAATAATTAGTCCCTTTCAATCATTCTCTCACTATTGGGTTATTTCCATCAATATGCTATAATGTCTGCCTCATCAAAAGAATTCTTTGTGCCTTTTTCTTCAAGCTAACTCCTTTCTCTTCTTTTTAATAATAATAATAATAAATCTTAAAAGCATCTATACTCATCATCCTCCTGTTCCTATTTTTAACCCTCTCTAATCAGGCTTTCATTTCTTGACTCCACTAAAAATACACTCTTCAAACACTGATTATTGCTAAATCCAGTATCCTATCCTCAGTCTTCATCCTACTGTACCTTTCCCAAAGCAGTATTTGATAATAATTAATCAAAACTATTTCATGAAAAATTTTGTTCTTTTGGCTTCAGAGACATCATAGTGTTTTTCTTCCTACATAACTGGCCACTTCCTTTTTTTCTAGCTTTTCTTACTATTCCTGGACTTTAAATTTTAGGTGCCCCCCCCAAATTGATCTTCATTGAAGTTTTAAGGTTTCTTCATCACATTTGCATTGAATGATGAGCTCTGTGAGTACAGAGATTCTGGTTACCAAAGAGAGAACATTTCTACCAGGGACACAATAAGAGTCCAACTGAAACTATAGCTGCTGCCTGGGCACTTCTGGCTCTTTGCATCCAGGATTAGTAAACAAGACAAGTAGTCACCATTTTTGCAAGGGAAATTGATCCTGATCATCAAGAGGAGGTAGGACTGGTTGGAATATGTGTGGGACCCAGGTGATCCACTTGGGTGACCCTTGGTACTCCTTTGTCCAATTCCAATGAAATATTGAAAAGTATAGTAAGTCTAGCCAGAGAGGGTCATGGTGAGCAGTGCTCAGAAACCTCAGAGAAAAGGGTCGGGATCATGCCAGCAGGTCAACCTAAGCCCAGTAGGGAGGACAGCTGAGGGTGAGGGGATCTAGAAAGCTACTAGAGGAGGGAGATGGCCAGTGCTATTTGTGGTCCTGTGACAGCTGCTACAGTAAGAACTCTAAATTGTCCCACTACCTTTTCTTTTCCAAATTTCCCTCAGAAGAAAGACTTATGGAGAATTTCTTATGGAAACAATGAAAAGATTGAGGTGCACAAGGAGTGGATTATGGTAGAAATTGTGATTGATTTCCCCAGCTTCTGCGAGTGATGCTGGAAGAGGATCCTAAGCTGTCATCCTCTGTAGGGATTTCCCCCAAGGTTATGCCTCCTTCTCAGAATAGCCGGAACCCAATGGCCAATCAGTATGGGAGTGTAAAGGTACAATCCCAGCGCCTCAACTCGAGACAGCTCTGAAGAGCTATCCTGGCTGTACAGCTACACCTGGGGTCAGTTTAGTCTTTGTTGGGACTGCATTGCAGCTCAACCTCTACTTCTGCCTAATTGTATTTAATTCTCTTCTCCTCCATTAGTGTTGATCTCTAAAGCACTCCTCGATAAACTTCTGATACCCTAATCTCCATCTCAAGATCTGCTTCTAAGGAAACCCAATAGGATATTTTAATACTATTGACTAAAGAATGTATGCAGTTCCTCACAGCAAGGGATGGAATTGACATTGTGTTATTTCTTCTGTGTCCATTTCTCACTTGTGTTCCCCCTATTCTGTACTGTATGGCAGAAAGCTGGCTTCTGAGACAACATTTCTTTGACTCTCTTGCCAACTGGCTACCAGTTAGGTTTGCCCAGTGGAGGCAGTGGTGGGAGACTGGATGGCAGGAGGAGGGAGTGAGTCAGGGTATTTTGACTCTTTTCTCTGCATCTCCAGCAGTACCCATATGCCGTTTGTCCACCTGGACAGTCCTTACCTTGGTAGTCCCACTCCCACTGGGCAGCCTCTGCTGTGTTTCTAGCTCCCACTGGTTATGCCCAACTCCTGAAATCACTATGTGATTGTAACCCAAGCATGTAATGAACAATTCCTGAACACACCAAGTGAGTTTGTGCATGCTTAGTACATGTTTTCTCTGCCTAGGATACCAAGTTATTTGTTTTATCAGACCTACTCACATTCATCATCCAAGACTCAATTCAAGTTTTACCACTTCTTTGAAGCCTCCTCTAACTCCACCCCCACCCCCAACATGCGTTCTTTCAGAGGTCTTTGCTTCCCTTTATTGTATTATATACATCATATAACCATCATATATTTACTTGGCTGAGCAAGACTGAGACTTCCTTAAGGGCAAGATGGGTTCGGTTTTTTATCTTTGCATTCTAATGCTAATATAGGACATCTGATATATAGGCAATCAATAGATGTTTTTAATGGCATAGAGACAGGCAAATGTCAAAGGCAAATGTTTACATGACACAGATTGGAAAATATAGATTTCGGAGACAGAATGTCATGGAATAAAGAACTAGCTGTATACTTAATGAGTTCTGTGAAATGACCTTGGGCAAATTGCTTAACCATTCTAATTTCCCTTAATGCTAAAATGAAAATGATAACATCAATTTCATAAGATTGTTATAAGGATTAAAACAATATTCATAATGGGCAAGCTATCATTAAACATCATTCTCATCTGCTCCTGTACAGCAGAGTGCTGAATCTTTTCACTTGTAATTCTCATTCAGTCCTCCAAACATCTGCCTAGTTGATCGCAACTCCATAAAGATAAAAAGACAATAGCAAACTTAAGCTCACAGAATTTACTTAATTTATATAATGATACACAGTATGTTAGTCATAGGCTATGCCAAGCTGCAGTAACAAACCAACCCTAAAATTTCAATGGATTAACAGATGAAGGTTTATGTCTTACATACATGAAATATGCTGAGGGCCCAATGGTTTTCCTGTGTACCTTCAGTCCAACTTTTCTTCAGGGAGCCAAGGCTGCTGTGTTTGCATCTATGCCATCTTAAACAGATGACTTTTAGTTCACTAAACCAGAAAAAGAGTGACCTGGGGGGTTTTTGCACTATGGCTTTTAAATGCATTAATTAATAGACACACATCATTTCTAACCACTACACATTGTCCAAAACTAGTCATGTAGCTCTGTCTAACTTCAGGGAAACTGTGAAATATGGGGATGAGGGAATGTAAGGCTATTTAGTGAATAATAAATATTTCTGCCACACGTGGCTGACAGTCCAGAATCAAAATGGTGATATGTATGCTATATATTCCAGGACTAAATTTGCCAGATAAAATATAGGTTGTCCAGCTAAATTTGAATCTCAAATAAATGAATATTTTAAGCATGAGTATACCCCATGCAATGTTTGGGACATACTTATAAAAAATATTAAGCATTTTTTTATCGGAAATGCAAATTTTTATTTGTTAAATCTGGCCACTTTATCCAAAAGCTGTTTGTTTTTTCATTCATGACTAAAAACTCTTGCTAATCTGAAGTGGAGAATTATTGCCCCACCTAACAGTATTTAAAAATTTCTAGCTAATGCAAACATATCTGCAGGTCGAAGTTCATAGCCACTTACCAATTTACAACTGCAGCCATACCAACTTATAGTTTAAAAAGAATTCCTAAAATCAAATAAAAAACTTGTATTTCTGTAATTCCATCACCAACTAAGATTGTAGCTAAACTTCTACAACTTTTTAAATAAATTGTTTGAATCTCACCTTTCCTGTATAAACTTAGGAGGTTTGACTAGAAAATCTTAAGAGTATCCCGTAATGCTATTGTGTTACTTTTGTAGCAATGTATCAGGATATTTATAAAAACATACCACAAATGACACTTCTGAGTGTTCTCTCTCAAAGCAAACTCCTCAGGAGGCCATATAGTTATTCTAATGATAATGCTATTGCTTAAATCAATTTTGGAAAATGTAGCAACATAGATAATCCCTTCTGGTGGCAAACTTATTTTTCCCATTAAAGTAGATTTGATTTTTTGGAACCAGGTAAAAGTTATGCAGAGCCGTGTCCAATGGATAGTCAAACTGAAAAATAAACAGAAACTTTGGACAAAATATAAGATGGGTTTATTAAATAAATGAAACTGATTTACTCTTGACAATCTTAGGCCACAATTTAAAAGCAGTTAGTTTTGAGAAAGATGTTCAAATTCCGACTTCAAGAGATGTTCTCATCGCTGAAATAAGCCTCCAACTTTGAAGGGTTCACACTCAACTGGATATGTTGAGTTCTGCAATTGGCTACACACAGGTCATCTTCTGTCAAGAAGCTCATTGTTATTTGAGGTTTTAAAAATGCAATTCCACAAAATTTATTACCCAAGTACTCTCAAAAATGACTTTTATCCTGAGACATAGTTCTTTTTCAGTGAACTTTTAAATTATATTTAAGAAAAGAAATACCTGATCCTCATAGTATTCCACCTCCCAACAGAATACACATATATGTGCATCATACATACATATAAAGCTTGTCTTAGCTTATTCATCCAATTATTTTATTTTATTTTATTTATTATTTATGCCTACAGCACCTGGTTTTCCTAGGTGGTCTCCCATCCAAGTACTGACCTACTTAGCTTCTGAGATCAGACATTGGGCTTGTTCAAGGTGGTATGACAGTAGACCAGGGACCATGGCTCCACTGGGGCATGAACCCAGGACCTTCTGCATATAAAGCAGACATGCTAACCACTACACTATGGAACCATGTCCTCAAATAATTTTAAAAGTCCAAAAATTTATGCTCTACACTGTAAATAGTATGTGACAATTGAAGACAATAGAAGAAAATGTTTCTTTTTAATGAAAAACAGTATGTCATGATTGAAGACCAAGTATTTTAGACAAAAAAGCAAATTTCAAAATAAAACATATTTCTAGACAGAAACAAAACAGAAATAATTAAATAAATAAAACTACACAAGTTTGGCCACATCTCTAGGTCTAAAACAGTGGGGTATGTTTTATTGAAATAACTACAGATAGAACTTAAATGATCAAGGAGGACAACTCTGAGAGCCTCCACTGTTCTTTTTTTATTTTCTTTTCAACCTCCAATTTGTTATTTTGTTCTCTCTCCTTTTTTATTGTTTATAGAGTACACATTTTTGCATGGTATGTATGCAAACACACATAATACACATGTTTAAGAATATTAAAATGTAATTTGAAGTCATGATTTGGAGAGATTTATCTAAAAACATTTAAATTTTACATAGCCTAAACTAAAAAATCTAATTTTAGGAATTTATCTTAATGAACCTGTAGTGGGTTGACTGGTAGCCCATTAAAAGCTTTGTCTATGTCCTAATTCCCTAGAACTTGTGAATGTTACTTTATAAAGAACAAGGGTCTTTACAGATGTAATTTAGTTAAGGATCTTGAGATGATAAGATCAATCTGTATTATCTGGGTAGGCCTTAAAGCTAATGACAAAGGTTATAAAATTAAGGCAGAGGGACATCACATAGACAGGGGAGGAGGAGGCAATGTGACCAAAGGCAGATGATGCAGCCACAGTTAAAGAATGCCAACAGCTACCAAAAACCACAAAATGCAAGGAATGTTATCTCCCTTAGAATCCCAGGATCCACTTAACCTTGCCAGATTTCAGATTTTTAGCCTCTAGAACTATGAGAGAATAAATTTCTGTTGTTTATACTCACCAAGTTTGTGGTGATGAGCTACAGCTGACTAAGGAAACTAATACAGAAACTATCATAAAATAAATAAATATAATCAGTGCAGTTTTATTTACAACAGCAAAAAATTAAAATAGCATAAGATATCTATAATAGAGGGATCATTAAAAATTAGACTATACTATCTGCAAAGTAATATAATATATTCAAAATACACAAAAACACTTTGCAAGACAGCCTTCAAAGTATAAGTATTATTCCCTGTTGATTAAAAGGTATATTGGGGTTTAATATCCAGAATATATAAAGAACTCCTACAACTCAACAACAAAATATAAATAACTCATTTAAAAAGTGGACGAAGGATTTGACATTTCTCCAAAGATAATATACAAGTGACTAACAAACATATGAAAAGATGCTCAACATCATTCATCACTAGAGAAATGTAAATCAAAACCATAATGAGATATCATTTTATACTCATTAGAATATCTATAATAATAATTTAAAAATGCACTGACCTCAATCTCACTCATTAAAAAAAATTTTTATGTATTTTCATTTTCAATTACAGTTGACATTCAATATTATTTTTCTATTAGGTTTAGCTGTACAGCATAGTGGTTTTACAATATATAATTTATGAAATGATTTCCCTGATTAGTCTAATACCCACCTGGCACTATACATAGCTAATATAATATTATCGACTATATTCCCTATATTCACATCTCCATGACTATTTTGTAACTACCATTTTGTATTCTTAATGTGTATGAGAAAAATACAAATTACAACAACAGTCTGCAACTATTATGAAATTATAATATTTATAATTCCCTAAATTTTTATAGTCATATCATTAATTATTAGAGCAATTTCCTAACTGTATGTAGGTGAGGTGACAATAAAAAATTAAATGCAATGCTGCAGATGTATTTAATAAAAGTACCTTGTTGACCCATTATTTTTGCAGCACTGGGAAAAGCCACGGTAGAATTGGTGCTGATCCTGCTTTTCCCTTGGACAGAGTCAGTTCTGGCCTGCTCTATCTCTCATTATTGTGATGACGGCTGTATCCAGATGCTAAATACTCAAGAGACACTCCAATACAGTGTTAAAGACTCTGAACACTTCATCCCCAAAGAATGTAGCATTCCAAGAGAAAACAGGCCTCCTTCTGAAACTGGTAAAATTGTGAAGGTGTGTGATAAATCAAGCATCAAAATGAGAGGCCACAAATTCTTAAGGGTGCTTTGTCTCTTCCAGTGAGTCCCTGTTCCTCTCACCAACACAGAAACAGACATATATTTTAAATTCTAATAATGATAATAATAATAAGGATTATAAATATACACTAGTAGAAGCAATAACAAAGCATTTTTAAATGTAAAGTGTTACAATAAGCTATTATGCCATTAAGAAGGCTGTTCTCTACCAGACACTAAATAGCTAGAGATATAACTAACAATCAAAACATATGAAATATCTTAAGCTACTTGAGAGGATTTATTTTGAGAGGATGGGCAAGAATATTTTGTCCTTAGAGCAATGGTTTCTTTCATTTTCTTTCCTTCTTTCCTTACATTTCTTCCTTCCTTCCCCCCTTCATTCTTTCATTCCTTCCTTTGTACAGACATCTTCATATTTACACAAAAAGATACAGGTGTTTAAGAGTACCATTTACTTGAAACATCAACTTTCTAAAGAAACACAAAAATTTTTAAATTATAAAATAATGAATTTTATCTGTATCAAAGACAACAAAACAATGGCTTATTTTTCAAACAAATAAATTTGACTATAAACTAGAATAATTGTATTTCAAACCAAAAGTATGTAAAAGATTTTTTCTAAAATGACTAGTGCCTAAATTTCCTAACAAAAATGCAAAATAATTTGCTTTAGAAAAACAAAAACATATGACTTATGACATGTTAATTAAAATTTACTAAATAAGCAATGTATAATTCCTGGTATTTTGTTTGTTTTGTTTCTTCTTACTTTTTACTGCAGTGTTACATAAAGTATACAAGTTGAGTATACATCTTGATGAATTTTTATGTTACAGCCATGACCCGCTGATGCGATCAAGATAGAGAACTCTTAAAAGATAATGTTTCTTCAATTTTAGGAATATAAATCTTCCCTGAGGTATTGTTTAAAGTATACATTCCTAGGCCAGCTCCCAGAGATTCAATATCAGTGGGGCTGGGATAAGGTCCCTAGACTGAATGTTAAATAAGCACCTCCATCTGGAGAGAGTGCCAGTGAAGGAAGCCTGACTTGACTCAGAACTCTAGAAGTTCCACTACTCTCAACTTGAAGCCAGTAAGCAAAAGGATACAGGAAACTTAAGGGGACAACTTAAGGATTTTGAAACTTCAAGCTAAGAACAATGAAAAGCCATCAATTGGTTTTAAGCAGAGGACCATATGATCAGGCTTTCATTTTCAAAGGGTAATTTTGTCTGTTGTATGTAAAATAGATTAGTGAAAGTCAAGCGTGGATACAGGAATGTAATTAGTAATCATTTTAAAAAGCACCAGGTGAGATGATATGGCTTCCACTGGTGTAATGACAGTGGATGAGGAGAGAAAAAAAATAGATCTGAGACAGGCTTGGAAGATGGAATCAATAAGACTTTGACACTTAGAAGGTTTAGAAAATATAATGAGTTAGCATGACCTCTGTTTTCTGGCATCATCAGCAAGATGCCATTGATCAAGAAAAGGGAACACAATGGAAGAGCCAGATCTTGATTTTGGATTCCTGGGATACAGGCAAGTGCAGGTGTTACCCAAACAGCTGAATAAATGACCTGCAGCTCAGAAGAAGAGCCTGATCGAGAGAGAAATTTGACTATTTTTTATTTTAATGTATCATGGTAGTAAATAAAATAGGGCACAGCTGAGGTACCAAGAACAGATAAAATGACTCAGAAAAAAATAAAAGCAAGAAACAGTGAAAATGGTAATATCTATGTACGAGGTACTATACATGATTCGGGGGCACAATGGTAGGATAGGGTTCCTAGTTTACTGTCCAGTGGAGGACACATACACTTTAGCAGATCATATACTTCTAACCTGGTAAATGACAAGAATATAAAATGCTGTGAGATTCTGGAGGAGGACAGTTAAGTCTGGAAAGATGAATAAGAATTAGCCAGAAGAAAGCTGGGAAAGGCATTTCAGAAGAAGCAATAAGATGCACAAATATACCGAGTCTTGAACCAATGTCATATGTGTGTGATCACAAGCAGTGCAGTAGTATGAATGCACAGGGTTTGTCAGCCACGCAATAGGTCAGACAAAAGAAAAATGCCCCTGTTATGGTGGTTCTTGCATGCCCTGCTAAGGATTTTAGGATTTATTCAGTAGGGACAGGGGAAGGACATGGTCATATTTGCATGTTCTGGAGATTACTTAAAACCAATCATGGACAGTGAGGGCGAAGATGAACACAGCACAACTTGTCAGGAAAGAAATAAGCTGCTACATGTATACAGAGTCGCGATAGGGATAAAGAGGAGTACTACGCTTTATAAATATTTAGGGCTGCTCCTTAATTCAAAAAGCTTGAGTGGAAGGACATATTTGCTTAGCCCAAAGTTTCTACCCACTTTAAATGCACTTGACGGGGATTCTGGAAAGAAGGCAGAAGCCCAGGTTTTAAATCTCTGAATTCCTATAAAACAAAAAGCAAAAATGAGCAAACAACAGCTACAAAAGCAGAGTAACTTTATGGAGAAGCCAAAACGCCTGGGCAAAATTTGCAACAAAGCTAGAGGACCCCCAACAGTCACAGATTCCCCGAGGGAGTCTGCGCAGGAAAAAGGAAGCCAGTGGGCGGTCACTGCAAAGCTCAGTCCAGCAACAGGCGAGGGTGGTGAGCTCAGGTGCAGGCAGGTGCAGGCAGATGCGGGCAGGTGCACTGAGTCACTGCGGTAGCGGTAGCGGTAGCGGTAGCGGTAGCGGTAGCGGTAGCGGTAGCGGTAGCGGTAGCGGTAGCGGTAGCGGTAGCGCAGGCCGCTCAGGAGTCAGCAGTCTGCAGAGTGCAGCCCGCACCGGAGCTGCACTTCGTTCGCTCCCGCCTAGGAGACGCTCCAGCTCACAGGACTTCAGGGGCCTGAGCAGCAGAATCCCACTGTGCCTTCAAAACTGTGACGTGCTGGTGCTCCAAACCGGGACATAGCCCCACAAGGGAAAGATGCTGTGAGTGAAATAAATCTCAGCAGCACCTGGACAACTGTGACAAAGTAAAGAAAAGGTCCAGGGGGTTGGAACCTGGGCCAGGGAATTCCAGAGAGCAAGCCACCAAGGATGTGACCACTACACAAAACAATAGAAGAGGGAGCCTGCTGAAGTTAGAAAAGCCTTTCTCCACTCACCTTGCTATGAAAGTTCAGAAAAAAAGAAAAAGAAATAAAGAAAAGAAACAAAAATTGAATTTCCCTTAGAAATGAGCATGAGGAGAGTATTGAGGGGAAATCTAATACAAAATTATTATAAAAACAAAGAATATAGAACAAACTAACATCCCTACATACAAGGAAAGCAGGCAGGGAGGAAGATGTGCCCACAAAACAGCCCCAAACTGTAACCTACCATTTCCGAAAGACCATAAAGACAGGACAAAAGTGAGTCAAGATGTGAAAAACATGATAAATCAAAATTAGAAAAGCTCAGTACCAAGGTGATAGAACTCAGAGAAGTATTACAAATAAATTATTTCAGAAAAAAAGATGAAACCATAGGAATATAAGAGAAAATAAACACAACAATGCCTGTGGAGAAATAGCAAGCATAAAGAGAAATTTTAAATTGTTTTTAAAGAAATTGTTTTAAAAAACAAAAAGAAAAGAATGGAGAACACAGCTAGCACACAGATCTTTTCCAGCTGCTGCAGATGGGGTGCTTTATAAACTTTCTCTTAGGCATCTTTGTATCTTGTGGCCCCACTTGGTTCTTGTCACATGGCAAGTCCAGAATACTTTTGTTAAAAAAGTGGCATTTCACTCCTGTGATAGCTCTCTCATCTCCTATCTTCAAGACTAGAGGAGCCTTCAAAGATAAGAATAACACTAACCCAGATCCCTTCCTTCGCTGGCTTTGAGTTAATTTTCCATTAGGAGGATAAAAAGGAGAGCTCCCTTTCAGAGATCAAATACCAGTAATCACAGCATTTTTTCATGTTCTTTCCTTTTTCAATAGTTCCACTTCCTTGTGCCCATTATATGTAAGTAAGCTTTTTCTATGATGTAAGAAATTTTCAGGACACAAATATATTCATTCATCCCAAATCACATAGATTAAGTAATTCAAAACAAATAGTTATTATGAGATAAATAGTTATTGGGCAGTAATGAACAAAACCACAGATTAGGTTCTGCCTTCATAAAATTACCCTGAGGTAAGAAGCACATAAACCAGTAAACAAATAAACAAAACCATTATAGATTGGGATAAGCACTGGGAGGGAAATAAACATAGTGATGACATGTTGGGGGAGCTATTCTAGATAGCAAAGTCATGGAAGACTTCTCTAGACATATCCATGGTTTTCTATCATCTGCTTCGTTTAAGTTTCTCAAGTGCCTCCCCATGAATCCCAGTTGTTATTCCTCTTTGGGACTACCCACAGGTTTTCTTTCCCTTTTCTTCATTTCCTCTAAAAGGTGCATGGGTATAGAAATAAATACGACTCATTTCTGACCTCATAGAACTCATAGTTTAGTGGAAGAGACAGACATGTAAACAGACAGGTAAATACAACATGACAAAGGCATACCACAGGTATGAACGGCATTACTCTTCTTCATATTTAACTCTTTTGCTGTGGCCTCTGGAGCCCCTGGAAATCCTTGTTTTCTTTAGGTCCAGGCTGAAATTCCACCTGGCTCCCTGCATCTCAATATTTACTTTTTTTTTTTTTTTTTTTTTGCTACATCAGAAGAAATTTGACTTGCATACAATACTAGTTTAATTCCCTCATAGCCAGTAGATCCTAGCATTGGCTTGGGATACAAAACTTAAAGTAACATGCAAAATTTTAGAATTCCTTTCTTAAAGAGCCCATATTTTTCACATCAAAATTTTCAAGTGAATGCTGAATAAGATTTTTAGCCAGATAACTGAAGCTGATTATCACACAAGAGAATGTATGCAAATGATAACTGTCATTCTTAGAAGTCTGTACTGTCTTTCAGTATCGCTGTATTTCTATCAGTAAGTAAGTTAACCAATCATGTTGGTCTGATAATCAGGCAGTGAGTGTTTATTTGGACTGCAGGAATTTTTAAAGACAGATAACACAGACACAGAATATTATATAAAAGACACAGAGAATTAGAAATATTTGAACAGATACATGGGTATTTTATGTTTTGAAGTAGCTAGTGGTTTATATTACCTTGTCAACTCTTAGATTCATCGCAGTTCTTTGAGATTCCTCTCAGATACTCTTAACTACTGAGAATTGCTATTTTCCCCACAAAGAATGGGGTAGCCACATTCCAGGGCCCAGCATTGGGGACAGATGAGAAAGAGCAGTGATAATTCCTCTGCCCAATATCCTTCACTTCACATATTACAAGGTCTTAGAATAGAGTAGAATTAGCTGTCAATTCCAGCTTTATATGAGGTGATAAGTGAAGAAAGAAGGGGATTCAAGTCCTCTGAAGGTGCCTTCTCTCTGTGTGATTCCTTAATGAGGATGACAGCAGGGCTGAGGCTTCTGGAAATTCTCACACAGGCATTGGGTGCAATCAGTTCATAAGGAGTTTCAATAAGGTCCCTCCAGAGCAAGGCCATAAGGTCAGGAAAAAGTCACCTGCTAAAGACACACCCTACAAGAAGCAATAATTATTTTGGAAAATAAAAGTTAGCAAACACCTAGCTGTAAAAAGTGCCTGTTCTTTCCATCTAATTAAATCATTCCATTAATATGGTACGCACATCTCTATCATTGCACTCACCACACTGCAGTTTAATTGGTTTATGTGTCTGGCCCTTCTGCCTAACTGTGAGTTCATTTATGTAAGGACAACATCTCAGTTGTTTCCTTACCCTCAGAATCTAGCACTGTGTCTGGCACAGAATAGGGGCTGATTACATGTGTTGAATAAATGACTAGAAATATAACTAGAGAAAGCAGACAAATTAAAATGCAGTAGGCGTCTGCATGCAGTATATAAAAAGGATGATTGGATTAAAATAATGTTATTTAGTAGTATTTGGAAATATCTAAGAGAGCTAATCAACAGACGTCAGCATTCTAAAAAAAAATGTAACATCTACAGTAGACTAGTATAAAATATGAGTAAATTTCTTTCAGGAACATGTAGGTCTGGATATCCAGGCTCTAGGGCATTTCTAGAGTATTTGTTATGTGCCAAGAGCTAAAATAGGAATCGAGACTATAAAGACAGATATTCATAGTCTTTCTACTCAAAATGTTTAAAGTCTAGTAGGAGGAAACATGTTTATGAAAATGGCTCTGAAATAAAAGTTTGTTGCCAGCAGAGAGAGGCAGAAGGAGAGAATGATTACTACTGATCAGTGAAAACACAGAATAGGGAAGATGGTGCTTCATTTGGGTCTTATAAACTGAAGATATGGTTAGCAGAGTTGGAAGGGGCAGAAGGGCATTTTAGATTAAAGGAACTGCTGGAGAACAAGAAACAATAAACTGGGTGGCCTGTATGAGCAGAGTTTAGCATGGAAGGGGTGTAGGGTTCTGGAGAAAGTTCTGAAGTTCATATGGTATAAAGTTGCTCTATACAATATGAAATAGGAAGTGCAAAGTGTATTAGTTTGCTAGGGCTGCCATAACAAAACATAGCAGATCCAGCGATCCAACAACAGAAATTTATTTTCTCACAGTTCTGGAGGCTAGAAGTCCAAGATCATGGTGTTGGCAGGTTGGTTTCTTCTAAGGCCTGTCTCCTTGACTTGCAGATGGCCATCTTCTTGTGTCTTCACATGGTATTTTCTCTGTACATGTTGGTGTCCTAATCTCCTCTTTTCATTAAGACACCAGTCATTGGTTAGGGCTTACCTAATGACTCCATTTTAACTTAATTACCTCTTTAAAGATCTCATCTCCAAATACAGTTATATTCTAAGGTACTAGGGGTTAGGGACTTCAACAAATGAATTTCCGCTGAGGGGGAGGGGGCGTGCAACACGCACAATTCAACTCATAACAGGGTTAGATGTGAATTTAGATCACCTAGACAGGGTGGAGGACAAGCAGACAAGTGCAGGACCAGGGACAAAGAGTAGTCTATGAGAGATGATCATAGCCTGAACTAGGAAAACAGAAGAAGGTGTATCAAATGGAAATATTAAAAGTCACGAGAAACTGGCCTGCAGGAAAGAATTCAAACTCCTTAGCATAGTCCAAAGTGCCCTTGACTATTGACCCCTACATGCAAACTCATGTCCTGCCACTGGACATTATACATGCTATCCTCTAGGCACAAAGACCTTCTTAAAGGCTCCAATGTGCTTTTTATGCAAGCTAAGCCTGCATGCCTGCTTTTGCCTCTGCTTGAAACATTTCCCCCCTTTTCTTAGGCAGCTGAAGCTCTATTCAGGTAGAGGTAATCAAATGTGGCCTTCTCCATGAAGTTCCAGCTTTCTCTGGTGGCAAGTCACTTCCTCCCCTGGACTCCCAGGAGCACTCTGTGCATAGACTCTCTCACATTGTGCTATGAGTATTTCACTTTGTACAAGCTTGCCACTCCCATTAAACTTTAAACTCCTTTCTAGGCTGGAACTAGTTTCCCTTCTTTGTTTCCCCAGAGCTTGAGATGGTGCTCAGCAAATGGAAAACATTCAATAATACTTTATGAATGTATGAGAATCAGAGTCTTCACCTGATACCACCTAGATACTAGCAGGTGAGCTCTTGCTTGTCTTTCCTTTGTATTATCTCTTTCTAACTAAAACACCAGCTAGAGACTAAAGCAAAAAAGTCAGATTTTCCATATTTGGGGCTAAATCTCTCTTATAAAAAGAAACAAGATATTCTCACAAACCAGCAAGGAAAATTCCAGAGGAAAAGCCAGGCAAATCAGCAGTGTTTCCAATCTGTCACCACTTTAATCCATCTTGTAAATCACTTCCAGTTTAATTTTAAAGGACAAAACAACACTGTCTCCATGTCTTTTTCTTTTTAAGAACTTAGTGAGTGGCTCCCATTGCCTATCTGATCAAATCCAAGTTTCCCAGTATGGTTTGGAAAAATGTCCACAGCCTGGCTGCATTTTATCTATACAATCCACTGTTCATACAACTGTCAGACTTACCTTCCTGAAACACAGATAGGATTGTTCACGCTCACATTCAAACATACTTTAAGGCTCTTCATGACCTTAGATAAATTTCAAATTCCTCCATAAGCTTTTTACTAGTTGGCTCTGGTCTTTCTTTTCTGGTACATCTTCAGCTAAATTCCCAAGTTGTCTTTCTTAAATATTTCTTACATTTTCCTGTTTCTCTGTCTCTACAGTGTTCAAATTGTTCCTGAACCACCTGTAATACTCTCTTGCACATCTGTTGTGAAAGTCAGCAGTCCTAACACAAAAGAATCCAATCTACCAAGCTTCCTGCATTTTTTTCTACCCACATTGAGAATCAATCTCTGAGCACAGTCTTATTGGGACCCCATGATATCCCATATTTCTTACAGCTTCTCATAATACTCTTATCTTTCCATAATAATTATTTACATATTATATCATGTCTATCAACACACACACACACACACACACACACACACACTCACACACACACACACACACACACACGTTTTAAAACACTCTCCCTAGACCCCATATCTAATGCTCTATTTCACTGCTTCCCTTTCTTGTAAAATTCCTCAAAAGATCTGTTTACATATGTTGTTTCACTTCCTTTCCTCCTATCTTCCAAGCTCACTCCAAACAGACTTGCATCCACCACTCACTGAAACTACTTTTACCAGGTATCATCAATAACATGCATATTTTCAAAGCCAATAGACAATACTCAGTCATCATCTTGAAATAGCAGCACCATTTGACATAGTCCATTGCTCCTTGCTGCTTGGGCCACTCTCCTCCTTTGGTGCCTGAGACACCACTTTTGCTCCTCCTCTTCTCTCTTCCACCTGCTCGTCAGTCTTTCTCTGAGTTCCTTACTTGATTTGAACTGTCCCAACCTTCTCAAGTTTAAGTGCCTAAGATTTAGCCCTGCTCATCTCTTCCCAACACTCTAGTCTTCTGATCTCATCTAGTCCCATGGGTCTAAATTCCATTAATACACAAACAAGATCTAATTTTCTCTCTGTAGCTCTTACCTATCTACTGAATTCCAGATTTATATGTACCACTGCCTAATCAATATTTTCACTTAGATGTCTAACAGGCATTCCAAATACAACATCCAAAACTAAACTTGATTCCTCATCTCTCTAAAATATGCATTTATCATACCTTTCCTCTTCTTAGCAAATGGCCTCTCTGTTCCTCCAGACCTTAGAATCATCTTTGACCCTTCTTTTCCTCATCTAAGCTACAGCAGATTTTGCTAGCTCTGCATTCAAAATACATTTAGAATTTCACTATTGTCCACAACTCCTTTACTGCTACCTCTCTGGTCTAAGCCACCATCATCTCTTGCTTGAATTATTTTAATAATCTATTAACTGGATTCTGTATATATTTGTCAATATGTTTTTTATTTGTCTTCTTCCACTTGAATATAAGCTTCTTTAGAGAGTGGTTTGTTTTATTTACTGCTGAATTCCCAGGACCTAGAACAGTGCCTGGAATGTTTTCAGTATTTAATTTACACTGAATGAGTGAATGAATAATTGTCATCTATTAGAAAGCTTCTGTGGCCAGTAACTAGCTCTGATTATATATTCCCATTAACACCTAGCTTAGTACTTTTCATAAGATAAAAATTTTAAATGTTTGTCAAATTAAAATGCATGTTATTTCTCTCTGCTTCTTAAAGATTCTCACTGTTCCTTTTCAGTGGAAGCCTCACTTTTGCTGCTGAAGCTCATTTTTACTAGAAGCCTCAGTTCTTGCTATTTCTTTAACTTCCTCTTTTCCTATCTATATTCTATTACAACTTTAATTTCTGGGCTTCCAGGAAACTCAGATTACAACTCTCATTTCTCAGCTCTTAGTGGCTATCCCCCACAATTTAGCAGCCCATATTTTCTGCTTCATGGGAATTCTGCCTTGCTTTCCCAACAATACTGTAAATGGTATAGTGGCAGAGATCACATCATACTCCCAAATCCTTGAAAACATATAGTACAAGGTTACATGCATGGTAAGTGATTAACAACTGTATCAATTGATTCAGAATAGTATTGCCACTTGCATACTAGACAGCATAACTTAGATATTTAACAAGAATCTTATTCGGCCTCAAATAGAATTCCTGATTTTACCACCCATACAAATTACTTTGCCATACAAATTACTTTGCCATTCTCCCCCATATATTAGTCACTATAGGTATTTAATTTCTTAAGTCCAAAGGAATAATTTATTTTTTAAATTAAACTTTTATTCTAAGATAGTAGATTCATATGCAAGTTGTAAGAAACAAGAAAGGGAGACTTTGTGTACCCTTTACATAGTTTCACCCAGTGGTAACATCTTGCAAAATTGTAGCACAGTCTGGCAGTTTCTTAAGCAATTAAACACAGAGTTACTATATAGCCCAGCAATTTCATCTATGGGTATAAACTCAAGATAACAGAAAACATATACCCACATACAAACATGTACACGAATGTTTATAGCAACATTATTTATAGCAGCCAAAAGGTAGAAACAACTCAAATGTTAATTAGGATGAATGTGTAAATAATATGTGTTATATCCATAAAATGGAATACTATTTCATCATAAAAAGAAATTAAGTATTGATACGTGCTACAATTTGGATGAACCTTGAAAATGTTAAGTGAAAAAAAATCAGACACAGAAGGCCACATATTATATGACTTCATTCACATGAGAGTCCTGAGTAGGGAAATCTACACGGAAGGAAAGCAGATTAGTGGTCCCTTAGTGCTGGGAGGAGAGTGAACAAGAAAAAGAGAGGTAATGGGTCTAGAAGATCCAGGGCTTTTTATGCCATTATAAGACATATCTTTTAATCTGAGTGAGATAAGAAGTCCTGGAGGGTTTGAGCATAATTTGACTTTTAAAAGTCACTCTGGTTGCTGAATGGAGAATAGACCACAAGAAGAAGAGAGAAAGCAAGGTGATTAGTGAAGTGGCTATTCCAAAAATCAAAGCAAGAGAGGAAGATGGTTTGGACTAGGGATTAATTTTGGAGATGGTTAGAACTGATTGGATCTGGATATGCTTTAAAGATTAAAACCAAAAAATGTGTTGTAGATTCAATGTAGAGTGTAAGAGAAAGAGAAAAGTCAAGGATGACTACAAGGTTTTGGGTCTGAGCAATTGGACAGATGAAGTTGGTATTCACTGAGCTGAAGAAGAGTGCAAAAGGACAGGTTTTGACAAGCAACACGTGAGAGTCTGTTTTTGGACATGATAATGTTGAGATGTTGGGTAGGCAATTGGATATATTTGAATCTGCAGTTAACTGATAGTCTGTGTTGGTGCTATAATTTGGGAGCTGTCAACATGTAGACTTCATTTAAAGTCATTAGGTTGAACAATATCACTTAAGGCATTGGCCTGATAGAGAAGAGGTCCAAGACCTCAAGGCACTCCAAAATGAATAGGCCTGAAAGATGAGAAGGAACTAGCAAAGGAGACTTCAGGGCATTTATTGTAAAACCTACATTACGTTAATCACTATAGGGCCCTTCTCAAGTCTTTAACCTCACTTTCCAGTCACACAGAATGTTGTTTTTTAAATTCACCAAGTCCTGTTTCAGGGCTTTTCTTTTTGCTATGCCTTCCACCAGGCTTGTTTTCACCTAGGCTCTAATTTTGGTCACCTTCTTTTACAACTCTCAGCTAAATTGCTATCCATCTAATTTTTCTCTAACTACCCTAATTCAAAAGGCCCAACCCGACCACCCCACACTAAGTTATGGCTCTTGCTATAATCTGAAATTATTTTACTTATTTACTGTCTAGAAACAATTTAACAAATATTTACAAAATTATTACTGTATGCCAAATGAAAGCTCATATTCCTCCTTTGCATGTAACTTCCCGGAGCGCACGGGCTTCATTATCTTGTCCTCTGCCGTATCCCAATGCAATCGACAATGCTTCAGCAATCAATTCTAGATTTTCAATATTCATTAACGGAACGGATCTCACGACACCGACAAACTTGCAAACAAGAAATGTGCCCAGCACTCCGCTCAGTTAGTTCCAAAGCAGCCCATCGCCTGAGAGGTCCCGCGCATGCGCCACTGTTCCCCGAGCGCTATGGCCTGAACTCCGCCCCTTTCCTTGGACGAGTTTAACCACTGCGCATGCGCTACAGGGCCTCTCTGTCTTTTTGTCGGAGCTATCAATAAAGTTTTAGTGAGCAAAGACTCTCCTTTTCCTTGACAAGATGGCGGACTACGACTTGACTACTCGCATCGCGCACTTTTTGGATCGGCATTTAGTCTTTCCGTTGCTTGAGTTTCTCTCCGTAAAGGAGGTAAGCGGGGCTTTGAACGCGAGAAAGTTGTGAGAGCGCGTGCGATGCGGTGCAAGGCCGAAAGGCCGTGGCGGTATCCCGCGGCCTGACACGTGTGAGCAGCCGCGAGTTTGGTCCCGCTTTGGATAGGAGGGACCTACTGGTAGCTTAGAGTCGTAGGAGTCGGTTGGTACCGCGGAACTTGGCCCTGGAGGGGCGAGGTGACAGGTGAAACACGGGAGAATGCGGTCTTAGCTTCACTTCTGGAGGTGGCAGTGCCCAAGGGACTCCCGCGTCAGTTCCTTTCGGAAGTTGACTCCTCGCTGCTGCTTTCGCTGTGGTATTGCTTGAGCCTAGCTTCAGGCCAGCTTCTAAACGCAAATTGGGAGGTTTAGAGGTTTTTATAGTTCTTTCTGAGACTGCGGGAAGAGTGTGCTTGGCTTGCCGGATGGTTTGGAATAATTTTATTACACTTACTTGGAATATGTAGCACTTTTAATTTCCATGAAGTCGTGAGTTCTTTGCATTGTGTTTTCCTGGTCTTTCGATAAGTAGCCACTTCCTACAAGCGTAACACGTTTTGTCGGATGGTGACGGGGACTCCCATCCCTCCCGGAAAAAAAAAAAAAAAAAGCAAAACAGCCCATCAAAATTTTAACCTAAAAGTTGTTTTCCAGTTATATATATATAGGTTAGAAGTTGTTTATATATAGAATTGGTCGTTAACGTTCATTTAGATGTTCGAGCTATCTTTAATAAGTACTATGTGGTTCTGATACCTCGTTTTAAAAACGTCTCAGTTCTAAGAGTTTTGAAATATTGAGCTTAAGTTATACTTTGAGTTTATTGGCAAATTTGCATTTTAATAATTATAATAAAGTACTATTACTGTAATGAAGAGAATAGAATATTGGCCAGGCATGATAAATGAATTCTATTCTGGAGCAGATAACAACATAGGTCTACTTAGGGTACTCAGTAGATTTGGGGAATAGATTTTATGTTCCCAACAGCTATAGAACAAAAAAAAGCCCTACAAATAAGCATTAAATTGTTCAGATAACTTCTCAAGTCTTCCTTGCAGTTACGGTTTATTAGGTAAATTCATACATCCTTTTCTAAATACAACTCAAGTCGTTGATAGGGAACAGCAAAGCTCATTTTCAATAAATGTTCAAAGATGTCTTACCAATACAAAGCTTTATTTTGAAAGGATATGTTTTTGCCTTGGTTTTTCTTTACATAAAATGTGCTTACACCTGTGTTTTGGAGCTTGAATGTAATAGCCAGGTCGCCTTCTGTTTTCTTGTCTGGATAAGGGTAATTCACCACAGACCAAAGAATAGAGAAATACCATATTATGAAGTCTTTTACCAGCTATTGTAGAATGCTTCTAAACTAATCAAACTTCATATTTTTTGTAATGTTTCTTTACACTTTCGTTTTTCAAGACAGATACAAGGAGGAATATGTAAGTGTAAATTAGTGCTTCATAGGGAAAGACCAAAACTATGAATGACAGCTGAGAATCATAGGAGAATAACTGTACCCAAGACCTCCCTCCATGGAAAGAATGGTGGTAAAATGGCCATAATACACCAAGAGGAGGACAGACATGCTAGAATATTTACTTAGCAATTACTAGGTATAGGGCTGCAATGGACTTGTGATCAATCCATAATAAAACCCAGATATCTCCTAAAAACTTATCCTTTAGAGAAGATATATGCCTACAATTATAAGGCAAAAATTAAGTGTCAGAGAAGTACTGGCAGAGTGCTATTAAAATTGAGGAGACTTTATTCAGTGAGCAAAAGGACTTTTGAGGAAGAGAGGTTTTGAGTTTTGAAGGTTAGATGGTTAGGAGAGTCAGCGATCATGATACATGAGAGCAACAATTTGATATATTTATACTTTATTGGAGAATATAAGCTCCATGAGAGCAGGAATTTTGCTTTGTTCTTTGCTGTGTTCTCAGCACATAAAACAGAGTCTGGCATAAAGGCTTTTTTTAATGATTAATAAACGAGTAAATAAATACATATTTGTATCTACTGTTCTTTATTCTCTTGTGAAGTGGAAGGCATGGTAGTGTTTAGGAGCCCAGGCGCTGGATTCCTACTAGGATTAGGACCCTGGCTCTGTCATTTAATACCTCTGTGTACTTGATGGCATTTTCTTTCAGGCGTTTTCTCCTGCGTAAAATGTTGGTACTGCCTCCAACCTCATGGAGTTTACATGAGATGATGTATATAAAGCACCTAGCTTTGTGAGACAGAGTAAATACTCCCAAATGTTTTCTACTAGGAGGCTAGGTCATTCTGTATGAGAGGGAAGAGAGAGAACCAATAGCAGGTTTATAGGAGTGAGGTAAAGACTGGAAATGGTAACTTGAGGAAACCAACCAAAGACAAGTACAAGGAAGGATTGGTAAGTGTGGAGGGCTCAACTGAGATTGTAAATTATACATTTATAGTACTAATGATGGTCATTCTCAGTGAGAGGACAGTGGAAGGTTACTGGGATGGTGTAGAAATGTTCGGAGGTAGACTTGCAGATAAATATTTAAAGATTAATAAAAGGATTGTTGATTAACAGAGAAAAAAATGATTTTAAATATATCTTGCATAGTTTTGAAACAGCCAAACATAAAAAAAGGTGACTATTTTCCCAGAGCTAGAGATTGACTTTGAATTGTGTTAGAAGAAAATGAATGGAATCAGTGATTCTGCTAAAGAGAAAATCTTTGAAATAGCTGAAAATAATAAGCTAAATTTATGTAGAAAGTTACAGCCAAAAAAGGTGATAAAAAAATTGGAAAAGCAGAGGGTATGATGAGATGAAGCATTTTAATGATAATGGTGGAAGAGGGCATGAATTTAAGTTGGAAGTCTTAAAAGATGAGGTATTGGATGAAAGTTGTAATTTGATAAAGGAATTTTAAGGCTTGAATTTTTAGAGATTCAAAAATCTCTAAATGTAGGATTTGTGGAGGGTAGCAGGAAGAGATGCCAGAAGAAAATTTTTAATCTGTTAAAAAGTAGGCATTTTCAAGAGGAAACAATAGTCCATGAACCAAATACAGCACTCTGTGCCTATTTTGTATGGTCTGTGAGCTAAAAATAAATTTTAACAAAAGAACGTTGGCGGACATTTTCAATTACAGAACACAAATTTTGTGCCCCAATTAAGTAAAATAGTTTCTGCTCAAAAAGAATTTCATTCTTCCCATTAGTAGATCTATATTTCAAAAAGAAAAGTGTGGATATTTGTTTCTTATGGTGCTTATGTGTATAATATCCTTGATTTTTGCTTCTTGGCTTACAAGTTCAAAAATATTTACTCTTTACCTCTTGGGTACCTAGCTGCAGAATTGCTGAATCAAAATATATGTTTAACTTTAAATTAAAACAGCTTTCCAAAGTGGTTGTACTCCTTCCAGCAGGATAAATGTTCAGTTACTCTGCATCTATTTACACCAGTACTGGAAATGTCAATATTTTTTAGTTTTTAGTGTGATTTTAATTTGCATTTTCTTTATGATTAATGAGGTCTAGAACCTTTTTGGACATGTGTTGGCCATTTGGTTAAACTCTTGTCATGTGCCTATTAAAGTTTTTTAGCCATTTTTATTTGGATTGTCTTAACTATTTTGTTGTTGTTTACGTAGTTTAGAAGATTCAGTTTTGATTTCATGGCCATACCATTTGACCACCTTCATGTGTTCTTTTCACAAATGTGGAATCTTCCTGAAATTTTTTTGTTGGCAAACTTAAATACAAAAACCTTTTCTTTTGTTGAAGCCTTATGTTGATGACTAGCTGATTAAAAATTTCCTTTCTTTCAGTTACTATCTCCCTGAATACTGTTTGAATACTGTTGTGTAGATTTCTTAAATATTGCTCAATACATTTCATGTTTATGTGAGTTTGCTTATTTGGTCCCTGTACTAAGGGTTAAATTATATTTCTTGAACTCTTTACAAAGCAAAAATCTGATATGACATGGACAACTAAGAGAATGGGTTCTACTTATATTTTAGTCTTGTGGATAGGGAGGCAAGGTAAAGAATTGTAACTGTTTAATGAGGAAATATGTGGGGGTAAAGGAGAGGCTAGGTAGGCATGTGCATGTAGAGATACTAAAATGGTAAAAAAATTTATAAGTTAATTTCTAATTATCTGGATGTGGAGAGGAGACAACTATGTCTGTTTACCAGAGGAGTTGGGGTGGTTATTTATGCACAGTCTTGTTCGAGAAAGGATAAAAGGTGGATTGTAGGGACACATTAAAGTAAGATAATAAATCAGAAGTAGGTGAGAATGGCATTGTAGTGTGTAGTTGCCTTCATATTAAAATTATTATGTAAACAAAATATTCTTATGTCTCTGTAGGTTGTTTGCCTTCAAAAAGGTGAATTAATAGTATGAAGTATTTTATTTTTAAAAATAGTATTTCAGTTTGTTTTGAGGAACTTCAGTATATTTATTAGAAAACAATTTTCTCTTGCAGATATATAATGAAAAAGAATTATTACAAGGGAAATTGGATCTTCTTAGTGATACCAACATGGTAGACTTTGCTATGGATGTATACAAAAACCTTTATTCCGATGATATTCCTCATGGTAAGTTTTGTCATCAGAACTGAAGCTTGTTTTGTGAACTGAGGATGTGTATATTAAAATGTTTTGATTAGTAGAAAAGTTTTAGCCAAAAGTCTTAATTATTTGAATGATTTAAAAGATTTTTGGATGAAGATAATATTAAAGTTATAGGCCTTCTGAAGCATATTATTGTTTCACTATAAAAGGTGTGAAACTACTTTAAAACATGCTCTTCACATACCTTCATTTTATAGTATATATCATCAAAGTTGTGCTTATGAATCAGATTGTTACATTAGAATTATCTGAGAATGTGGCAGTTTTTTGGCTTGCTAACTTTTTTCAGTTACCCTCTTGTGTGCTGTAGAGATTTTTCATTTTGAAGCACCTGAGTATACAGCCATGGTCTTCAAAAGTATGGTCCTTAGTTCCAGCATTACCAGTTCACCTGGGAGAGCTTGTTAGAAATGCAAATTCTCAGGTGGTACCCCAGATCTTACTTAATCAGAAACTGTTGGCAACTTTGGTGTGGTATAGTGTTTTCCAAATTCTTGTTTTCTGTGGTAATAGATGTTCCTTAAAAAAATAAAAGGTGGTCCTATAAGTTTGGAAAATACTATATCATTTCTTCTACGCACATAGTATTTTAAGAGATTCAAAGAATTCTTTCAGTAGAGAAATACAATTTACTTTGTTTAAGTTGACATTTCTCAAAATTAAATCACAGATTCCCGTCTGTGTTTGAGAAACACTGTTCTAGTGTATACTTTGTGATAAATAATGGAAAATTATTACTTTAAGCATAATCACGTTTTGACTTATTAGTTACCTATAATAACATTAGCTTTTTAAATTTTAGTTCGTGATGATAAAGTAAACTTTCTTATTGAAACTTTAAAACATGCTAGCAAGGTAGGTTATGTGTGAATATTCTCTCACTATGAGGCAGTAAATAGAAAGAAACAACAGCATTGGGGTTGAAAACCTGTAGTAATAATATGCAAACTCCTCTGAACCTCTGATCAGAAACTCTGGGATAGTACTCACTTGAGAGAATTCATTGAGAACAAATATAAAAACACTGGGAATGAAGTCTCTGAAATGTAGTATTAGATCATTGTTTCCTTAACAGACCTCATTCCCCTCCCTCCCTCTTTTACCCCAGACTATATTTGTATATTCCCCAGTTTCTCTTAAAGAAGAGGATTCCCTCTTTATTTACATGCCTTTGCAGTGCTAGAAAGAAGAAATATGACCTGGGGGAGTTACTGAGTTGATGTTTACTGGCATATGAATATATTAAAGGGAAATAAATATGTGCACAATTTAAATTAAATGAAAAATTTCCAGAGACATTTTCATGAGAAGTAGTATAGTTTAACATTATAGTACTCCTTTGCATTTTTAATTAGCTTTGAGAGAAAAAAGAACCACAGTTGTTGCACAGCTGAAACAACTTCAGGCTGAAACAGAACCAATTGTGAAGATGTTTGAAGATCCAGAAACTACAAGGCAAATGCAGTCAACCAGGTAAACTCTCTTTAATTTGAATTCTAAATATTCTCTTCTGGACTAATAAAAATATTAATTAAAACTTTAAATGAGTCTTTTTTCTATTTGTTTATTTTCATTTATTCTTACTGTGTCAGGGCCAGGAAGTCCTTAATAATAAATGTTAATACTAAATACTTTTTAGAACTTCTTTACCATTTACCCAAATCCTTACCATTTACCCAAATCCAGTTCTGCTGCATCAGTTCTGCCTCCTTCTGACCTTGCAAGTGGACATTTGGCAGTGTCTAGAGCTCTTTTTGGTTGTCACAACCTGAGGGGTGATACTGGCACCGAGCAAGGAGAGGCCAGGGTTGCTGGTAAACATCCGACATACAATACACAGACAATACCCTAATCCCCCCCTAACACTCCCGCCCCCCCGCAAAAAAAAATTATTTAACCCAAAATGTTGGTGGTGCTGAGGTTGAGAAATGGCTGTGTCTGGGCAATAACCTAGCGTGCATGGGTTGCTAGCTGTAAGGAGAACCTGAGCTCACTTTATCAGTTTGCTACATTCTCTCATATCCTTCCAGCCTTGATGCCCAGCCCAAGGAGGGTAGTGTAAGAGCTGATAAGGTTATTTTATTCCTAACTTCCCCTTAGCTAGAAATAGACTTATTGTTTGGTTTCCAAAGAAACCATGTTGTCTTACTCTGACTTAATATATATCACTAATTGAAGCTCTTGAGGTTACTAGAAATGTTTAAAAATAAAATACACTAAAATCAAATATTGCCATTGTGGTAAACTTAGCTACCAATGTGTTCACTTGAGGAATTGCTGAAGAGTTTGCCTTGTTGTATCTTTAGTTTTTATGATAATATGTTCAAGTCAAATTTTTAGAGAGATTGAGTCCGAGTTTTAGTTTGTGGTTTGGGAAAGTGTTACCAGGTTTTTTTTTTAGAAAAGCAACAAATACTACACTGTTACTATTTTATAACATATACTGTACTGCATTATGTGATATTATATATATACACAGATAATATATATACATACACAGAAGAGATAGATATATCTTGTAAAGCTATCATTTATAATATATATACACACACATATATATAGCTATCTGTGAGTGTATTATACAAAACTAATTGTATATACTTATAAGGAGTAATTATAGACCTTAAAGTCACATGTAGGTGTCCACAGAGGTATAGCTGAATAACCCAGAAGTTAGGGTACAACAGAAAATTTAGGATTTAAATTCTAAATTTAGACTAGTCACTTAAACGCTGGGAGGTAATGGGATTAGGCTATGAATTATTATAAATTACTTATTTTCAAAGTAATAACCTCTCCCCACCAGTTTTCCACTTTTAAGTTTTATCGAACATACAGTGTTGTATTTCTCATCCTTTTCCAGAACTACCTCATTTGCCAGAGGACAGTCATTATATGCCTAAGGGGGGTGAGGAATGTAACACAAAGTCACTATGCTCCACAGCAAGTGTTTAAGTTTTTTTGAAATCTTTTTATATTAAAATTTCATGCATGTTTCATATTCAGTATTATACCCATGTTAATTTTAGTGTTAAGATCTACTCCTTATTAAATCTTCAAGTAGAATTATGTTCCTAAAAAACATCTACAATATTCCTTCTCATGAGAAGCATCATAAAATGTATGGACAATAATTATATAGATATCATATAAGGTTAGGCATGATTTGTTATTTTCGTAAATTTGCCGGATCGTCGTCCTTTATTTTGTGAAAAAATTTGTGAAAAATATTAACAAATTTGTGAGAAGGACAAAATTTATATATAGGATTAATTCTAGTTTATACCATACATTTATTCCAATCTGTATTATTTGTTAGAAATATACCCTCAAGAGAGCAAATACAGATACTCCTTGACTTATGGGATTATGTCCTCATAAATGCATTGTGAGTTGAAATTATAAGTCAAATGCATGTAATAATACACCTAACTTCCTGAACATCGTAACTTTGCCTAGCCTACCTTAATTGTGCTCAAGATACTTGCATTAGCCTACAGTTGAGTGAAATCATCTAACACAATGGTACACTGTAGATGTAAATGTCAGTTGTTTACCCATGTGATCACATGGCTAACTGGGAGCTATGGCTCTCTATGACACTCCCCAGCCTAGTGAGACAGTATCACATCACATTCTCTAGCTCAAGAATAGATCATATTCAAAGTGCATATCGTTTTTGCACCACTGCAAAGTCAAAAAGCCCTAAGTCAAACTGTTTTTAAGTTTGGGACCATCTGTACCATTCTTAGTAGGTTACCATGTATGTAGACTATTGACTTCACTATAAAAAAAGTGTTTTTGTTTTATTTAAGAAATGTAAAAAAAAAAAACTTTTAAAGGCCTTACCTTAAATGATGTTATAAAACAGAACACATGATTTTCAGTTAGTATTAAAGAAACCTGAAAATGAATTTTAAAGTCTGAAATTCCTGAGTTCCTATTTGTTGTTCAAAGCATATAATGTCATTTATTTCATTATGAAGATTCTATATTCTGGTGTTTAGGTGCAAAGATATTTAAAATGGCTTTACATGGTTAAGACGTTAGAAATTGGATATGCTTATTTTGTCTGTTTTGGACATAAAGTGCAACAATTTTTGTATTTTTATTATTAAGGGATGGTCGGATGTTGTTTGACTACCTGGCGGACAAGCATGGTGTAAGTGATGTCTTTAAATTTTGTTTAGTTGTTTTAAGTATAATTAATGAATAGTGCTGTGTAGATAGGTTCCTGGTCTGACAAGAATATAATTTCCAAATTAATATATTAAATATAATAGCTGGTATGTTTTAAAACTTTTGTTTTTAAAAATTGGTGCTGATAGGAAAATAGTATGCTTATACTTATCTTTAGATAACAGAAAGTCTCAAAACTTTTGATTTATTTTTTCCAGGATAATCAGATATTCATTAGTCTTTTATATTTCTGATGATTTAACAAGTAAGTAAAAGCAGAACTTAATATGAATTAGAAATGCCTTGAGCAATGGAATTAATATTTTGGCTGCCTTGGGGAATATAGTAGCCCTTGATTTTATCAAGGACTTCATAAATCCCCAAATTCACAAATAAAGGAATGTTATAGGCTTTTCTACAATCTCCCAATTTCCTTTCTCTTGTTTAAATTCAAAGTGTGAGGCTTTGCATACAATTACTTTAACTTGCATTCAAGTTTTGTCTCATTTAACAATTATTGTACCAAGAAGCTAGCTGACCACTGTTCACATTTTTCGGCTTTTCATGCGATTGTTTAGTGGATTTGGTAATGATCTGGTTGGGAGCCCTTCTCTTAGGTTTCTTCACTTTCACTTTGCTTGCATCAACTCTTAAGAGTTGGCATATTTTGGGACCAGTTTTCACAGAGAACAGTTTACTATACATATTATTTGTACAAAATCACCAAACCTAACAGGGTGATCCATATAAATCAATAGTTATTGAAGCTCAGTCACCAGCGAAGGGATTCACATCAAACCTTCAGTAGCGATTCAGGTTTATATTGTAACAAAGTAGATATCATTACCATTTATAACTCTTTGAGGCCAGAACTGTGAATGTTAAATTCACCAATTCCTAATGAATGTTTCAAGCGTTATGTGGTTCTCCGAGATTGTGGTATTTACTATTGGTGGCAACTTTTGTGATACTTTGAAAGAATTTACTTCTGAGGGCATTTAAAGGGTAAATCGGTTGAATTTTAAGATTCAAAAGAACTTCAGCCTTCTCTCTTTATTTTAGTTTAGGCAAGAATATTTAGATACACTCTACAGGTATGCAAAATTCCAGTATGAATGTGGAAATTACTCTGGAGCAGCAGAGTATCTTTACTTCTTTAGAGTATTGGTAAGTAATTTTTTTTTCTTTGTCCTCCCTTGTAAGAGTCTTTTGGATCCTCAGAACATGTCTATATATTTGAGTCTGTTATTTTCAACAGTCATTGGTAAAAGGAGAATAAAACCTTCCTCCAGCAAAAGCCAGATTGATAGATTGATATAGGAAACCTTATATGGAGCCTCAAAATTTGGAGGGAGATCAAACTTGTTATTGAAATCTCCTAAAGTGGAAACCACTAATTTGTTGTTTTATGTCTAATTGTATGATTTTAGCATTAGCACAATTACATCATGGAATGAATTCGTTGAAATACTACTGTATAGCATAATGAGTGGCACATTGTGAGGGATTAATATTTATTGAATAAATCTATTCCTGGATAATTTAATTTATTATTTATTATTCTAGATAATGAATTCAAAGTTCAATTTTTAATGCTAGATGTATTCCTTAAACTTGTTACAAATAACTGTGGAAATGATATTTGAAAAGATTTATGCCTTAATAATAACTTTTCCATTTTTATGTGTTTAGCTATTAGAATAGAAAACTTAATTAATGGCTTTTTATTATGTAAGGGGTAGATTGCTTTAAATGGTACTATTAGAACAAATGCCTAATCATAACATGCCCTGTTATCTTCACTTGTCTATTTGACAAGTTTCTAGATTCAGTGCTTTTGTTAGAGAAAAAGAACTTGTGTGAAGCTAAAGAAAAAATTATGCCTTCAAATTGACAGATTTCCTTCTCCCTCTGCCTTCCGTTTAGGTAATTGTATTAATGAATACCTTTTAGAGTTATCAAAATGCCCTGGTTTTAACTAGCCATTCATTTGAGAAATTATAATTTGTTATGCACTTTGGCTTAGTAAACCAGTACCTAAGTCTCTGATTTCCCTAGTGAATCCTAGAGTTTGGGAAATGACCTCTTAAGGCAGGAACTTTATGTCTTCCAACCTTGGAAGAGTTTATTTCTTTCATTTATTTTCCGGTGCCTTTTTTCTTTTAGCCCTACATGCCACAAAGAAAAGATTTACGTCTGCTATTTTGGTAGTTTTCTTGGAAATTAAATTTTTTTTTTTTTTTTTTTTTTTTTTTTTTTTTTTTGGTGGTGGTGGTTTTGGAATGAAATTGGTGTTATTAATTCAGGGAATTCCTAAACTTATAAAAAGTACTCAGATAACTTCATTTTAAAAACTACCATTCTTCAAAGAAATAAATGTTTCCAGTTTATTTATAAGATTGATTTTGGGGGAAAATTTTTTCTTGCTCCTATTTGTAAGCAAATTCTTAATTTACAAATTAGCTGTGGTTAGCTTGCAAGTGCATTGAAGGTAATCAGTGATGCTAAACTTGTAGTGACTTATCAGAAAATTCCATCAGTTTTACTTTGAATATTATGAAGGATTTAGGAGAGCAAAAGTTGATTACTTTGGAAATGTAAACAGCTTAAACCAGGATTGTAAAATCAGAAGCCTGATATGATTACAGGTACATGAAAAGAGCTGGTTATTCATATCATTTGTTAATGCTGGGAGTGAATTTTGAGAATGAAGATTTAGTGTCATGTTAGAGTTCTAGCACAGTAAATTTATTGTTGCTGGTCAGTGAGTGAATGTGCCATTTTGCTAAGACATGGAAACTTAAGGTAACTGCTGGAAATCCAGATATTGAAACTCTTCTAGCATATCCACCCTTGAAAGCAGGTTAGTATGAAGAGCCAACTGTAATGACATGGACTTGAGCCAGAGTAGTACGCATGAACCTTTTGGGGATGAAAAAACTTGCTGTGCTGCTACAAAAAGCTTTTATTCTAACACATATAATGTATTCTAGTTTTAATAGTATTATGTTTTTGTAGTAGAGTTTTATAATTAAGTCTGAAATTTTCTATAAGTGATAGGTATATAAAAGTTTGGGAGTTTTTGTGTTTACATTTTAAAATATGAAGATCTGGGTTAGTTTTAAGCTGTTAACATTTTCTGAAAAATCTTGTGCTGGAACTCAAGTGGTATTTGGTTAAGTGAATGCCATGATATGAACACAAAATTAAATTTTACATTTAAAAGCAGTCAACATATAGTCATTGGATAGTGCTTAGAAATTGTGTGCTATTCATTTAAAATTTTTGCCCTATCTAATGCCACAAGATAATTGAGTTAGATGGGAGTTGGTTATTTCCTGTTGGCATATTGATAGAGGCTAACAAAGCTAAGTTTAAAAAAAAATAGCTTACTTCTTTTTCTTTTAGTTGAGGATATGCAGTACTATAACATCTATATATTTGTTTCAGATTTTTTAATAGCAAAGATAAAAATTGTGTTTTGGATTTGGGATGAATACTGTCAAAGTTTTGCTTATTTTTTAATTTTACTTATTTTTTCGCAATAGCCTTTTTTTTCATTTCTAAATTCTTTTCAGGCGATTGGTTATTTTAAATCTTTGCTTAGGGAAACATAAGCTATGAAAGAACCATTGTAACTATGATCTCAGATTAGAATTTGACTCTCTGGGTGACCTATTGTAGGTCAGTGTTGTATAAATTAAAGCTATGTAACCCTTGAATCTGCCTTTATTTTAAAAAGACTTGATGGCTTTTAGAATACATAAAGGACTGTTTAGATGCACCCTGTTTGGATGTGAAACTTCTTTGATTTATGCTCTAAGAAATGCATTAACTTGAAATGACATGGTGAAGCATATTTGGTAGGAATTTTAACTTTCTTAAAAAAGTTATTAACACTACATTTTAACTATTTTGTTAAAAATCTGCCCAAACTGTGGCCTTTGGTCTGGCTCCAAAATATGACCCCTCTCCTCATCCAACAGCTGTTTGAAATAAAAGTGTTTTTAAGGTCCTAGGACTATTGATGTTCATCTTTTCTGAAGATTATTTTTCCACTCAGAATTTGAAGTTTATGTACTATTAAGTACATGCCTTTCGATTTAAAAGTACTTTTCCTTGACTCAGGAAAGCTTGAGTAATGATGAACTTTGGAACATATAAGATATTTACTGAAATTTTGGATCTGATTTACTCAGTTTGATACTGTCAATATAAAAGATGTCAATTTTATATTGATTTTCAGATATACAGTTTACCACATCTGAAATTGGGATATCTTGAATTGGTTGTGATTTTTGTTTTAGATAAAATGAGTGTATCATAAAATTGGTGACATCTCAGATTTGATAAAATGTTTTAATACTCAGGTTCCTTTGTTAAGATCAAACATTTTATCCTTTATAATTTAAACAATTTTATTGATTTTTATAAATCAATTTTTAATTTTAGTGAGTTTTGACAAATGCACACACTACCAAATTAAGATAAAGAATATTTCTTTTACCCCAGAGTGACCCCATGTGCCTGTTTGCAGTCATACCTTATCTTGATTTACCCATTGATCTGTTCTATAAGAATGTTTTGCCTGTTCTAGAATTTTATTTAAGAATGATATATGTAAGTTGTGCCTGGCTTATTTTGATGAGCAAATTTTTGAGATTCATTTATATTGTTGTGTGTATCAGAAGTTTAATTCTTTTTATTGCAAAGTAGTATCCCATTGTATGAGTATATGAATATAATATACTTTGTTTATGGATTCAGCTGTTTTGAACATTTGGATTACTTTGTTTTTGTCTATTACAAAGAGTTGTTATGGATATTTGTATACAAGTTTTTGTGGACATACATTGTAATAATAATAACCAGTGGTTTCATGGATATGTTTCAAAATTTAATTTACAAATTTAGTTTCTTTTTTTCACATGTTCTTAGAATTTGCTAAATGTTATTCAGTTAATTATTGCTATCAAAAGAAAATCTCAGTTGTAGGCAGGGTCTGAATTAGATATTATTATGGTCCCTGTAGTGTAAACAACTTACAGTAGTCTGAAATCTTCTTTTCTTACAGAATATTTAGAATATAATTAATTATAATATCTTACACAGGTTCCAGCAACAGATAGAAATGCTTTGAGTTCACTGTGGGGAAAACTGGCCTCTGAAATTTTAATGCAGAATTGGGATGCAGCCATGGAAGACCTTACACGGTTAAAAGAGACCATAGATAATAATGTGAGTTAAATTTTTTTAGCGTGATTCTCTGAAGTTTCTATGTGTTCTTCATACTTTCTGATAAGAAAAACACCGTGTACTTAAAATAAACTAAAATGTTCAGGTAGCTTTTGTTGACTTGACATAAAAATCATAGTGGGTTAATGGGTTGGCTAGTTTCACTAAATTGTTTGAAGGCTGTCAAACTTCTTTGTCTCATAGAGAAAAGAACTCAAGTTTTTTTATTACAACTGTTCTGCCCTTTTTTATCAGTAAAAATGTCACAATACTGTCAATGCCATTTATTATTGAAAGCCCTATGTATAAGATGACAGTTTTCATCTTCAATTAATGTCTGATAAAACTACTACTTATGGAGTGTTTAGTACATTTCTTGCTAAATGTTTTCTGAAAAAATTATAATTTAGTCTTTGTAAAAGTGGACATTTTTGAATCTCTTTTTTGAGAGCACAGAAATTTCTAATGTTGTGATTGTGCAGAGTAGATAAAGTCTAAGAAATAGGACTTTGATCATAATGACCCTAGTGCCTTAGAAGTTTCTCATTTTTAACTAAAATTCTGAGGCAGCAGTGTTTATTCTTATTCTCTTTCTTTTATATTAATATTTTCTATGTGTGCATTTTTTTAACCCTTTAGTCTGTTAGTTCTCCACTTCAGTCTCTTCAGCAACGAACATGGCTCATTCACTGGTCTCTGTTTGTTTTCTTCAACCACCCCAAAGGGCGCGATAACATCATTGATCTCTTCCTTTACCAGCCACAGTAAGTTATTTCACTATATAATTTTGGCTTTAATTACATGAAATTATACGGGTTTTTAAAACTTAAAAATCTACTTCTCTCTAACATTTGAATATGTTGTCATCCATTTTTTTCCCTCTTCATTTGGTATATGTGCTTGTTAATTGAAAAAGCTTACATGTAATTCAAATAAATTATTTGATAAAAGTGTACTCTAAGCCCTTTAAAGTGCTATTTAAGTGTGGTCCTTGACCAACAGCATAAGTATCATGAAGAATTTCAGGCCTTACCCTAGGGGACCTAAATCTGAATCGTCATTTTAAAAGCTTTAGAATTAAGGCATTAGTCCATGTTATTTGGAAGAATTATATACATCCAAGAAGAATCTTTTTTATACCATCTTTGCTTGATCATCCAGCTTTTGGTGATAAGAAATTGACTGTTTTATTATTAGCTAGAAATCAGTTTTAGAACCATTCTTTCAGTTGAGATCAGTGCCTCTGAATTATTCTTTCTGTTATTTCTTATTTGTTTGGAACAACAGAAAACAAGATTGCTTTATGAAGACACTTTAGATATGAGGATAATATTTTCATATTCTCCTTTCAGGCTAAATATCTGGTTTTATCAAATAACCAGATAGTTTTTTAGATTCTTTAGTATTTTAGTGGTTCTCCTTAGATAAATGCTAGTTTATTCATAGCCCTCTAAAAATCTGCATCTTTACATTTGAAATTTTATATTCTAGGATTCTTAGATCTAAGCTTTACGGAGTATAGTGGCAGTATTAGCTTTTATAACCGGTACATATGCTTAGATGATAGATGATAATAGTACCTTTCTAATTTAAAATATCAATAAAGATTGAAGAAATTGTTTTTAAATTGTTTTTGTAACTTTAAAGTTTTGAAAATAAGGTAATACTCAAGGTGATGTTTTTGCATATGTTGATGAGATATAATAATTTAAACTGAGTTATGTTAATAACTTGTTCTTTAAATGCTCATTTTAGTAAGATTTTCAGGACTCTAAAATATTTGTTCTGAAGAGTTGTTATCACAACTAACAGGACTTTGAATTTAAGAGGAATTAAGTTACTAGTAGTAATACAGACAAAAATATTTATCCATCCAAGAAGTGCCAATAAGTTTCTTTGTGTAGAAATGGAGAGCCATTTTTTAAACGGTTTATATTGTGTTCTCTGCATTAAATGCTTAGTGTTCTTGTGAATCTAAATAAAAGCAAATAGAAAGTAAATAGAAGGACTTTTAACAGACATATGCCTGGCTTATTTTTCATGTTAACATTACAACTTAAATTCAGTATTAATGTATTGAGTCAGTATTTACATGACATTCTGGTCCAGTATATTAAAGTTGAACATGGGCAGAGGAGTTTTTGTAACATAGAATTATTTTTTTCTCCTTGACAAAAGAAAAAAACAAAAACTACATGGTGTTAAGTGAGGTAGAGGACAATGTGTGGTCTTAATGTGTGGTCTTTACCTGTGTCCCAGCATTAAATTTTAAATATAAACTACAAGAAAAAATTTAAAATTTGCACAGTATTATATTTATTTCTCTTTTATTAGTGTTATTTTATAGCATTGTAAGTACACCTTTTAGATTCACTAATGTGTATGTAACAGTCTTGTACTGTCTGAGCTGTTCTTAAATCTTTGTGGGAAACTTAAAATTGTATAGATACAATTTTAAAATTATATATATATTGCTTGCTCTGGATGCTATGATAGGTTGTTTTAATCTGGAATGATATATAAGTCATAATCCATATGCTGAATTAAGTAAAAAGCTAGTGAAAAGGTTTTAGAAAAACCAATGTCTGTTAAAATAAGATTCTACTAGAGTGGTGTTAACTTTGCTCTGTTCTTCTGCATTGTGAACGTTAGCTTTATTTGGCAGTATCTAGGGGTGGATTTATAAAGTGCAAAGCTAAATTAGCCTTAAAAAGATTAATGTGTAAAACCAGAAGGCCATCAATAATTTATGAGAAGTATAAGTGCTGAGAAGACTAAGTACATGAAACATTTAGCTGGATAGTTCTGACCCTTAGGTTTAGTACATAGGAAGCCATATAATAAACATGTGGTTTCTTCATGAGTACTTGGAATCAGAATAGAAAATTTATATAGCCGGAATGTTTAATGGCACCATCAGGTTAAGCTGTCCTAATATATTGTTGCAACAGAGATATTCTTGCTACTAGGACCAGATTATGAACATTTATGGCATGTATGTCACCGTAAACATTTGAGTGACATTTCCAGGATTGGCTTTTTACTTTTCATGGTTCCATTTCAGATCAGCATCTCTCTCTGTGGTCCTGTCTTTCTCCCCCCGAACCATTCCATATTGACATAACTATGTTAATAGCTTTTATCAGGTTCTTCTAAAGTTTTTCGAATCTGGTAGCTTTCCCTTACTAATCTCTCTCTGCTCTGGTGCATTGTGTATTTAATCCTCTGAAGGGAGTCTAATTCTCCTTATACCTTGATTCTTGAGAAGTATCTTTTTCCTGTACCCTTCGTGCAAACATATTTTAGAAGAGGCTTTTTTATTTGTTATACTGACAATTACAATTGCATGTAGTTGTTGAAACTTACCACTACTGGATGAATCTAGAGTATCCAGAAAAATAATTGGTACATCATTGCAAGAAATTTGGGAATGCTGGTGAGTGAATGAAATAGCTGTCTGCCTGTCTTTAATGTTAAACTATCTATATGCATCTATAAAAAAATTTTTATGATAATTTCAAACTCAAGATTTAAGGATATATTTCTCAGTATTTATAGAGATTAGTCAAACATATATTCAAATGAGAAGAGATTAAAAATAACACCTCCCTCTTGAATAATAAAACCTGTAAGAGGAAGGGTTGATTGATATCTCCAAAATTAAGGATAGGAAAATGAGCCTACCCTTGAATGAGATTTGACTCTGACTATTGGAGCCTGTAAGAGTTGGCTCTTTTTGACACCTAGTGGATGAGTTAATGGTAAGACAGCTATTCCTGAACTAGGAATCACTAAGAATTAGCTTTCCCTACTACTACTTATTAATGCAACCAATCTGTGTTTCTTGCAGTTATGTATGTATCCAGAAAGGAAAATTAAATGCAACTAGCTTTATGAATATTTTCAAGTAATGAAATGAAGCATGCAAATAAGAATAAAAATATTCAAACCCACTATGAAAATTCTATAATATGAATAAGGCAGAAACATTATAAATTAATTTCTGACAATGTTATGGCTTATACAACAATATATTTAATTAGTAAAACCATTTGTGATAGATATTAGAAAACTAGTTCATTGAGATTGAAGAAAGTTTTAAGATAAAGTTTTACAAAGGAAAACAATGCAAAAAAGTAGATTTTTTTTAAGTGAGATAAAAGTTCATGGTCATATATATAATTAAAATAATTTAACATTAAAATTAAGACTTGGTAAATTATTAAGCTATATTTTACTAATGTGTTTAATGCCTTTTTTGTATTTCCATGGTTCATATACAAAAAGACAATACCTTAAGTCATTTAAAATCTCCCAATAAGTTTTTAAAAATAGAAATCTTAGTTTTTGGAAAGAATACAGTAAAACTAAAAAGTCATGTAAATAACTGAATCAGAGAAGAGGTTAAATGTTAATTATGAAATATCTGCGAAAGCAACACCCAGAAATTAATTCACAGCTTTAATGCTTTAGCTTTTAAAAAACCTTGATGAAAAGTGAAGAAAAACAAGAGAAATGAAATTAGCAACATATGAGAAAATGTTGAAATTACTCTTAAAACTAATTTCATTTCAAAAATGGAAAAAAATAGAAATGAAAATGGCTCTATATGACAAGTGATAGAAGAATAATTAAAAATCATAAGTAAATATGATGTGTACTTGCATGATTTTTTTCAAAACCTGAAATGCCCCAGGTGACACAAGCGTAACCTTACCAGATCAGTTAACTGAGGAAAGGAATGGTGAGATGTTTTTGTTTTGTTTAGTTTTTTTATGATGCCACTAAAAGGCCTCTGGGTCGTGATGGATTTATTGGTCATTTTAGAGCCCAAAAAAAACAAACAACAACAAAAAATATGTGTATATGGGGAAAGAGTTCTCCATCTAACTTCGTAAGGCAAATAGGACACTATCAGAAAATCCGATGACAGCCTCTCACCCCCCTTAAGACCCAGATGAGATATTCACACTGAGGAGCCATTAGATGTTTAGAAGAAAACATTGACCTCATGATTATCTTTGGGAATATTATTGTTAGAAGTAAATAGTTCTTAAACTTTTTGATCTTGGAGAGCCCTTTTACAGTTTTAAGAATAGCTGAGTGCAGTTTTGTTATTTTTGGCTAAATCTATTGATAGATGCTATATTAGAAATTAAAACTAAGAAATTAGAAGTATATTTATTAAATGACAAATAGTAAATTAATGATAGATGATATTTTTATGAAAAATAACTTTAAAAAAAGAAAAATTTAGTGAGAATTGTGAGATCATTTTACATTTTTTCCAGATACTTCAATTTCTGGCTAAATTGACAGCTAGATTTTTATACCTTCTTTCATACCTGGTTTTTATTCAGTCTGTTTTGAAGGATATGAAGAAAACCTAGCCTCACACATACATGTAGTTGTGAAAGAGAGGTGTTATTTTAATAGCTTTTTCAGGTAATTGTGAATATTCTTTTTGATAATACACCATGACTATACAAGTAGTAGTTTTTTAAAGGTTATTCTAATATGGAATCTGAAAGCATGTCATTCAGTTTTTTGGATTCAAAATTATACTGGTATTCCACCAGAATGTATTAGTCAGCCTTGTACTTTAAATGGATCTTCTACCCATGCATGATTCATAACATCATGCATTGGTTGCTGGAGAAGTACTGGTTCAGTGAGTTATACAAGTATTCCAAATATGGTGATATTATACAACACTGAAAAATCACATGCATTAATATCACTACTAATCCCTTTAGAAATCTAGGCCTTGGAAAGTAGTCAAGCCCTCGAAGATATACAAATTTTCCAAAATTCTGTGTTTTGAAAGCTCTAATTTTATTTATTTTTCTTGAAGGATAAGCTCACTTCATTTTCTAGAAAATATTTCCCAAATAGCCATCCAAATAGCTTTCGTTTGACATTCTTTCAAGAAAAAATAGTGTTGTATGAAAAAAGCAGCTAGTTCAGTTTACAACTCAGTCATACAGTGCTTTAAGACAACCATGACTACTTACACATTTTCTATTTAGTAATATAGAATATTTAAAAGATTAGTATGCAAGGGTTGAAATTTTTAAAAAGTAATGTCCTCTTCAAGGACATAGTTGAAACTGGCATTTTTTTTTTTTTAACTGCAAAAACATAGTGGTGCAGAATAACAGCCACTACTAGTGTAACCTTAGCACTGTTTCGATTTGTGCTAAGGTCACCAGAAGACTTTATTTAAAATTCAGTGATTTTTAGTAACTTTACCAAGTGGTGCAGCAATCACCATAAATCAGTTTTTGAACATTTTCATCCACCCAGTGAGAACCCTTGTGCATATAGAGCTATTTTTTTTTTTTTTAATAACAGAAATAGCCTGTTAACAAAATGTGGAAAAGAAAACTACTCGGTAGTATTACAACTTTCAGTTTCCACCCAAATACTATGCTTACTGTTTTCACTTGCCATGAGGTCAGATTGTCATCATATTTTCTTCCTCATTAGTAATGTCTTCATGGCTCATTTTGATTTTTTTCTTGATTCTTTTTTCATATGGCAGAGCACCCAGTTGGCTTAACAGATCATTGTTTCATTCATTTACCAAGATTGCATATTCTTTAAGTAGAATAGCCACATGGTATATTATTTGCATTGATATGTCTACAATCAGTATGTTTTTCAGTGGTCTCTGACAGTAGTAGAAATTAATGGAGAAAATATATTCTTCCTGTTTTTACTTTCTAATAGCACAGTAATACAATTTAATGTGACTCATAGAATGTATGTTAAATTGATAAGTTTATATCGATTGTGATTTCAGGGTTTTTAAAATATAAAAGTACTTTGGAGATAATTTATATATCTGTCCTTGAAGTGAAAGTTTAGATGCAACTGCAGGTTATAATCTCTTACATCATATATATTACTGTTTCTGCTGTAATTTATTCTGAATCTAAAGTGGAGATGATTTACACATTTGAAAAATGTTGAACTTTTAAATGTAACATAATATATAAGATACAGTATCATGTATAAGATAGAGCAGTGTTCAGTAGGCTATTAGGGATGAGGCTTTCCCACCAAATGTAGATGTTATTAGGGAAAAGAATGCATTTGCAATACAATACTCTAGTTATTTCTCCAGTTAAAAAAAGATTAAAAAGTTTGGTTAGCACAGAACGTTTAATTTGTTTTCTAAATAAAAATAACAAATTTCCCAAGAATTTTCAAGATTAACTATTAATAGTCAACTAAATAGTGTTCAGAATTTATCCTGATTGACCTTTTTATATTTGTTTTTCCTGTATTTTCTAATTGTTCCTGATCTTTTTCATGCGTTTATTTTACCTGTTCTAGCTCAGGATGACCTAAAAGGTCCCCACCTAAAAATCCATCCTCTGAAGTTCTGCTAAGTGTTCTTCATTTTTTGTTCTTTTAGCTTGCCTTTCTGGAATTGTCCTTGTCTTCCTTTTTTTTTTTTTTTGTACTTATTCAAAATCTTCCTGGTTTTCAAGGTCCAGCTCAGGTTTACTTTCTTCATGAAATCCTGTATATTGTGTCTATTATATATTTGGTATTTTATTGTGTAAAGCCTTTAAAATAAACAAAAACTTAAAATTGCCTTATCTTTCCAACTAGATTATAAGTGTATTTGAGGGCAGGATTTTTATTCTTTATATTCTTGTAATAGCCTGTGCATAATAGATACTTAGAAATTTTATATTTTGGGGCATATTTTGTCTTATTCTTTGATTACTAAGTGTTCTAACTTGCAGTTAGAAAATTTGGTAGAAAAACTTTATAAAATTGCACATTTGGAGCAGGATTATGTTAGAGCGGAAATAAACTAAAACATTTTTACTGACCTATTATGAAATTATACTTCAGAACACTATAAATACTGAGGCTCTTATTTAAAGGAGAAAAATAATAAAGGTAGATTTCAAAAAATAGGGGTGGTATATCCTCTGTTCTTACATAGTTTATAACCCAAACAAATAACACGAGCTAGTATGAGAACATATTTAGCTAAGTACAAATGCATTGCGCACACTAGTTATAACAGCTATCAGTGATACCTGGAGAAGTTAGAAGAGTCCAAGGAGGATGAAAAGTAATCTGCCCTTGAATTTCAATTGACAGAGAAGAAAGGAAATGATAAGAAAGAGAACAAAAGTGCACAATGGTCATGTATAGGCTGTAAACCACTTGTATTTGCTTGTATTTGAACTAAATATGTAATTACTGCTCCCTACAAGAATGTGAACTAAGATAATTTTACAGGAATTACCTATGAGCCCCACTTCCCTCCTCTATGTATCGATCTATATAATCATATATACATCCATACACACATAGGAAGGATCGCTTTTACCCTAGGGGGTCGGGAGTCCCTGTTTGTTTGGAAGTCAGGAGCCATGGTGATGCTGTAGAGCAGGGGTCTGTAGTCTGTGGACTGTGAGCTAACCATTGTGCTCTACTGCCTTTTTTCTTATGGCCTAAGATATAAGAATGGCTTTTACATTTGAAATGGTTGAAAAAATGAAAATAATGCTTTGTGACTTGTGAAAATTAAATGAACTTAAAGTTTTAATGTCCATAAATTTTTATTGGAACATAAAAATTTGAATAAGCCATGCTCGTTGTTCTACATACAGTAGTTCCACCTTTTCCATGTGGGATATATTTAAGACCTCCAGTGAATATCTGAAACCATGAATAGTATTGACTCCTATATATACTGTGTTTTTTTCTTATACATACACCATTGATAAAGTTTAATTTATATATTAGGTACAGTAAGAGATTAATAAAATAATTATAACAATATATGTAATGTATGTGAATGGCTTTGGGGCCATTTTTAACCCCAAATAAGGGTTACTTATTACACAAGCCCTGCAGTACCACTGCAGTGGAGATCTGATCACTGAGATGGCTACTAAGTGACTAATGGGCATGTAGGGTATGCAGTGCATATATGCTAGATGAAGGGATGATTTGTTTCCTAGGTGTGATGGCACAGGACAGCTTGAAGATTTCATCACTCTACTTAGAACAGCATACAATTTAAAATTTATGAATTGGTTATTTCTGGAATTTCCATTTAATATTTTTGGACTGTGGTTTACCACTGGGAGTTGAAACTACTGGGTAAAGCAAAATCACAGATTAGTGGGTCGGGGGGATTACTGTACATTCTTTGGCTGCTTTTGAACTGTATGGCAGAGTTGAGTTGTTGTGACAGAGATCATACATTGTTGCACTGTCCTTGCCTCACACTGTTACTCTGTGCACTATGAATCCCAGTGATGCTACAGTTAAACCTAGACGGTGTTCAAGGGCTGTGTATCAACATACTGCAACATTTTACCTCTATTATTGCCAGTGCATATTCATCATGTCAAAACAAGAAAAGTGGACTTCAAATTTACTTTTAAGGAACTATGGAGTGGGGATTATTTTGTATCAAATTGGAAAGCAAAGAGTTGAGTTTACACTATAGATGCTAGAGCAGGGGTCGCCACCCTCCATACCAGTACAGGTCTGGCCTTTGAGGAACCAGGACGCACAGCAGTAAGTGAGCGGCAGGCAAGCCAGCAAAGCTTCATCTGTATTTGCAGCTGCTCCTCAGTGCTAGCATCACCTCCTCAGCTCCACCTCAGATCAGCAGGCCATTAGATTCTCATAGGAGCACCTGTCCCTGGTGCCAGAAAGGTTGGGGACCACAGTGCTAGGGTAACCACATTACCAAACTGTAAGTACTCATTACAATATTCCCACTGACAGCAAAGCAACTGTCAGAAAAATTAGGACATTTAAAACAATATCTCATCATAACAGAGTTTCTTCAGAAATTAACGAAAATGAAGTTTCAACCAAAGTTGAGTATCTGAGCAGCTCTTTTGTTAGCCAAGTAAGGAAAGCCATTTACCATTGGTGATTCAATCAAATCGTGTTTGTTTGCAGTAGCCAAAGAAATATGTCTAGGAAAAATAAACTTGTTTAAAACTATTAGCCTTTCACTGGGAAGTTACTCAGATTTGACGATATTTGGGGCAACATTAGTAGTGAATTAAAAAAGAACACATGATTTTTAGTGGTTTTCCTTGGCTCTTGATGAGTCCGACAGATGTTATCAGTATGGCTCAGTTGTTGATTTGAGGAATCAGTACTGGATTTGAAGTGACTGAAGAATATGCCTCTATGAATAGTCTGTGTGGAACAGCAATAGGTGAAAATATTTTTAGAGTTGAAAAAACACTAATTTAGTACAGTCTGAAGTGGAATCTGCTAAGATATGCTAAAACTTTTAGTGGTAAATATGTTGGGGAGAAAAGTCTCAGTTGGACAAATTTACAAAGCTTTTAAAAATGTGAGGTCATCAGAGCTTATGGTTATTGATTGCATTATTCATCACCAGGTACTTTGTGTAAAATTTTGAATCTGTGGTGTATTAATTAACAATTAGTGTCAACAGTGAATTTATTTGCTCCTGTGGACTTAATCAGTCCATGAATTTTTGTCAGAAATAGAAATAGAATATATTGACTTTCCCTACTACACAGCAGTTAGATGGCCTAGCAGTGACAAAATTTTGTTATGACTTTTTTGAGCTTGAGGTGAGAATGAAATTTTTCTGAACAAGAAAAATTCCCCTCAACCATTATTATTGGGCCCTGAATGGCTCTGGAAATTAACTTTTGCTATAGACTAGATAATGTTTCTTTATCAATTTAGCCTAAAATTACAAAGTGAAACAGTACTTATATGCAAAACTTACTCTGCAGTAGTTATTTTGATGATAGTTAACATAGTGTGAATCACAAGTAATGTCCAGAGAGAACGAGACTATCATTCCCATCCAAGTTTGCAGCATATATATTTTTTGAGCTCAGATTATAATTCCAGAAAGTTTGAGATCTCATTGTAATTACAACAGAAATTTCTATATTTCAAAATTCATTTAACTGTGCAGTAGAATTGGAAGTGATTCATCTGCAATGTAATGATATGCTAAAAGGCAATATCAAAAGAATGATTTAACAGAATTATATAAATGCTTTCCCAGTGACAAATAAGCTAAATTAAAATCATATGCTTGTCACTCAATAACGGTATTTGGTGGTACCATGTGTACGAAAAATGCTTTTAAAGATTAAGTATATAAAATCTTACTACACATCATCATTAACAGATAAACATTTGCAATAAATTTTAATGATAGAGATCTCTAACTTTTAAACCCAATTATCTCCAATAAGGAAAATAAGGACTACAACCATGCCACCCTGAACAAGCCCGATCCTGTCTGATCTCAGAAGCTATGCAGTGTTGGGCCTGGTTAGTAGTACTTGGATGGGGGAGCACCTAGGAAGACCAGGTGCTGTAGGCATTTAAAAAAATAAATAATAAGGAAATTTTATTTTCTCATTAGTGGACACATTACAAATTTTTATACTCAGTTATTATAATTTTGTCAATAAAATATTTTGGAAATTTTTTTTCTTTTTATAAAAGTACCTGCATAATATTCTCTTGGCCTGCAAACCGTAGAATGTTCATTATCGAGTTCTTTACATAAATTTTGCCAACCCCTGCCATATACTCACAGAAAATGAGAGATGGTTTCCCAAAGAAGTTATTCTCTAGAAAAATAATGAAGATATATGTGGTTCAGTGATATAAAATGAGGATAAGTAAACATAAATGTTTAATATCATATACAATAAATTAAATTTTCAGCCTGTATGGATAAATTTATGAATGAATTCCATAAATGCCTGCTAAAATTACCTACATCAAAACAGGTATTAGGAAAAAGTCATGCTTTCCTGAGGTTGTACATGATATGGCAAGAGGATATAGAAACAAATAATTGTTCTGAACAAATATTACAGTTTAAAAGTTTCTGCCTAAATTTCAGGCTTAATTTTTTAGGTGATGAAAATTTTAGCTGATCTATTTAGTCTGTACCTAGAAATTGTTTTATTCTTGAGTGAGTTTGATTCTTTTTAGACCTTGCCTTGTTTAAGGGGGATTTCAGTGGGACTAGGTATTAAGTTATTGTCAGAGTCTAGGGTTCTCTAAAGAATTCTAATAATTATGGGGAATCTACAATATAATAGAATACAAAGATGTGTTAATATAGTCTGGGACCAGTTGGAGGATAAGGTATCTGAGCTGGACCTTGAAGGATGGCTAGAACTTAGGCTTCAGAGGTTTGTGTTTAGGAGAGCAATCCATGTAGAGTGAGCTATAAGTGAGGAGAGCAGGAAGTAGTGTGGTGGGAGATGGAGCCAGATGAGTACTTTGCAGCTTGAATATTTAGCTAAGAGAAATGGACTTTATTGACAAATATTGCCAAGTTTGGCATAGATCCTGGCATTCTGAGGTACTTATTGGATAAAAATTGGGGAGTTACTTAAGAGAACTGGAGCAGGAGAAATACAAGATAAATAGCAAGTGATAGGGTGGCCAGCTGCAGATAATCAGAATAGCAAGATTTGCTAAATATTAGCCAAGGCCCAGTTGACGTTTGTCTGACATCTAGTCCTTCCTTTCTAATCTCAGCACTACCAATTTAACCAAAACTCTGTAATACTTTAATAGTTTCTTTATCTCTGTAGTTTCCAATTTTTCACTTCCTGAATTCTTTAATTTGTGTAAGTGCCTGATTTTCTAAGGAATGATTTGTACATAGGTTTTCACGCATTTGTTCTAATAGTGAACTACTGAAAGTCATACATAGTTTAGCAGTCTTTTGGAACAGACTGATAGCGTGTATAAGGGTCTTTCAAAATCCTGTTATTAAACAATGATAATAGAATTATTTACCTCTTTAGTGAACTTCAAGTTGGGGAATGCCATCTGGCATTATCATTTAGACTTCTGTTTCTTTGTTTCTTTGGAGTAGATGGCCCTTAGAATATTCATTCTTGAGTATTTGCAACATCTTAGGTTACTGAAACAGTGCAATCTAATGGACTCTTCAAGTGTTTTCTTTAAATCACATGTGATTATAGGTCTAGAAAAACTGGGCAAGTTATTAATATTAAATAACCTTTATATTTTTACCTTAGGTATCTTAATGCAATTCAGACAATGTGTCCGCATATCCTTCGCTATTTGACTACAGCAGTCATAACAAACAAAGATGTTCGAAAACGCCGACAGGTGCTAAAAGATCTGGTCAAAGTCATTCAACAGGTAAAAACTAAAATCTTTACTGATTTTTAAAACATACCTGAACTTTAGGTTTAACCACTTTTTCTTAAATATGTTTACATATAGGAGAAAAGTGTATATAAAGAGAGAAGAGACCAAATGCTCCAAATGAACATTTACTGTCTTTAAGTTATAGATATGTTAGAGATGAGGTATGAATGAGTACTACTCTCTGCTAGGTGGATCCCAAATATATATTGTATATTAATGTCTCTTATTGCAAAGAGTGAAGGACATCTGAAGCTTAGAATTGTTTGGTGGGAGGTCACTACCTACATAATTCCAGAGTAGTGATTTTTAAACAGAATACAATCGTTGTGCAAAAGCTGCAGCCCTACATTTAGTGAGTTTTTCAGCAATAACTATGGATTAGAAAAAGAACCTAAACATTTATTCGATGTAAGAATAAATGAAATTCAAAAAGACAGTTTTATTCAGTAGGGTATGAATACCCTTCTACTTGGGGAAGTTCATCACTATTTATTAACTAAGGGATACTTTTAGCAATAGAGGAATTTGAAAGCTTTTGTAATAGTTTTAGGATGAATATTTAGAGACTTGGTCTGGAAGGCATTAAAAGCTTAAGGTGTGGCCTGGAATCAGGATGCATGCAATTGCTTTGAGAAGGTAATACTAGGTAATTTGCTAAAAATTAATGGTAAAGGAAGATAAAATAGGAAGACTGGGATATTCTAGGGACAGTCTATTAAACAATGTTGAATTAGATCCAATTTGACCTTTGACTTAATTTTACAGGAGTCTTACACATATAAAGACCCAATTACAGAGTTTGTTGAATGTTTATATGTCAACTTTGACTTTGATGGGGCTCAGAAAAAGCTGAGGGAATGTGAATCTGTAAGTATGAATATTTACTTATAAATTAATGTTTAAAAATTTTTGTATATTGTAAAAGTTAATCCTGTAATGTTTTTACTAATTACATCAAATGTATAATAATCGTAAAATGGCATAATGTTTAGAAATGTGCAGAAGTGAAAACATTTTTAATGTTGCCGTGTGTATCCCTTTTGTTAGGACAGTTTGTTAAAACTTTGGAAGTATTATAAATTCATACACACACTCATAATTCCATGTCTTATCTTGAATGAGTAAATATGTGAACTATTTCATATGTATGGGCAAGGTTGTATGGAGTTGCATATCACAACTGTGATTCTCAATTTTAAGTGGGCCTATTTTTTAGAATTTTTCACATGATTATATTTAATGTTTGCTATAAACGAGTCAAGCTAAAAGTGTGATTTTTATAACTATAATGTTTTCTGTTGGTTGGTACTAAAGTACCTTCAGAGCAACTGAAAGAGATGTATGTGGTTTTTTAATAAGTTAGTATGTAATTTTTCAGAAATTAAATAAGAATTTACCTGGTAAGTGCATTTACCAAATCTACAAGTTACTAATTGCCAATTTCATTTTTGAACCCAAATGTTAGCACAAAAATAGGCCAAGTTTGTTAAAAGACCAAGATCTTATTTCTCTAAGAAAAAGAAAGTTGTATAAATATACCCTCAGAGGTGATTTTTAAACATTTGACTAAGTCTGAAGTTAGAACCCAGTGTGATAATATGTGTTCATGTAGTCATTATCCGTATTATTAAATGTCATATGACATTATTAAATATCGGTGTACATTTTTTATGCTAAGTATATAGGCCCTACTAAAGCAGAGGTGCACTCGGTAGCTATTCTCAAAGTTAAAATATCCTGCCTTAATTATGATATTATCTATGGAGTAGGAGCCACCTTTTGAATTTTTATCTTTTGTAGATTTCTAAGCCTACTTACTATCACAGAAATATATATATATCTCATTAATCCATTCATAACTATTCTAAATAGCTGGAAAAGATATGCTATCTACGGAGCATTTCTTTAGGATAATGGACTGGACAGTGCTATGTTGTCCCAAGGTTCCTTATTTCATAAGTAAATCAAGGAAATATTGTAGTTCTTTAGGTCTTTTCTTGTAGCATTTGTTTACTTATTTAATTTATTAGAGGCTCAGACATAGTGTTCTATAAAGTGGTGTGGTATAGTGTGATATTAGATGAGAAAATTCTAGTGAATGGAACAATAAATAAGGCATACAGAAAGATTTTGAGTCAGATTTTTGAAAATTGCTTGTCAGTGACATTAATTTTTTCTGTTATATTTTATGCACATAGGTGCTTGTGAATGACTTCTTCTTGGTGGCTTGTCTTGAGGATTTCATTGAAAATGCCCGTCTCTTCATATTTGAGACTTTTTGTCGCATCCACCAGTGTATCAGCATTAAGTAAGAACATCCTGATTTGACTTACCTTTTCTACTTTTATATTCTTGAAGATTTCCACTTATTGTAATGTTACATTTAATAAGATTCCAGTTCATTGGATTTTATTTCACTTTACTTCAGAAGAAAAAGGAAACAGTCTAATAGAGATTTATTTAAAATTTTGACTTATGTTTGAATTCTGGGATGCTGTAGACTCAAAAGTAGCTTCTTTAGTTTCCGTGAATGGCACAGCATGATTTTTGAAAATGATGACTTCAAGGAAATATTATGATTGTTAATTACTTTTTTAAACAGTACTGTTATACCATTAGGTAGGAAGAAAAGAGAAGTATCCAGTTTTAGAATGATTTTCAACAGGAGTTCAAATAAGGATTGAGCCCTTAGTAAATCAGAAATACTGTTGAAAGACCACATTTGGTAATCATTTCAGTAAATTAAGTTTATTTTATTTGATTATATATTTGAATTCTCATATAGTAAACTCCTATGACATCCTAAAATGTTGAAACATGGTAAAATTATGGTGAATTTTAGTTGAAATTTTCTCTGTTGTGTGAGAAAAGTATTGGGGAAAAATGTGAAACTTACATAACCTATTAGAAACTAATTTTACGTATTAGAATTTGAAAAATAGCCAATGCCCTTTGACCATAGATGAAGTCAAACAGTAAATGTACCATAAATATTTGAAAACTTACTACTTTAATGTTTGCCTCTTAGGAGTTGTGTGTAGACCAAAGTTTTTCTTTCGTGCCATTTGTTTTTGTTAAGGCATCCATATTTGCTTGCCTAATTTTAGTGGGTTGTCATTGAAGTGGTTATTCAGAGCTAGTAGTATAGTATGATCTTGGGGGCTTTTCCTGTGGGATTTGAAGCATTGACTTCAGTTTTATTAGTACTTTACTATAACTAGACTTATAATTTAAAAAATCCAATTCTCTTAAAGAATACATGAAAATTACTAATATATTGTTGATTGAAATAAAGATACATGTGTAGCATATGTGGGACTCTGGTAGACAATAAATAGATAACTGAATTCTAGCTTTTTTTTTTTAAGATTTATAAATTGGGCTTGTAAAAGAGGAATGCTAATACTTGGTTTCTCTTGTGGAATTTTCCTCATTTCTAATTAGAATCTGCTGTATTTGATTTTCTATTTTGGAAAGCCAACTCTCCTTTTTATATCTTTAGCACCTAGTATACTAACTTCGTGCAGTTTAGATGTTTAATAAATACTTGTCGAATGAATAAATTTCTTTCCTTTGTATTAGTGATTTTATATTTTTGTCCATGATAATGTTTTGTCATTTTGGTGTTTGTTTCTAAGATACCATGAGTAAGAAGGTTTGTTACAGTTTTAGCTGTTTCTCTTTACTAATTCTGACACCTTGTATTTATTATTTCCTTTCTTGGGATTCATTTTACTATCCTTACTAGTAAAATAGATTATTTGTCCTGTCTACTCAAGAGAGATGTGCTGTTCAAATAAGGTAATATAGTGGGACTGCTTCTATAAACTCTTATGCGACATCATTACGTAAGAATTTTTGAACTTACATCAGTGTAGTTTTTTATTTTTTTCTTTTTACTTTCTTCTTAAATATAGTTGACACACTATATTATATTAGTTTCTGGGGGACAACATAGTGATTAGGTATTTATATACCTTATGAGGTGATTACCACAATAAGTCTGGTACCCATCTGGCATCATGCATAGTTATTACAATATTATTGACTATATTCCCTGTGCCGTACTTTACATCCCTGTGACTATTTTATAACTGCCAACTTGTATTTCTTAATCCCTTCACCTTTTACACCCATCCTCCTAACCCCCTTCCATCTGGTGACCACCAATTTGTTTTTTGTATCTATGAGTTTATTTTATTCATTCATTTATTTTGTTCTTTGGATTCCACATAAAAGTGAGATCATAAGATATTTCTCTATCTGACTTATTTCTCTTAGCGTAATACCCTCTACAGTCATCCATGTGGTCACAGATAGTAAGATTTTCTCTTTTTTTATGGCTGAGTAATATTTCATTGTGTATATGTACCACATCTTTTCTATCCATTCATCTATCGATGAACATTTAATTGCTTCCATATCTTAGCCATTGTAAATAATGCTACAGTGAACGAAGGGGAGCATATATCTTTCTGAATTAGTGTTTTGGATTTTTTTCAAATAAATACCCAGGAGTGAAATTGCTGGATCATATGTTAGTTTTAATTTTTTGAGGATCCTCTATCTCCATAATGTTTTCCATAGTGGCTATACCAGTTTGCAGTCCTACCAACAGTACACCAGTGTTTCCTTTTCTCCACCTCCTCTCCAGCATTTGTTGACTTATTGATGATAGCTTTTGACAGATGTGAAGTGATATCTCATTGTGGTTTTAACTTGCATTTCTCTGATGATTAGTGATATTGAGAGCATCTTTTCAAATGTCTCTTGGCATTTTAAGAGAAATGTCTATTCAAGTCCTCTGCCCATTTTTTAATTGGATTTTTTGGGGTTTTTTTGGTCTTAAGTTGTGTGAGCTCCTTACATATTTTGGCTATTAACCCCTTATGTATGTATCATTGGCAATAATCTCTCATTCAGTAGGTTGTCTTTTATAAAGTCCAGAAATCTTTTCTCTCTTCCAGGGATAGTATTTCCTTTTTATTTAGGTTATTTAAACATTTTGGGCTATCTGTGGAATGTTTTATTAAATGGATTTTCTTCAGATACTAGGGAAGAATTTTAGAGCTGGAAGAAATCATAGGGAACTTCTGATCCAACAACACACAGTTATTGAATCATCGACAATAGGACTTTTCAATAGAATGTTCTATGGTGATGGAAATGTGAATAACCAGGGTATAGTAGGTAATAGCCATATGTGGCTTTTTGAACCCTTTAAATATGGCTTAGATTTAAATTATAGAACCACGTTTTTTAAATCTCATGTATGTGTGTGTTGTATGTGTGTAAAACTTATTTTCAAATGCAATATTTTATAAAACATTTTCTCTAATTTACTTTAAGAATACATTACGTAATACATATAACAAATATGTGTTGATCAACTATGTCGATAAGGCTGTGGTCAACAGTATACTATTAGTAGTTTAGTTTTGGGGGAGTCAAAAGTTATATGCAGATTTTGGACTGTGTGCGTGGTTGGCGCAGCTAACCCCCTCCACCACCACATTGTTTAAGGGTCATCTGTATATGTGTAAGCATAATCAAATCAGCCATTTCACCCTGTTTAGCTTCCCTCTTGGCTGCTAAGGCACCTCTATGGAGCCCTAAGACTTCTGGAAACACAGTTTTACAAAACACTGATTCAGTACATTGCTTTTGTTTTCTAGCTTCTCATTTGTACATGGGAAACTAAAGACTCAGACATTAAGCTGGTTAAGTCTTGTTTAATGCCAGAGCCTAGGCTGATAGTTCTCTGGCATTCATTGTATTGTACCTCACTATAACTGCTTTATTTTTCATTGTGACAATTGATATTTTTAGAAATAACACATGTAAACAAATTTTTTAATTAGTGTAGCACTTGAGCTGGAGGGTAAAAGTAGAAACCATAAGTCAGTGTTTTAACTCTGCGTCTCAGAATTTCTATAGAGTTTTGTTTTATAAATAGAGTCCTTGAAGCCACTCCAAGCTTTCTGGATCAGGTTTTCTGAGTATGCTATATGCCGTGATGTGTAATAGGGTTACCGTGCTGTTTGTTAAGGATGGTTATTCCAAAGTACATTGGGGATTGGGACCCACTGCATCAGTTTTTTAGGCACATAATTAAAGCCTGCTAGAGTAATGGAGTGAACAATCACTGATTTGATATATTATGAATTAAGAATATAGGGGCCGAGCAGAAAGTGTAGCTTCATATGAAAAAAGAAGTATTCTTCTAAGAGCAGCAATGAAATCTTAGGTTGTAAGTTTCAAGAAGGGGAACATTCTTGAGAGGGAGCATTCAGTGAGACTCAGTTCAGGGAGTAAGCTTCTTCATGTTTTTAACAGGTTAGGAATATGGCTGAAAATATTAAGCATATAAATTAGGCTTTTATAAGTAGAGTTAAACATCTTAATTCAGACTCTAAGATAATGATTAATAGAAAAACTGTTCTCTAATTCAGAGGTTTTTAAACCTAGCTCTACAGAAAAATCATCTGAAAACCTTAAAAACAACAACTTAAACAAAATGAGTAGATTTTCTGGCATCACCTATACCTTCTGAATCAGAATCTCTGGCATCAAGACTTGAGAATCTGCAATCAGCCTTAGGGAATCATTGCTCTAAATTAGTGATGTATAGGCCTAACTGCATGTTAGAATCAAGGGAGAAGCTTTAAAAAGAAATAAAGAAAAATAATGGTGTCTGAGCCCAGCCTCTAAAACTGAAATGTTCTCTGGCAGGAAAATCTTGGCATCTGTATTTTTTAAAGCTCCTATAAGTAATTCTGATGCAAATCTTTTTTTTTCTTTTTTCTTTTTTTCTGGTTTATACTTTTTATTTTGAGATGATTAGATTCACAAGCAGTTGTAAGAAATAATAAAGAGATACCCTTTATGCAGTCTCCCCAATGATAGCATCTTGCAAAACAGTATCACAACTAGTATATTGACATTACTATATTACTGTCAACAGTATTTAATTTGTCAACAATTAAGTTGCTCTTTTATACCCACTGCCCCTCCCCCACATCTCCTTAACACCTGGCAACCATTCATCTTTTCTCCATTTCTATAATTTTGTCATTTCAAGAATGTGCAAAAACTTTTTTTAAATTTAGTGTTCAACTTTCTGAAGAGGATAAATACACTATGTGTCATGATTTTGATATAATTAGTTAATAGCAGCAGAACTAGTAGAGTTGTTCAAAGAAGAAAATATTACAGATGTGAATGAACAACTCTTCTGGCCAGACACTGGGTAGAAAGGAAGAAACACACCCTAGAAGCTTAAAAGACAGAAGAAACAGATATTAAAATTAGTTACAAATTATGGTAGATGTTTTGAGGAAAATACAGAATAATTAGAATGACATGAACATAATTTGTATATTGGAAAACAAGAAAAGTAATCTGGATTGAAGGTTCAGTGAACCCTGATAACTCTCTAAATGGACTATCTTTAAGCCCTAAACAGACTCATTTCCACTCTTTACTAATTATGACAAATTACTCCATTCACTAGTTTATGGTGGCCTATCTCTGACTCTAATTAAAGTTATTTGATATTCGATCAGCCTTTGCAGAGGGAAGGGGAAGGATTTGTCTCTGGCCTCCTTTCTTTCCTCCAGTGGGCATATTTCAAATGCCGAGTGGAATAGTATTATAAAATCCAAAGTTGTTTATTAAACAACTCTTTTCATTTGTTATTTGGAACATTCTCTGTTGTTAGGTTTCTTGACTAAATGGCTGTAAGCACATGTGATAGTCATATCTTCATAAAAATGCATATTAAGAATGTTTTTATCAGTTTATATACAACCCTATAGATTTGTAGGATAAATTACGAATCTGTTTACCATAAAATATGCAACACATGTCAAAAAAGATTACTGTGGTGGGATTTAATTTAGTAGAGCTGAATAGTTTATCAGATATGGTGTGTGTCTGAAATTTAAAAGCTGTTCTAGAATAAATCTTGGACCGGTTTTCAATTGTAGATAAAAACAAAGTATGGAAGTAATATTTTGAATATGTATGATAAACATGTTGGAGCATACATTAATATAATTCCTCTATAGGGGGTTATTTTTGGCTTTTCACAAAAGACGGGATTTGCCAACTGCTCTTGGATTTAAGTTATAAAATGAAGACATTTTTATTCTACTTTGCTTATTTTATTAACATTTAGACCTTAGTATTTTTCTTGAAATTCTTATTACCACATAATTTATATTCATAATTATAATTCCTGATATTAGAGAATTAGAAAGGTGCATTTTCAGATGGAGATAAAGTTTCAAAAGCTCTTATTAATTGCATTTTTTTGTTAACTATGAAGTAATTTACTCTTTCTTTTGACTAATGAGACATTAGAAAATTCAATGAGAATTTTAAGTTTTCACACATAGCAGTTTTCATTTCTCAATTTTCTCCTGTTTTCTCCTAATCTTACAGTTAAACACAGTTTACACTGAGCACTTATTCTTTAATTAGTTGTCATAGCATACCCTTATAAAAGACTGAAGCACTTTGGATATGCTAAATAGTTGGCCACAGTGTTCAGTGAAAAGCAGGCCAGAAGTTCCCGTAGCTTTATGCTGTCGATAGTATTTAAAATACATTGTGCTTATCAAGTAAAATTTGAAAAGCCAGGTTATTTAAAGATGTAATTAATAAGCATTGGAAATGCTAGACCCCAGATCCTTAATTGTTAAGATATATTAAGGCTGGGACTATGGGAGAGAGACTATTTAAAAGATGAGTCATTGAAACCCAGATAGAAAATCAACCTAGAATTGGTAAAAAGGTAAAACCCTGTTTCTCTAGATTTAGATTTATATGTCTTATGTTCTTAAGTGGAACCACTGGTCTTAATTACTGTCCAGAAACAAGTAACTTGTGTGCTATTGGTATGAACAAGCTTAATGAAATTGAACTTAGGGTGTAATAATTACTTTTAATATGTCTTTTGAAATAATACTTAGGATTCTATGTATTTTTTCCCCTGGAGGGAATGATTTGCATAATTATGTAGTCAAAGTTATTCATCTTTTCCTTTATGGTACTGAATTGTTTTATTTAAAAGTTTTTTCTCACAGTAGGTTTATATGCTATTTACCTGTAATTTCTTCTGAGACTTTTATAGCTTTATTTCTTCCATGGAAATCCATCTAGGTTTTATTTTGAGAATAGAGAGTAAGGAAGGCATCTGCTTTTTCCCCCCCTAAATAGCTAGGCAACATGTTATATTGAAAAACTCTTTTCCCCCACAGTTTTGAAATGCCACCAGTATCAATCACATTATGAATCCTCATTTGAATATGGGACTTTTCTGCACTCTTTAATCTATTATAATTGTCTTTTGATTTTTGAGTCAGCATTAGATTATTTGAAATAAGGTAGATTTGTAGAGTGATTTAGTATTCAGTGTTTATTTACCCTGGAATTGATAATTGCCACTTTTTTCCTCAGTTTTTTTCTTAATATTTTTATCATTAATTCCACTTCAAACTCTGCCAGTTTATAAATTTCTTCTCGAGATTGTTTTATCAATTTTATCTTCCTGGAAAAAATTCTAGACTCGTTGATCTCTGTGCCCGATAATGTATTTGTCTCCCTCTGTCATTTATTTGTCCTGGGGAGTCCCTTACCTTAGCCTATGTCCTGTTATAGAGCTCCAGTTTCCTGGACAAGATGCCTTTTTTTTTTTTCTTGGTTTACCATCATGTTTTGGCAAAGCATATCCTTCAGTAACTTTATAGGGAAAGGTGCTTTGGAGGTAAACTTTTTTCACATCTAAAATTGTCTTATTTTACTCTTATACTTCAATAATGTATTGCAAAGCGTGGTACTCTAGTTTGAAAACTATTCCAGAATTTTGAAGATATTGTTCTATTGCTTTCTAGCTTTCTGTTAGAGAAGTCAAAAGCCATTTTTATAGGTCTTCAGTTTTCCTCTCTAGAGATGTGGAGGATTTTTTTTTTTTTTTTTAGTTTGTCCCATTGCTCTGAAATTTCACAGTGATATGCTATAGTATAGCTCTATTTTAATTTTTTGTACTGGACTCAGTTTGGAAATGCATGCTCTCAGTTCTGGGAAGTTTTCTTGAATTAGTTCTTTAATGGTTTCTTCTCTTTTACGTTCACTGTTTGTTCTTTCTAGAATTCCTATTTGAATATTGGACCTCTTGGACCAGGCTTCTGATATTTTTTCTCCTATTTTTCATCTTTTTGTTTTTTTGCTCTTCATTCTGAGATTTTCTCAGCATCTTTTTCCAACTGTTTTTATTTTATGTATGCAATATTGCAATAGTTTTTAATTTTTAATGATAGTTTTAGTTTTAGTTTTTTATTGAGATAACTGACATACAACATTATATTAGTTGCATGTGTACATGATTCAGTATTTGTATATAATGTGTAATGATCATCACAATATATAGTTAACATCTGTCCCCACGCAGTTAACAATTTTTTTTCCTTTTAATGAGAAATTTTAAGATATACTCTCTTGGCAACTTTAAAATATACAGTACAATATCATTTACTATAGTCATCATGTTGCACATTATATTCGAAGACTTATTTATTTTATAACTGGAAGCTTGTACCTTTTGACTCCTTTCACCCAATTTCCTCTAGTCCTCAAACATTGCCTATGGCAACCACCATTTGTTTTGTGTATCTGTGAGCTTGGTTTTGTTTTAGATTACACATATAAGTATGATCATACAGTAATTTTTTTCCCTATCTGACTTATTTCACATAACATAATGCCCTCAAGATCTGTCCATGTTGTCCCAAATGGAAAGGTTTCATTCTTTTTTATGGCTGAATGATATTCATGTGTACATTTGTGTCTCATTTTTTTAATCTTTTCATCCACCTATGGGTATTTAGGTTGCTTCCATGTCTTGGCTATTATTGTAAATAATACTGAAGCAAACATAGTTGTGCATATATCTTTTTGAGTTAGAGATTTTGTTTCCTTTGGATAAATGTCCAGAACAGACTTGCTGGATCATATGGTAGATCAATTTTTAATTGTTTGAGGAGCCTTCATGCTGTTTTTCATATTGGTTGCACAATTTATATTGCCACCAACCATATATAAGTGTTCTCTTTTGTCCACTTTTCTTGCCAACTCTTGTTATTTCTGGTCAATTCTTGTTATTTCTTGTCTTTTTGATAATGGCCATTCTAACAGGTGTAAGGTGTTATCTTATTGTAGTTTTGATTTGCATTTCTTTGACGATTAATGATGTTAGCGTCTTTTCATGTACCTGCTGGCTGGCCAGTCTCTATGTCTTTGGAAAAATACTGTTGAGTTATATGAGTTCCTTATATATTTCAGATATTACATATCTGAATATATTTCAGATAGTTATATGGTTTACAATATTTTCTCTCATTTGGTAGGTTGCCTTTTATTTTGTAGATAGTTTCCTATACTTTGGAGCTCTATATTCTGTTCCTTTGTATCTGTTTTTAATGCCAAAAGTAGTTTGATTATTTTTTAATGTAGTTTGAAATCACAAAGCCTGATGCCTCCAGGTTTGTTCGTCTTTCTCAAGATTGCTTTGGCTTTTCAGGGTCTTTTTTAGTTCAATGTGTATTTCTTTTTTAACATATATTCACTATAATATTGTCATTTGAGCGGGAGAGCTAGTCAGCTAAAAGATGTGTATAAGGGATTACAAAAAATATTTCAATATCTACTTTATACTGCCAGAAGACAAGGTTGATATTTTTAGTGTAATCTGAATAATCTGGAAATTATTTTTGTGTTTAAAATCTAGATTGAATAAGATGTTTTTTCAGAAATTCTGATTTTGATACATTTTATATTTTAGCTTATTAATAAACAGAATTATTTTAAATAATGCAAGGTAAGCATGGTGTAGAATAGCTTATGGCAACTTCGTTTTTTCAGTTTTAATAAGATATTACATTTTTATTTTCTAATCTGTTTTTATATAAAATCAGTAGAATAAGAGCAGTTGAGGATTTTTTTTATTATTAATTTCTTTTACTGTGTATATTTTTCTGTCACTTAAAAGAAACTGCACTATTGTCACGTTTCTTTAATTCAGCGAGCCCAAACCTTTTTGACACCAGGGACCGGTGCTCCTATGAGAATCTAATGCCTAATGATCTGAGGTGGATCTGAGGTGATGATCCTAGTGGCTGCAAATACAAATTAAGCTTCATTCACTCTCACCTTTTGTTGTGCGGCCCAGTTTCTAACAGGCCATGGCCAGAGGGCTGGGAACCCCTGCTTTAATTCATCTTCAGAGTGATTAATAGCCTAGATAACCTGAGATGCCATCAATAATTTATTCATACTTATTGGACCTTATTTCAAGTTTTTCTCTGACTTGATTTAATAAGTAAAGGATTGACAAGCACAGTGCAAACCACTGAATTCCCAAAGTGGGATTCTGGGTCAGAGCATGCAGGCGTTTATGTGCCTTGATATATGTTGACAAATTGCCCCAGCCATATTGGAATATGAGATTTAGACTATAAATGTAAAGAAAGGGTAAGGATGGAGAATTCTATGTGGAGTTGTAACAGAATAGAATTTTCTTTTCCTTTATCTTAAAAGCTGACCATAAATGTTCTCTTAGTTAAGTTGTCCCTAAACCTCCAGACTAGAACCGGTAAGCCCTCTGCATCTCCCACAACTTCTTTCACTTTTTTATCATTACACTTAAAATAATTTAAATGTATTTTGGAGATTAGATGATTGTCTTCTACTCTGACCCCCTGCTTAAACATTATAAAAGTGGAGAACAGACTAGTTTCTTACCAGCATAGCATCTAACACAATTAATTGATATTTTGTTGAATGAATGACAAGGAAGGAAGAGAATTGATTTGGATTGGCTGGCATGTAGTATTTATGAGGGAGAATAATAAGAGGTTGGAAAGTTTGATTGTAGCTAGATTGTAGAAAAACATGAATGAGAAACTTAAAATTTAGAATTTTATTGTTTTGGTAGAAGTTTTAAATCCAATCAAAGTTTTGAAAGGAACATGGGAGTAAACTGATTAGTTGGGTTTTAGGGTTTTAACCTGGCAACTATGTAAAATAGATTAAGGAGATTCTCAAGAGGTAGATTACTTGGAAAACTAGTAAAGAGTAATGGAGCCTGAACTAGGGTAGTGATTAGAGTAGGAACATAGGAATAAATTAATTGCCTTCTGTGTACCAGGCATTGTGCTAATGGTGGGATATATTGCAGTAGACAAGGAAGCTATGGTGCATGCTTTTGGGTTACAGATGCAGTCTATCATGAAAATAGATATTCAACAACAGCTGTTACGAATGCTATTTAAAAAAAGGTAAGGGGCCATGAAAGCATCAGACAGATCTGTCACAGTTGAGAGAGGTCTTCTAAGACTTACAGGGATGGTGTTTTAGCTGAAATCCATGTAACACAGCTAAATGAAGAAAGGTGGATGAAGGCAGAAAGCACAATGTGTGCAAAGGCCCTGAAATAGTTAAAAAACAAAACATGTTTAACTGATGAACCTAGAGGTATAGTATGGCTGGTGGAGAGGAGAGTTTGAAATGAGAATAGATTGGTAAGGACCTTAGGTAAGACATAATGGTTAAAGAGATAATTGATAAGACTTCTCAGTTGGATATAGACAGCAAGTAGAGGAATCCAGAAATCTAGGCTTCAAGAAAATCTGTTCTTTACTTTTGGTGTAGCAGCTTCAGGTACAAATATCAGATATTGGTTTACCTGAGCAGTACAAAAGAATGAAATTCATGCCTCTAAAGTCAAAACACCAGTAGGAAACACAAGGAGTTTATTGGGAAGCCACAGGAAACAATAGGGTTAGGAATTTTTTCTGGTCCAAAAAAAACACCTTATTTAAGTAAAATGATGCACTTTGTTGTCTTTAGTAGCTTAAATAAAATGAGGTTGTGTTAGAAAACAGCGCTAAAGAGAATAAAATGAAATCTGTTCATGAAATCGAAGTAATAGTCATGGATTAATTGTTCTTTATGTTACTGAGAATTTGCAGTTACAGCAAAATTGGTCATATAAACAGAACAAAATTTTGACTCCTAAATCCAGGGAATTTTATAGTTGAGTTGGCTCATACTTCTCATGAAGTTTTTAACTACAAGCATATTTTAAGGATAGATTTTAAATAAGTATGTCTTTATAAATTTAGTTTGTAATATTTTATTAATAGCCTAACTTAATTTTGACATTTTGAATGAAATTTTATCAGCTCTATTGCAATAAATTTATAGGGATAACACAGATAGTATTAGTCTCATAGATATTTTTATTAAATAGGTTGGTTACATCTGAAATTACATAATTACATAAGTGTCAGTGTCATGAATATTTATATTTTAAAATTGGGAATGCTATCAGATTGGGAATTTTAGTTTATAATATTCTAAGGAATGGTTTTGTTTTTGATATTCTAGTTCTTTTCATCAAACCAGTGATAATAATATTAGAAGGCCTGGCAAGTGTACAATTTCTTCAGTGAAGACAGGTGAAAAGATGTTTGTAAACACCCATATATGTATATATATGTATACTATATGCTCTTAAATACTATCTATGCAAACATAGATACATTTTCATCAGCTGACTGATTGACTTACCTATTACAAGGGCTGGATCTTGCCTTTTTTAGACTCATTAAATTAAGCCCTTCAATGGCTCTGTTTCAACTTGATCATAATTTGGTTGATATCAGAGATTGTAGATCAGGGTCTTGGTGTCTGTCATGTCCCTTCCTCCCTTCATCCTTCCTTCCCTCCCATGGTGCATGTGTGTGTGCACGCATGTACATGCCTGTTGTCTCTTAAATTTAGTGACCTTTTAGGTTATATAATGTACAATTCCAGGGAGTGCCCTCAGAGTTTACAACATAAACAGGCACAGCAGCCCTGAGTTTTAGTTATGTTTTCATTATAATTATTACTGATGCTCCTTGTATTAAGTTTAATTTGAATAATCATTACACATTATAAAACACTTTCTCTCTTAGATCATTACTAGTTACACCTGTTAGTGTAAGATACTTTTCTAGAAGATAGAAGGATTTCTCTAAATGCAGAATATGGTGCCTTGCTCTCAAGGATCTTAAGTCTGGTGAAATGGGATAGTCATGCACATGGATAATAGCACAAACATAAAAAAGCATTTATTAAGACTCATAGTACTTAAGAGAAGGTGACCCATAAATACCTAAAAGTCTCTATGCAGAGTGTGAGTCAAAGACTATCTACTTAAAACTAAGTTTTTAGACCTGGTTAATGTCATTTTTACTTTTTTCATTAGCATGTTGGCAGATAAACTGAACATGACTCCAGAAGAAGCCGAAAGGTGGATTGTAAATTTGATTAGAAATGCACGACTGGATGCAAAGATTGATTCTAAATTAGTGAGTATTCTGTTAGCTATTGCACACGCTAGACATAAGTTGCTGATTATTTTATGCTTTGGGGGAGAATTTTTATTAGGGTATTTTTATTCTGTCGAGGATTTATTTTAATGTGATATCTCTTTGAAGGCAATAACATCCTCTTATTTTTTGCTGGGTGAATGTTATCATTTTGCAATGCATAAAAATATGTGATTGTAACAGTTAGTGGTGGTGTGATGTCATGCTTGTGACTTACCTGGGAAACTCTCTCATTTCAGGGTCATGTGGTTATGGGTAACAATGCAGTCTCACCCTACCAGCAAGTGATAGAAAAGACCAAAAGCCTTTCATTTAGAAGCCAGATGTTGGCCATGAATATTGAGAAGAAACTTAATCAGAATAGTAGGTCAGAGGTAAGAATCACACATTTTCTATTCTGTATGAGATTTAGTGATAAAGTAACATAACTGTTATATTGACTTGATTTGAGAACATAATATCAGTTGTTTCTGATTTTGTATTTCTGTTTGTCAAGGGTAGAAACATTTGTTTAAGAAATTACTAAACTACAAGAATTTTTCTTGGATGTATTATATGTATTAAGGAAACTAAAAATTAAGTGTTCCTAGTTAATTTTAACTATTTTTCTTTTTCTCTTATTCTTTCTATGTGAATTAACTAAAATCCTAAGCGTTTTCAGCACATCATTTTGCTACTGCTGATAACTTAACATGTGTAGACCTCTATCAAGTGCTTGACATTTGTATTCTGATATTCATATTTAACTATGTCAAAAAATATCTTCCCTTTTTAAATAGAGATCCTACATATTTAATATTAAAAGACCTTGAATGGCTTTGTATTTTAGAATCCCAAACCACCTTAAATGCCTATTAGCCATTATGTTTATGTGAAACTAAAGGATAGAAAGTTTTTAAGAAGCAGTTGTGGAATATTGTGGAATATTCAAGAGCCTTGTCTGATTTGAAGTTTTAGCAATAGGTTTATAGCCTTAGAATAGTCTTTCAGTTTTAAAAGAGAAGAAGGAATTAGAAAATTATTGTCAATGCCTATTTGAACCAACTCTAGAATAACTGAGCCTAAAAAACTTCTATATAATGAGTTTTTTTGGTATGCTTTAAGATTAGTTTGCATTGATTTTTGTTACAATATTGGTGATATTGTCATAGTTATACTTTATAATTGTCAAAAACTGTATCAGATAGTATTTTAATGTATTTATTTTGTTCTAGAGACACCTGACATTTAATAATTATAGAAACTGTTAAAATCTTAGAAAATGATTTGACAGAGGTAGTGCTGAAAGGAAATGCTAGTATCACTTTGTTCTAAATTTTTTCAGAAGATACTTTCTTTTCACCCTGTCTCTCTATATATTTTAGGCTCCTAACTGGGCAACTCAAGACTCTGGCTTCTACTGAAGAACTGTAAAGAAAAGATGAAAAAAACTATAAAAGAAAATGAAATAATAAAACCATTATATAAAGGGTGACATACATTTTAGAAACTATTAACATATTGAGCAAATTTTGGAGAATTTGAATAAAATTGGCTGTGTTTCATTATCTTGTGAACTTCCTTGTGTATACAAGTGTGTGATTTTTTTTCACACTTTTTATTTTGTAATAATTACAGATTCATAGGAAGTTGCGAAAATAGTATAGAGAAGTTCCATGTAACCTAAACCTAGTTTCTCCTGATTTTTTTCTTATGTTACTATAGTGCAATATCAAAACCAGGATATTGACATTGACACAACATGTATGAACAGCTTTATGCCATTTCATCACATGTGTAGGGTTGTGTAACCACTGTAATCAAAATACAGAACCGTCATCATCACAGATATTTTCCTCATGCTACCCTTTTGTAGTGACACCTTACCCCCCACTACCCCACCAGCTCTAACCCTGGCAACCACTAAATTATTCTCCATCTCTATAATTTTGTCATTATGAGAATGTTATAGGAATTATATAATATGTGGCCTTTTAAGATTAGTTTTCTTTTACTCACTATAATGCCCTTAAGATCTAAGTTGTGAAAAAAATATCAGTAATTTGTTCCTTTGGTTGCTAAGTTGTATTCCTTGGTATTGATGTACTACCTTGTTTAACCATGTACCTATCGAAGGGTATTTTGGTTGTGTCCAGTTTGGGGTTATTACAAAGAAAACTCTGCTGTTTCTTTAATTTCTTAAAGTAGGTCCTTAGTCACTCACTAGTCAGCTACAGAGACTATTAAATAGGAATAAGTTGAATTTTCTAAATGCCTCCTTGAATATTTAAATATACTCCCAACACACACACACACACACACAACACACACACACACTTGATACCCAAGACATTTAAGAATGTAAAGCCCTGATTGAGTCTCTTACAAGGAAGTGGTTTGATTTTTTTTCTTTGGCTATTGAACTAAAACCCAGTCCAATAGTAGAAATTTCTGTTTCTGCTTCCAAGGCATGGTACAGACATAACATATATTCATATTGTTCTTTTATTTGCATCTGATCAGGCTATCCTTTACATTCAGTTAAGTTTAGAAAATTACAGGCCAGGTTTGGCCCATGGGCTGTGGTTTTAGACCCCTCGTTTGCAGTATTGTTGGTTCTAAACTAGTTGTAGCCCTAAGGTGCTGAAGCTAGGAGGAACATTAGTGGTCAGAGTAAACCAATTGCTAATTTTTATTCATTAATAACCAATGTGGTGAAAATGCCAAGTTTTAAGGATCATTTGTAGTACATAATGGTCAAGGTTCATAAAGTACCAAAAAGTGACATCAGTATATTGAAATAGACCTTCCTCAACTCATTTGTAGGAGCTAATTCCATAAATCGCAAATATAGACTTATGAGAAACAGCTATAGTTACATAAAACTATATAAAATTGCATGCATTACTCAATCTATGTAGAAATGAAATGCATGTTTAAATGCCTGTTTCCCTCTTCACCAGTGACCTAAGGGAAAAACATACTTAGAGGCATCATTAATCTTTAATTTTCATCTTAAGACTATCTCAGCCAAGCCACATTGATAGCAAAGATTTCTAGGTGATTACATAGCCATCAGTTAAAAGCAAGTCTAACAGTTATTTACTGTGCCTTAGTGGACTAATATAAACCTCAGGGAAGAAAAAGAAGAAGCTAATATTGAACATTTACTGTGTGTTAGGCATTTTCACATCTCTCTTTCTAAACCCTAAGGAGAAAGAAAGGAATTAAACATTTCAGTACCTCACTTATGCCTAGAAACACTGAAATTTTGGTTCTAACATTTGTATATTATTGATGAGGAAATGTAGATGATTACTTAAGGTCATATCTATCTAGTAAGTGTTAAAGCAAGGCATTGGAAACAGGCTTTTTATATCACACCGCCCCTCACATCATTATTGCCTCATGAATCCTTCCAGTCTAAATTTACAAATTTAGGGTTAAGGGCTGTATGTTTAGTAAGTTGTAAATGAGGATCTTGGTCCACAAAATTAGTCTCTTGACATCATTATCTTCACGTGAGAGCAAAGGGTATTATATTTTTTTCTACCAGTGTAGTCACTGAATCCTAGTGGCCCTACAATAAAACCTATTGTAACATAGAAAACTTTGATGAAAATCTGATTTTTTTTCTATTTATGCTCTTTATTATATGAATAATTATTGTTCACTTTTTAAACATTTTTTGCTTTTCACATATTGTTACCCTTTGAACTTGAGAGAGTGCCACTATGGATTACTAATATCGGGGGAAAAAAAAACAACTATTTTTATACATTGCCAAACATTTATTCAACATAAAGATGCATTTTGAAATTTGCATAAAAACAAATCACTTGATTCTGGATATAACTTTAAAATTTGATAACTGGTAAACTGTCCAAGTAAGATATTGAGCACAAACTGTGTACTGGTTAATTTTCTTTCTTTGTGCTCTCTGTGTGCATTTAATAAATAATGAGACCCTCCTCTATGTTAGCAGCTTTTACAGGCACTGGGACTATGTTGAAGAACAAGAGTTTATGAACTGTGGTCTTTTTTAAGTTTCCATGCATCCATAAGTATTTGTGTTAATGCTTTTTAAAATATGAGGTATGCAGAATTATATGCCTCCTATCTAGCGTATATCTATATATACATAACATACACACACACATACACACACACACACATACATTAAATATATTTTGATGTGTTTAGATGAAATCATACTTGATATTCTGTGGCTTGCTTTTCTCAACAGATTCATCCATGTTGATTTATTGATGCTGGTATATTCAGCTGTAGTTCTTTTTCACTGCTTTGTAGTACTACATTATCTGAATATACCATATTAATTCACTGAAGTGTTGAACACTGGATGTTTCCAGTTTGCTTATCTGGAGCTTTTGGAATCAGCCTGGTATGTGTATGTTAACTGGAGAGTTAAATCCTTTTTCTTTTATTATGATTACTAACATATGGGCTTGTTTCTACCATTTTATGAGTTTTCTATTTGTTTTAATTTGGCTTTCCCCTGACCCCTGCATTTCTTCATAAGGTTTCATTTTCCTCCCCTACTAGTTGGACAACTAAACATTTTATTTTTGTAGGGGTCATCCTAGAAATTGTAACATAATTTTTAATTTGAAGTCAAAATTAATATCTCTTGTTTCCCCAACAACATGAGGAAGGCTTTTACTGCAGCCATCTTCCATCTTGTTGTTTTTGTCCATATGCTATTTTTTTATTGTCACCCCCAAAATTGGACATTTTGCAAAATACCATTTTTCTTGTTTATTCCTCTTGTAATTAGTCTTTTTTCTTAGATTGCTTTTAGCATCACCCTTTTATCAATGTTCTGCACTGGTTGGGACTTATTGGACCTCCTGATTCCAAAAATGACTTTTGTCTTGCATCAATTCTAGAAAATTCTTTATAGATATTTCTCTTCCTAGTTCCTCAGGTGTTTGAGTTACCCGTCCAAAAAAACCTCCCTATCATATTTTTTTTATTTTTGTCATCTGTGCTGCATTGCATTTGGGATAATTTCTTCAGATTGCTCTTCCAGTTCATTAATGATCTTTTTAACTGTGTTTAATTTGTTGTTAAACATCTATTCAATTTCTTATTTCAATGATTTTTATCTTCCATAGTCATTCTTATATTTCAGTGCCTACTGTATTTTTTAAACTTACTTTATATTTTGTCTTGAATCTACTCTGCCATCATTGTCGGCCAAATTATCATCCATCAGTTAAAGTGAATAAAAGCTTCTGAATTATTCTCTTTTTAACTACTTGACACCTTATTCTTGTCTGTTTTTTTTTTATTTTATATTATAGAGCTAGAATAACCTTTTAAATTTAAGTCTGATCAGTTTATTTTTCTCCCCCAATTAAAATCTTTCAGTGGCTCTTCATTGTCCTTAGCCTCAAGACTAAATCTTTAACACAGCTTTTATTATCTGTTACCTGCTTGCTACATCAGCTTCATTTTATGCCAACCTCAAGACCCACTGGTCTCAGCCTTTTAAATGGTAGCCTCAAGCTATTTTAACTGCCACAGAGTTAGAAAAATGTTTTACATCATGACCTGATACTATAAAAATAAATATACTTAGCTGGCATAAAAGTTTGTTACATGTTAATATCCACATATATGTGATGATTTCTATTTTTTATTCTATTCTGTGTGATAAGCCTATATTATACCCCACTAGCTGGTATCAATCCACATTTGAAAAGTACTACTATAAAGAGCAACAATCCTTCCTGAACTTTGATATTTGCAATGCTATTCTTACTATCTGGGAATTAATTTTCTCTTCCTTCAATCCTCACTTTCCTGCACATGTACTTCTAGTTTGTATTTTACTTGTCCTCCGGAACTCAACTCAGAAAACTTGCATTCCTTTCCTCAAGGAAAAGTTTCCCTTGCCCTCAGACTAGGCTAGTTTCCTCTGTTACAGTCAGTCTCATTTGTATTATTTATCCCGCTTGTAATTACATTATTAATTTTATAATTAATATCCTGGACTATCATTTTTATTTGTTTTATGAATGATTCCTGTCTTGTTCATCACTGAATTCCTAATGCCTAATATTGGGCCCTTGATAAACTATTGAATGAGTGAAACAATGAATCTTGTACAAAATAGGATAATGGAAAATTATGTGGACTTAAAAGATTGATAAATGTACAATGTACCTGTCCAAAAAGCTTAATTTTCTTTCTGTTTTTACTAGGTGATATTGAACAAAACATGTCTTTCTTATTATCTGATTTTCTAATCTGTCTAATGGCAACATTAACTGCTTTGTGTGCCTGGCTAGTTGAGATTAGACACAAAATAAGAATCAACAGCCTTTCTCTCCATGAGTTCACAGTTGATGTCTAAGACACACACAAACATACAATATTGTAAGTACTATTGTATGTGAAAACACTTAGACTTATGAAGTGTCATTATAATTTTTTTTTTATGGTAAATGGTTGAACATTTGTTAAAATCATATTACTGCAATTTATGAAAAATTTCAAAACTTTTTCTCTTGGTCTTGGATCTTTCTTGGTACTGGTGGAAGTAAAAATAGAGACAGATATGCTAATGATTTCTGATGTTTTCTTTCCTCTTTACTTCCCAGCGGTCAGGAAAACAGCTGGACAGCATACAAAACCATTGACTTCCAAATACACAATAATTCTGAACTCATGTTGTTTGCCAGCTTGCTGTTGATCCCCACATATGACCGTTTTTTTTTTTTTCCTAGCTGCTGGATATGTAAACAAAGGAAAGGTTACAGGTATTCTCAAATACCCTCAAGCATCTTGAAGAGGTCAGTTGGGAAGTAAACCGTTTTGACTAGTGTCACAGCTAATACAGGAGCAATTAAAATCTTAAATCAGATTCGTCTCAACAGTAAAGGTCAGTAGTAAAATATGGAGCAGTAAAGACCATCAGTAAGAAAAGTAATCAAGGTCAGGGCCAAAGTATGTGCTAGAGTGAAATGTTTAAAATTTCCAATGAGTCTTTAATTAGGCTTTTATAAAATAGCCTGCTGTTAAACTGTTTTGTGTGTTTTCCATGCATAATTTACTCCCATGAATTTTTAATTCTCTCAGAGATCAAGCTATTCTCTGGAAAAGTGTTAACTTCCTGGAGAGGTAGCACAAACATTGTTATGTTTTGTTAATTTTTCATCTCATGTATTTAATAAACTGTTTGACGGTTAGAATCTGCAAGAAAGGCCATCTCCTATTTTGGTTCTAAAACTGTGACTCTTGTGCTGATTTCCATTTAGTCTGATGAAATTGAGAGAACAATGCCAGACTGATTAATTTTGTTTTTAAGTGTTGTGAGGACAATTGAGCAGTGAGTAGTTGACATTTTGAACTGGCAAACAGCTTGAGCACTTAGGCACAATTCCAGGTAAATAAGCTATATATACTTACTTGTGTATATGTAAGTCTGATTGCTTAAAGGTATACATTTAAGATTCCACGTGATCAATACTAGGCAGAAGCTGTTTGAGGACTAGAGGTAAGACTTATGTGCCGAATGAGTTGGGGAAAAAAATTGGATCAAAGAAAGACACTCATATTTAATCAGAACTTGAACTCTGGCAACTCTCCTAGGAGAATAAAATACTATCGGATTGCACTTATTTGTAGACATTTTTTCCTTGCTTTCTACATTGTCCTTTAAGCATAGTAACCATGATTTGTTCATCTTTGTTTTCCCCAAACAGTAGGCATAATAGCAGATACTTAGTAGATAATTTACTCCTTCATTACCCATTTGTTCATTCACATACACAGGTGATGCTTGGGAAATATTAAAGCAGCTGTCTAGCAGAGGGCATCACTGTGATTCTCTCTGGTTTCTTCTACTAGGGAGTATGCAGCTTTTCACCACATTTTAAAGGCGAGTGGTCTGCATTGAGAGGAAGCACGTGATTAGCTGTGTCTTTGTTCAGTTGGCTAATCAGGTCAGAGCTGTTGGTCCATCTGTGAATAAACCAGTTAGTGTTTCTCCACTCCTAGCCACAGATTTGCACCTTGAACCTTTGCCAGCTGTTTCCTAAGTGCATGCCATTGGATGTGAGGGAGGCCAGAAAAGAGTGCACATGGATCAGCTTAAAATCATCACAACTTTTAAAAACAAAACAAAGCTTAAAGCATGAATCCTGTAATGGCAGATCAGAAGCTTTATCTTTGTATATTCAAAGGTCAGTATATTGGTGCCATATGTTCTGCTGTCAGTGTAAACACTACATGGATAGGGACAAAACTTACGGAGCTGTGACAAATGAATATTGGCATTTTCATTATCATTTTTACTTAAAAAATTAAATTTCTTCTGGTAAGTTAGTATAACCCTTCCTAGAAAATACTGGGCAGGATGTGGATGGTCCCATTGATTCAGAAAAGAGCTCTACATGATCAATATGCCTCATGTTTTAATAGATGACATAATTTAAGAACATTCTTGGTTGTCTAGCTGCAATTCCCTTGCCTTGGGACTTGAGTCCTTGGTCTTTAAAGACTTGTAGGACTCAATGAGATTTCACTAACAAACCACTAATAATACCTCTTATTTGCTTTATGTTTTCACTTTTATTTAACATTCACCTGTAACCATTTGCATTATTTCAAATGAGTCTCAAAACAATCTTATAATGTAAGTTGTGCATTATTCTTCAGGTTTACTTTCTGATTGTCTGGCAACCTTTGCTTATCTGACCATTAGTGACTTCAGGAACTCTGGGAAGAATAGTTGACTACAAAGTAAAAAAAATAAATAAAAATAAAAAGTATAGTCCCATACTGACAAAATTATTTCTTTTGTAAGATGCTACATTCTCCTATCAGAATACAGAATAAACATTTAGGTGAAACTTCATTCTTCAAGTTAAAAAAATATGTTACTGAAAAAGATTGCTCCCTTCTAGAGAATCTAAGGAAAAAAAAATAGAAAAACTCCCTTCAGCCAGCATCTCTGGATATTTGAATAGACAAGGAAGAACTGTAGCTTTTTTTTTTTTTTTCAGCTAAATTATCCTAAGAACACTCTGCTCCAACATAAGAATGCCAGTGGAATAAGAGATGGTAACACAAGATGCACCAGGAGACTCGAGGTTTTGTGTGTTTGAAACTTATATTCTACTATAATGACTAAATTGTAGAGAAGCAAAACTAATGTGTGTGTGTTTTTTTAAGTTTACCCAATGTTTTTTTGGTTGTCTTCTAGGAGCACGCAAAATTCTTTTGTTTTTTGTTTGTTTGCTTGTTTGTTTTTAAAACAATATAAAGCAAGGAAAATGAGTTATACTACATCAGAACAATATATTTGCTCAACATAGTAATACTAAAGGCATATAAAGGTATAAAATGGTATACAGTCTTTTTTCACATAATTTATTTAAATTGTAAGACTTGTCTTTCAATTTTTAATTTCACTATAAACAAAAGTGAGGTAAATACAATGATTGTTATCAACTGAATACTAGATGAGGTCTCAGTATTTAAAAAAACATAGATCTCTCCTTATAAACTTGCGTTTGATTTTAATTCAAGAATAATTATGCTGGGTTCTTATGTATGACTGGACAAAAAAACATGTGGTTGTGTGTTTTGGCATATGTTCTTCCAGATTTTTCCATGATAGTCATGATAAGTAACAAAGGAAAGTTAGACTGGAAAGCCTTTTTTCTGTAGGAGATTCTAGTCACCACCCTAAGAATAATTCCAACACCTAGTGGTTACTTTTACTTGAAGATCTTATGTATATATACATGTCAATGACTTTAAGTGATGGAGAATAGGGACGTGGACTTCCGAAGAGTAAACTTTGGAACAGTTACCTGCACAACGTCATGCTTCTTTTCAGCTCCACTACTGTTACCAGAAAAACACTTGGGTAAGTAAAAATGAAATTAGCAAAAATATAATATTTTTTATAGCAGGCAGTTTTTTCTATGTTCATGTTTATAACTTTCCCTGAGAGCAGAATTAAAATTGTAAACCATAGCTTTAATGCATATTATTAACATAAAGGAAATATGTTATACGCGTGCACACACACTTGTAGGAAAGACTAGATTTTAGTATCAAACAGATATGTGGGTGTTGTGCAATCAACAAAACACTGTTGTGCAATAATTAAAGAATTTTTAAACTGAAGATTAAATTGGAATGTTGTTATAAACATAAGGGAAATGGCCAACATTTTTCTTTGTATCAAAAGAAAACTCATTTCTAAAAATAAGCACCCTCTTTGTGATGACCCTTTAAAATAGTTTTAAGTGATGCCATTCACAGATGGGCGTTTAGGTCTGTAGCACTTTGCTATAAGTGGCTTGCTCTTTGATCTTGTAGCCTTTAATCAGGTATGTATCCATGAGGCAAGCGCTGGCACGGCCGTTCACCAGCCAGACTCCGCACCTCTGGAAGTGAACGTGGTGGGACTAAAACATGCTGCTGGGGCCTGAGAGCTTTCCTTTAGTGTATGAATTTAAGGAAATTTTGGTTAAAGCTATTTCTCATTGCTAAATTTCATTTTGTCAAATCAAGGTCAACGTGGACCTTTATAAAGTTACCAAATTAAAAAAAGACCTTGATAAAATTTTTTTTAAATAAAAAAAAGTGTTTTTGTTATCTTCCATGTTTATATTACTTTCCCCAAAATGAGAATGTAGTTAAGAGGAAGGATCGAGAATGTTACCTTTTCTTTTAAAGTTTTGTTATTGACCTTCAGCAGTCAATTCCTTTGAAATGTAAAATTGATTTAGTATAATCTTAGTGTCCCAATTTTTTAAAGAGTGTCTTGGATAGTGCCTTCAGAAATGGAAAAACGCAAGAATTATTCTACTCTCTATTCCACCTCCCACTTCCAGTCGCATCCATATTTCTTAATATTACCAATTCTCTCATTTAGATAGCAGACCCTTTATCTTTTTCTTCCCTGTCCTTTTGCTCCCACTATCTAAATATTATCTTCCCTTAACAATTACTTAGTGCTTAAGAACTAGGTTTGAATTTTTTGCCAGTTACAAATACCTATTCTGTAGGTTAATAGGGCTAAATGAAACAATTCAGGCCTGCACTCAGTACCACTCTTTCCCCTTCCCCTCCTTGTCTTCCCCTCCTTGTCTTCCCCTCCTTGCCTTCCTACCTGCCTTACCCTGGACTCCTCTCTCTACCTTCCTTTCTCTTCCTCCCCATTCCCCACAATTCTTCCTTTTCCTCTTCTTTGAGTAAGTTCTTGGCACAGGGTAAGACTCTGTAAATGGTTGTTTTCATTGTTATAAAATGGCCTCCTCTTCTCCATTAATCAAGCCCTGGAATAATTTCTCCCTTAGAATACTAAATTTATTTAATGGGTCTTCCATACCCTGTTTAGCTCTGTCCTTCACATTAAAGCTCTGTACCCACTGACTTGATTTTTTAAAAGCATAGTTTTTAAATCAAATCATGCATTTTGGAAATGAAGTATTATAAAAACCACTGTTAATAGCTATTAAGCTTTTGCTGTCTAATCATATCCTGCCTTCATGTAGATGCTTCATATAGTTGGTGTCTTCAATAAAGATTTATTTTGAAGATTTTTAAATGACTTTGGGAACATATATAAACTGTTTGACTTAAATAGACTACTGTGCACCAGGCGCTGTGACTTAAATGCTCTTTATGAACATTATTCTATTTAATTCACAGTAACCTCTGAGATGTCTCCTATTATTACCACCCATTTTACAGAGAAGGAAACAAAGATTTATGTGCAAGGTCAGATAGTTATAAATAGTAGAGAAGGATTTGAACCCAGATGGTCTGACTCCAGAGCCTATGCTTCTAAACACTAGTCTATACTGCCCCCCTGCTTCCAGGAATAATTAAATAATTTAGTAAAGTACGTCTTTAACCTAGAATTTTCTTACTAATTGAGTTAAAATGAAGAAATAATTCCTGGAAATACAACTTTGAAAAGAAAAATTTCATTCCAATAAACAGTAATGGAAAATAAATCCTACCATTGACTTTTCATCTTTTTCATGGCTAGTCAATAAGATTTCTCATTCATCAATTATGTGAAAAAAAGGAAACGTATCTGAAGGATGGCATCTGAATTGAGACAGAATCATGACTTTTAGTTGAAGAATTTGGAGAAACTTTGCCTTGAGAAATCTGGGGAAATTAAAACTTTCCAAATATTTGAATAACTTGCATGTAAAGGAGGGATTAAATATACTCTGTGTGGCCCAAGAGGATAGAATTAGAACCATTTGTTGGAAGCAATTAGATGAGAGCTTTCTAACAATTAGAACTGGAAACACTTTTACTAATCACAGTTTAACTATTTCTACTCATCTTGCTCAGAGATCTCATACTTTTAGAGAAAAGAAAGGTTGCTCAGTTTGGGCGATAACATAAGAGACCTTCAAGTATGCCTCTGAGATAGGCTATAATATGAAAAAGTCAGATTATAAATTCAATACCTAAAAAATTAAGATTCCATAAAACTAGAAACCTGCCCTTTAATCCTACCATCCGGGGACACTAATTTGTTATATTAATAATATCTATCTTTTATGATTATAAAAATAATATAGAAAATTTAAATGCAGAAAAGCATAAAGAAAAAATAAGAAAAGTTAAAGACAGTAAGAAATCTATAATTCCACTTACATTTTGATGTATTTTTTCTAGTCCTTTATTTTATATTTTTTATATTTTTATTTATATTTTTAATGAATCTTACAACTTACAAAGTTTTGTAGGCCATTCTTTTCATATAACATTATATTATAGACATTATCTTATTATTTTTTAGATATTTCAAGTATGTAATGTTTAATAGAGATTTATGGCTCCATTTTATGAATGTACCATGATATAGTTAACCAATTTCCTATTTACAAATAATTACATATGCAGTGGTTTCTTACTATAGGTAACACTGCAATGAATCTCTTTATATATTAAATATCCAAATGCTAATTGTGTTCTTAGATTTCTAGAAGTAGAATTAATACTCTCAAAGTTCCTGCTATGCGTGGCCAAACTGATCTCTGAAAACCATGTACCAACTTACTTTCTCATTATCAATAAATGAGATTAGACTTTGGTTTTTAACAATTTAGTAAATTATAGTCGATAGGCAATTTTTATTTTAATTTGTATTTTTTAAATAAAATTGATATTCCATATTGATTTCATATGTCTAATGGCCAATTACAATTTTTTGACATACATATTCATTTTTTCTCCATAAATTTTAAAAATTTATTTATACAAACACTTTATATATTAAAGACATTAAACCATTATGTTTTTTTAATGCCATTAAGTATATTTGTATACACTTAATTTCTTCCATTGCTATTATTTTTTTAAAAAGTCCTTTACATATTTTCAGTTAGATACTTTATATCAGTCACAGTTCAATCAGAGAAGCAGAACCACTAGGAGATACACACACACACACACACACACACACACACACACACACACACACACACAGATTTGATCTTCTACAATTGAAGATTAAGGACTTTCTGTAAGGCTGCATTCTTTGAGTCTAATGCTGTAGCCTGAAGTCCAGAGAGCAAGCAGTTGGGAAGGAAAGATAGAAGAAAAGTGGGAAAAGTAAGGACAAGATGGAACTACAAGCTCTAACTAGGCCCCACAGGGATGGAGTGCCTCTGCCCTTGGTGGTATAGTGTGTGTGTCTGCTTTTGATCATAGGGTCAAACACACACCTGGCTCAAGAGTCAGAGAAGCTGAAGGAAGATTCAGGGGAAAGCAGAGCGTTGCTGGCCTGGACACTAATCACACCAAGAGATGCTGCTTCAAATCAGTGACCATGTGTAAAAGCTACAGAATGGCTGCTGCTTCACTGTCAGTCCTCAAATCACCCATAAGAATCTCTCCTGTCCACTCTTATGAGAAATAGAAAGGAGAGTTGACAGATTATAAAGCCACCCACACCTAATTTAGGAAGAAATGGTATATTGGCAAAATTAGGCTGTTCATTCAGGACCATGGCACGTTTCTACATTTAAATATGATTTTATATGAAGAAAGGGCTATAATTTTGTCTAATGAGCCCTTCATAATTTCTATTAGAATTATTTTATATTTCTTGTTTTTAGAACAAATGGAATCATTCTTCCCAATTGCTTTTTTAGCTGATAGGAAAAAATCTATTTTAGATTATTTATCTTATACTTTGCCAAAAGCCTATTAATTTTAGAACTTTGTAAAGTTATTTTTCCTACTTTTCTAAGCATATAATTTTATTATCTGCACCCAATAGTATTTAATCCTTCTTTCTAACTCTATTTCCATTTCATCTCATTGTTCTGGAATTTTTTTTCTTTTTTAAAACATTTCTTTCTTTCTTTATTTATGGTGACATTGGTTAACGAAATCCAATAAGTTTCATCTGTATACTTTAACAGTAAGGCATATATATATATATATTTACACTGTGTGTTCATGGAATTTCTGATTGGTACAATGTTAACCAATAGTGATGATAATAGGTGTCTTTTCAGTTTCCTGATTTTACTATATGTATTTTTAATCTTGAACAACTACTTTCATTTTTGCTTGTCTGTTCATTTCTAAAATCAAGAATATGTATGGAATGTCATTTGACATCTACTGACATGGTAGAATACATTAATAAATTTTTCAAAAGTGAACTATCTGTATGTTTAGAATAAATCCTGCATTGTCCTGGTGAAAGATTAATTTTTAATGTACTTTTAAAGTGTGTTGTCAATAACTTATTATTTTAAAAATTTTTATTTCTAAGTGAAAGTGGTTCAGTTCTTTATCTGGTCTTGCTTGGTTTTATAGTTATGTTAATTTTGTAAAATTAATTTAATAGCTTTATTTACAAACTCTATGGCAGTTTGTATAGCCTGAGAAATATCTAGTCTTTGAAAATACAAAAGGCTTTGCCAGCAAAACTGGTGCCAAGTATTTTTGTGGTAGTTTTTAAAAAATTAACTTTTTACTAGAGATAAAACATACATATGATAAAGTGCACAAACCTAAAATGTATAGCTCAATGAAATTTTAGACATATACAGACACACACACTCATATCTTCATAACCACTACTCAAATCAAGATAGAAATCATTTTCAACACCCCAGTCAAAATCCCACAAAACTAATTACTATCCTGACTAGAAAATAATTTTATTCTAATTTTTTTCTCCTGTGAGTAGTTTCGGCAAATACTTGTCCTTTTTGGCTACTGTATTAGTTTGATAAGTCTGCCATAACAAAATACCACAGACTGGGTGACTTAAGAAAATTTTTTTTTCTCACTATGCTGCAATCTAAGATCAAGGTATCAGAAGGTTTGATTTCTTCTGAGGCTTCTCTCCTTGACTTGCAGATGGCCACCTTCTTACTTCTGTCTTCACCAGGGCTTTCCTTCATGAGTGTACATCCCCTGTGTCTCTGTGTTCAAATTTTCTTCTCTTAAAAGGACACAAATCAGATTAGGTTAATGCCTACCCCAATGGCTTGGAGAGTATGCAGACAGAAATGTCACCCAAGTTTCTCTGCTAGATGGTCCCCGTGGAACTGCCACTTCCACTGTCACGTGTTAGATATGGCAACTTGCACACACGGTTATGCTCATTTTTTAATTGGATTGTGCTCTTTTGGTGTTGAGTTATATGAGTTCTTTATAAATTTGGAATATTAACTCCTTATCAGATGTATCATTGGTAAATATTTTCTCCCATTCAGGATGTCTTTTCGTTTTGTTGATGATTTTTTTTTGCTGTTTATTTTGTTTTGTTTTGTTTTCCTTGCCTGAAGATATTTATATATCAGAATAAATTGCCAAAGACTTAATTGCCTGTGTTTTATGGCTTTAGGTCTTACTAAATTTGCCAATTCCCGGGAGAGTTGTGTTAAAAATCTTCTTTATTATGGCAAATTTGCCTTTCTCTTCTTGAAAGCTGTTAATTGTTGCTTTGAAATTTGTTTTGAGGACATATTAGGAGGATACAAGTCTAGAACTGTTAAGTTCCTATTTATCAAGATGTAATGAAACTTCATTAATTTTAATAATGCTTTTTGTCACAAAATCTATTTTGTCTGATATTAATATAGTGATCTCAATTTTCTTTTGGTCAGTATTTTATACTATTTTTTTTCCAATGTTTTTCTTTTAAACTTTATATGGGAATTTCTTTTTTTCTTAAATGTATTTTGATGGTCTTTGCTATTCAACAGACTCATTTAATTAATTAAAATTTGTCTTAATTACTAAATGTAGATATAATTACTATATATAACCATGATATATAAACATGTTTTAATATATAAATGTCTGTTTGTATAATAATATGTATATATTTAATTACTATACACACATATTTGGATTTTTTTTCTAATATTTATTTGTGCTTTCTTTTTGTTCCATCTCTGCTTTTTCTTTTTACAAGTGTTATTTTTCTCTACTATTGTGGATCAGTCTTATTAATAATTACCATATCTGTCAAATAATAAAAGAGGATTTAGAAATGTTAACATGCATATTATATTATCAAGATTAGATTTAATAAAAATTTTTATTATCATCTGAGCAATACACAAATATAAGCACAGTTGATTCTACTCATCTGCTCCTCATTTACATCCGATTATCTGTGTTTGAATTCTAACTTATTCTTGTTTTTATTTCAATCCAGAAAGACATTAGTATTGTTGTTTTGTATCTTCAATATTTGATTGAGTTTATCTATATAACCCTTTCTTTCTTGAACTTCAGACTTTATATCACAGATCCCATTCCATATGCCTAAAGCACATATTTTGAAATTTCATTTAATACTTTATTATTGGTAGTAAATTTACTGTTTTTCTCTTCCCTAAAGACATTTTTATTTCACCTTTATTTTTAATGACTTTATGGTTATAATCTTTCTGGTGTAGCATTGTAATAGTTCCTTTCTCTTAACAAAACATAATGAACACATCATTTCATAAACTTATGGGTTTTATTGCTGCTATTGAAAAGTCTACTGTCAGTCTATTTTTTGGTTCTTTGAAGCTCACTTATCTTTTTCTCTTTGGCTTCTCTGAATATCTTATCTTTGAAGGTCTATGGTTTCATTATGGTGTCTAGTTGTGATTTTGTTTTTTTAAATTGTACTTAGAATTTATTGAACTACTTGAGTCAATAGTAGATGATAAGTGACTTTCATCAGTTCTGAAAAAATTCTCAACCAGTATTTCTGTTTTTCTCTGTACCTAATATGACTTTTTCCCTCTAAATGTTCCTATATCTTTGTCACATACCTGTCAAAACAATTCATTTAGTAAACTAATGTAGCATAATAAGTCAGCCTAAAACTTTGTGGTTTAAGACAACAATTATTGTTTGTTATCTCTTAGTCTCTGTTAGGATAAGCTCTGTTATCATTCAGGATAAGCTCAGTTAGTTAGTTGTTATTTGGGGTTATTCATGAAATTACAGTTCTATATTGTCTGGGGCTGCAATTATCTGAAGGCTTGAGGGGTGATATAAAATCTATTACCAAGGTGGCAAATTATTGCTGCCTGTAGGCTGGAGTCCTTAGTTCTGCACATGGATTACTCCACGGGGCTGGTTGAGTGTCCTCACGACATGACAGTTGCAATTGTTCTGCTTTTTCCTCATTATGAAGGTAGGGTAGATGACAACCAAGCTCTTTTCATGTCAGAGCAGAAACTGAAAGTGCTGACTTTGTCTTTTGAACGTTTATTTGTAATTTTTATTCTATCCTGTTTTGGATTTTGAGATTATCCTCATTTTTCTTTACCATATTTACTATAATACTATAGTGTTTCATAATTTTGGTAACTTTCTTATCTTTCGATTTTTCATCTGAGGAAGTTGTTTATATTTTTTTCTTTTTGAACTTTTCTTCTGTTCCTTGCCTCTCTTTTTGATGGATGATTTCTCCTTTTTTAAAAATTGTTTGTTTGCCATATAAGTGACAAATGAAACTGTGAGAATGGTTGAAATTGCCTCAGCATCAAGAGAAGAGAGTCTAGCCATGAGAAATTCCAACATTTAATAGGTAAAGAAAAAAAGTATTGTTTTTATAAATGTTATACATTTTTCCCTTTGGTCAACTTTGGCTATATTTCAAAAGGTGTGATTTAGGTGGAGTAACATTTTTAATTTTGAAAGAGTTAAAGTTTTTCAGTTTAAATTTCTATTATTAATTTATAAATTTATTGCTTTGTAATTAAAATTAGCCTGTTATAATTTATTTTCTTCAGAACTTATTTATATTTTCTTTTTGGCCTAGTGGAAGTCAGTATATTAGTTTTACATAGATGCTTTTAAAATTATGTGATGTGTTTGCTGAATAAATCAACTTAATTGTTAATTAATTCTTCAAATCTCTATGTTCTTATTTGTTTTTGTTATCTGATGTAACAGAATTTATAGAGGCATTTTCTATCTAAAGTGTATTTCTAAATATTTCACATACATTTTAATGATTCTTTTTAACTTTTAGTGCTATGTAATTTAATACAGATTTTTATACAGTTGTTATTGGTTTTTATAATATATTATTATTATATACATGTGTATATCTTTTTCTCCATTTAATGTTTTCTTCCTTGAATTCTCCTTTTTATGAGATTAATGTTTTGATACCTGTTTGTGTTTACTTAATACATTTTAAGGTATCTTAATTTTCAACTAGTCTGTCATTTTTAAGTTCCTTCTGTCTGAAAAATTTGCCTTTTACTTTTACCTAATCTAATAGTTTTTATCTTTAAATTAGGACAGATTCAGTCTTAGTTCTATATATATTTTTATTTGGTTGACCCCATACTGCATACATTAATTTTATTATATGCTTCTGATTTTGCATTGTGACAAAACATTTTTCCTTGTCAAAAATCTTCTCATAATTATAGTGAATGATGTTGGTGTTCTATAATTTTACCATAATTTTTCTATTATTTGGTATTAAGTCATTCCTTTTACTGTAATAGTTTTAAGTAATATTTCAGTGAACTTCTCTCTATTTTAATTTAGTGTAGATTCTCAGAAGTGAACTTAATGAGTCAAAGTACACAAATATTTATAATAAAGCTTTTGATATATAATTTCACTTTTTATGAAATTTATTCTTCTCCCATCAGTGACTGAGACTGAATTTAAATAAATATCCTAGACCTTATATATCCCAAATTCTCATCATCATTAAAGTAAACATTCTGCACAGATAAGTGCCTGATGTAACAGGCTACAAATATGGGAACTCCTCTTTATGAATTGCCTTCAAAGCCAAAAGTACAACTTTTTAGCAATTTTCTTGTGATAATCTTAATTCTTGAAAACAGATTTGATTTTTAGAAATAGAAGCCTTTTGAATTTATGTCTTTTTAGTTAGAAGGAAGAATAAACTGGATAATATTGCCTTTAATGAAATCTTAGTATATATCCAACCGGATAAGGCAGGATTTTGATCCACATGTCTCTGACTTCCAAGCCCATGTACTTAAGTAGATTTACAGTCAGTGGACAAATATTTATCGAGTACCTATTTATTCTAGGTACTGTGCTGGGTGCCAAGAATAGAGTAGGGACCATAATAGCCATGGTTTTGGTTCTTATGCTCCTAAGAGTCTAGCTTACACTCAATAACTTTCTTCCTTCAGTTATACTCTTTTAAGCATATAAGTAATGGTACTTTTAGATGCTTCATCTTGTTACTTGATAGTGCTTATATACACTGCCTTAAGATAGTATCATTTCTTTAAAAGCAGAAGGCATTGATTGTTTTTATCTCTCAACTGCTCTGCATTTAGTGTTTGTCGGTTAGTACTTGTTCTAATGAATGTTTGATTTTATATCGATAGCTTTGTCTCACACTCGGTTATGGTGATATTATAATAGATCATCTAAGCTGGAATATATGATTGCCTTAACTTTAGGTATTATTTTAGAAAAATAATTTTTCAGGGCAGCATGTAGATAATTTGGGGATATTAAAATGTGATGAGAGTAGGAAAATAAATATGGTTTTTAGAGGACTTCAAGGGAAGTTTCAATTTGTGAAAAATATCTTTATTTAAATAAAAAGTAGAAGTTTAATAAAATTTCTTAGAACCTCTTTTATTTTAGAATCTCTATTTTATTAAGTAATTTTTATAATTATAGCTATAACATAAATTATAAATTCTTTTGAATTCAGTACAGTGGCACAATTTTTTAAAAATATTATGGAAATAGCAGCAATTGGTCCTAGACTTACAGAAATAACTTAGTCATAAATTTTGGAACCTCTAGAAAGAAGATGGGCATTGGGCATTTTCCAACTCATGCCTCTTGGCATTTAGCATACTGGGGTCAAAAAGCAACTGAATTTTAATAGCTTAGAATCTTGAGTCATTTCTTGAGTCCCATTTTGTTTTTCTCAAGTCATCATGAGCACATGAATCAATCATCAATTTTAGAGGACATCTGGAAAACAGTTGATATTATCTTCTGAAATTCCCATAATTTTATTTTAAATTTAGGATCACATAAACCATAGTAAATTCTTTTGACTAAGAAAATTAATAATTAAGATATTTAGTATATTAATCTGAAAATGTCAATAACCATTTAAAATATAAACAGATTTAGAAAAGTATATTTGGAGATGATGAAAACCTACCATTTACACATTTGAAATGGTTATTGAGTTTCCTAGATTAAGTTCTAATGATTAAGTGACTTTTAAGTTAACATAGTAAAATGATGCCATAGTAAAAAGTTAACATAGTAAAGTGATGAGACAGGTTAGAATTAGGCAAATCATAGGAGTGCTATTTAAATATAAATCTATTTTGGATTTGTTGGTCTTACTGATAGTGAGTACCTTCTGTGGCACAGATCAGGTTTTCTTCAAGACTGATCTACAACCATTAGTATCAGAATATTTGGGGATTATTGTTTAAAATGCATTCAGATTGAAAACATCATTCTAATTGACCAATCTTTATCAAGACTGACCAAGAAAAAGAGAGAAAACCAATTTTTACCAATGTTGGGAATAAAAGGGGAGTATCTCTACAGACCCCAAGGAACTTAAGAGGATTGAATATACTATGGACATCTGTATACTTATAAATTCTACAATAGATTAAGTTGACAAATTCCTTTAAAGACACAAATAATCAAAACTCACTCAGAAATAGATAACTCGAATTGTCCTGTATCTATTATAGAAATTTAATTTATATGTTAAATGCCTTCTAATAAAGAAAACTGGTTCCACTAGCAAATGATACAAAACATTAAAAAAAGTAATATGAATTCCATACAAACTGTTTCAGAGGATACGAGAGTAAAAGACACTTCCTAAATCTTTTTATGATGTCCACATTATTCTGATACCAAAACTAGACAAAAGAGATTACAAAAAAACACAACAGGCCAATATATCTCATGAACAAAATCCTCATGTTGACAAAAATCCTCAACAGTATATTGTCAAATGAAGCAACATATAAAAGAATAATATATCATGACAAAGGAATATCTTATCCCAGGAATATAAGGCCAGTTTGACATGCAATAATCAATCAATATAATCCATAATATTGACAGATTAAAAAAGAAAAACCATATGATCCTCTGAGCAGATGCAAAAAAAAAGAGACATGAAAAAATTTAACAGCTATTTATGATAAAAGTTCACAACAAACTAGGAATGGGAAGAAACTTTCTTAACTTGACAAAGGGCATATCTTAAAAAATACAGCTAACATCATAATGCCAAAAGATTGAAAGCTTTCCTTCTAAAATTAGCAACAAGTAAGGATGTCTGCTGTCATCAATCCTATTTAACATTGTTCTGGAGTCTTTGCCAGTGCAATAAAATAAGAAAAAGAAATAAAATACATACAGATTGGAAAGAAGAAACAAAACTGTCTTTATTTAAATGAAGTTGCAGGACACAATGTCAATAAACAAATCAATTTTCTAGTTACTAGCAATTAACCATTGGAAATGAAAATATTCAAAAACTACTATTTATAACACTAAAAACAAATATTTAGATGTAAATATAGCAAAATATATACAGTATTTGTATGCTGAAAACGATAAATTATTTTTGAAAAGAAGTCAAAGAAGACCTAAATAAATGAAGATGTATACTGTTTATAGACTAGAAAATTAAATATTATTAAGACATTAATTTTTCCCAAATTGATTTATAGATTCAATGAATTTTCAATCTGAATTCTAATAGGACATTTTATAGATATTGGCAAGCTGATTTTTTAAAAAAAGGAAAAGGCAAAGGAGCTAGGGTAGTCAAACATTTTTTTTAAAAAGTACAAAGTTGAAAGATTAACACTACCTGATTTCAAAGCTTATATTAAAGGTACCTTAATCAAGATAGTTTGGTATTCATGAAAGAACAGGTACATAGATCAATGGAACAGAAGAGAGTCCAGAAATAGACCGATATAAATATGGTAAATTGATTTTCCTAAGTTGTAAAGGCAATTCAATGGAGAAAGTATAGTCTTTTCAACAAATCTTGCTGTAACAATTCAACATCTATACCCCATACCTTATACTAAGTTTATCTTCACATGTATTACAGGCATAAATGTAAATCATAAAACTAAAAATTTTGGTAGAAAATATAGGAAAAAAATTTTGTTACCTTATATTAGGGCAAGAATTCTTAGATACAACATCAAAATCATAATTGGTAAAATAAAAATATTGACAAATTGCACTTCATAAAAACATTTTTACTTTGCAAATGACACCATTAAGAAAATGAAAACATAAACCATAGATTTGGAGAAAATATTTGAAAATCCTGTATCTGACAAAGACCTTGAATCCTGGTATATAAAGAAAACTCAAAAATAAGTAAATGATATAATTTAAAAATCAGCAAAAGATTTTAACAGACACCAGAATTCACCAAAGAGAGTATACACATGGTGAATATGCACGTGACAATATACTGAACATCATTAGTCATTAGGAATATGCAAATTAAAGCCATTGTGATACCACTATTCACAGATTATAATGGCTAAAATCAAACACGAACCATTTCACATGTGCAGGAAGGTGAGGAGCAACTGAAAATCTTCTGCTGGTAAAAATGCAAACTGGTACTATAGAAAACAATTTTGCAGTTTTTTATAAAGTTAAACATAACTCTTAAATTGCAGCTCTGCAATCTCATTCATACACATTTAACTAGTTGAAATAAAATCTATCATACATAAGAACCTATATATAAATGTTATGACAACTTTATTCCTAATTACTAAAACCTGCAAATAAATCTCCCCCAACTGGGGAATGGATAAACAAGCATTCATACAATGAAATATCAGTAAAAAAGGAATGAGTTGATTCATGCAACAACACGGATTAATCTCAAATACATTATGCTAAGTGAAGGATGATGGCACTAAGGCTAGCGGGAAAGTCTGACTCCAAAGTGGTAACCCAAGATATTTGGGGTGCGGGGCGGTGGAACTGTTTTGTATCTTGTTTGTGGTGATGTTTACACAACTCTGTGCATTTGTCAAAACTCATAAAACTGACACAACTGAATTTTACTGTTTGTAAATTAAAGTAAAAAAAAAGTACATCTGCCTCTCTGAATTTTTTAACTTGTACCATCCCCTGGTCATTTTTGTGCATACTAACTTTTTAAACTTCTCCCTGGCTGATTCAGATAGTAGGTTCTCAAGGGGCACCTCTATACTTTTCCTTCACAAACTGCTGTGGAGTTACATATGCAAAAAGATAACTGTATGCCATTTTGAGGGCCAAGATTTAACCATATATGGTAATTTGTACTAAAAGTAAAAAGTTTTAACTATTATTTAGTTAAACTACATTATGAACTATAAAAATAATACTTATTTATGATTATAATTGTATTTCCCTCACAATGGCTCTAAAAGCATTGTGTGGTGTTTAGCTTTCACTAGTAGAGCAGTGGATGTAGCAGAGTGTACAGAAAGGGATCCATTTGCTAACTTTCACTCTCAGGAAATAAGAAGTGAATCATCTGAGGCACCGACGGGAGAAGAGAGAGTCTTGATATTCACTAGAGTCTTACTGAGCAGAGCTGATGGTCACATTTACCTTTTTCTTCCCGTGCTACACACCATCACTTAAGGTGACACACATAGAGAACAGTTTAGAAGGAATAAAAACTTTCCATGGAGACTCTAATGCTGTTACTCGAACCAATGATGACCTCTCTTCCCTGGGTACCATTGCAAGCTGTAAGGTTGAACTTCATAGGTTTCATTTTCCATCACATCCTGTGTTGATTTAACAAGGTAAAGCATCAATGTCAAAGGGCTAGTGAACTCTTCAGAGGGGCAGTAGGGTGTTATGGTAAAGCATAGATGTTGAGATCAGACATATTTAGGTTCAAATCTAAGCCTGACACTTACTAGCTATTTAGGCAAGTTACTAAGCTTCTATGAGCCTCAGTTTCCTTTTAAATTGGAACTACAGTACCCATCATATTGAATTGTGAGAATTAATGAGTTCATGTAGGGGGCTGAATTCAATATTTGACAGAGTGAAGATACTCAATAAGTAATAGTAGTTACTAATAATGTTATTTCTATGATTATACCCTTGTCAATCGCATGGAATAACTAAATTGGTAATATTGAAGTTTCTATCATCTAACATTCACTACTGTATGACTTGTGCATATTACATCATTCCTCTAGTCTTATATTTAATTCCCACAACACTATAAAATAGATACTACATGATAAGCATAGTAGTACATATTTTATAGTGTTATTGTGAGTATTAAATAAGTTAATATATCTAAAACTCTTAGAACACTGACTTCACATAATAAGTACCAATAAATGTTAGCTATTAATATTACTACCATTATTGTTATTGTTATTATTCTCAACCAACTATTAATACATACTAATTGAACACTATTATGGGCCCAACAGTATTGGTAAGAAAAGGTTTTAAGCCATACTGAATATTAAACTGTGTAGTATTGTGTCTAACTTCCTAGCACTAAGTACTCAAAATATTTCATTAATTAATGTGTACATTAGTAATTCAGAGAACAAATAAGAAACTGATGAGGAAAAGTCAGGAAGAACAACATTCATATTTGAGAAAACTGAATACATGAGGAGAAAAAAAGACACAAGCATGGAGACAGAAGTGGAGCAAAGTGCATACGGGTCATAAAGTAATAAAATGGATTACTAAACAGCAGAGGAGATCAACTAATTATACCAATGTGGGTAAAACTCACAAAACATGGAGTGAAATAAGTAAGTCACAAAATAAAAGCTATTATTCCATTTATATAAAATTGTAAGAAGCAAAACAAAATTATATTGTTAAGTGATACCTTGTGAATGATAAAACTATTAATCATGTTCATTACTAAAGTTATGGTTATTACTATAACGGTTTCCTCTGAGGGAGAGAAGCGAAGGTCTCCTGAGATGAACGTTCTATCTTTTCACAGGGGTAGGGCGAGAACTTGGGTGTTTGCTCTACAATTGTGTTTTTTTTTAATGTGTATTTATGTTTTATACATTCCTTTTTACAGATGACATATTTCACAATAGAAGGTAAGATCACTGAGAAATAAGAGTGAATGGGATCCAAGAAGTCAGCAATCCCAACCAGAGGATATTGTATGTTGTGGGATAGGAGGAATTAAAACAAATAAGGTGATATTCAATCCACTTCTTTTTGCGTGCTAAACAGCATTTGATTGGTTGCTTTTCCCCATCCCCTGTAAGCTTAAAAATCTCACCTTCCTCAATATACAGAAAAAAATAATAGAAGTCATCAAACAGAGTCGAAGGGTCAGGATGGAGGGTATTGAAACCTCTGAGAGGAATGTTACCTCTGACACCCAGCTAGCTGGGCTGGGGTATCAGACACAAGGCAAGAGTAAGGTGTTGATAGACGGTATCGATATTCAGGACTTCCTCATCACAATTGAAGCCCTTATTCCAGGTGACAAATGACACCCCACCAAAAGAGACGATAGAATTCATTCTGCTATCAAAGGTAGGTATCAAAGGCTAAAGTAGAGCTTGGTCAATCCTCAGTGGGAAAATGGAAGAGATCAAGTGAGGATAAACCAAAGGAATGTACTTCTACTAGGAAGATCAGGAAGAGATATAGGCTGGTATATGTGTAAGTTTAGACCCTTGGAGTTTGTCTCCTGTGTCTAAAATTTGCCCTAGACATTCCATTACTCATTATACTCTCACTCTTTCTCTCTCTCTCTCTCTCTCTCTCTCTCTCTCTCTCTCTCTCTCTCTCTCTCTCTCTCTCTCTCTGTAAAATCCTGCTGTTGAGGAAATAAAATGCAAGTCAAGTAAATGGGAACTAAAATTAGTAAGTTTAATATTCTATTTGAATGTCTCTAGAATTTATCCAGCAAAGAAAAGTTTCATTCTGAGATCCTTATTTTTTAATGGGCAACCAACTAAGAGCTGGGTAGCTGGGTATTCATAAGAATTTCTGTTCAGTCAAAATCAGTGTCTCTCTCTCTCTCTCTCTCTCTCTCTCTCTCTCTCTCTCTCTCTCAATCTCTCTCTATCTCTTTCTCAAAACAAGGTAAATGACCAAATTGAATAAGAAGGATACTGATATACTATAGTGCATAAATCTTTCCTTGTTATAATAATTATTTTATTATATATAAAGTAGTAGACACTTTACATAATCCCTCAACAACCTTACAAAGTTGGTATTTTTCTAGAAAAGAAAATGGAGGCTCTGTGAGATTAAATAACTTGATCAAGAACATAAATAAAGTTAGGATGCCAACTCATTCCTATCTGAACACAAAGCAAAAATGACAGGTGACAATTAGTTTCTCAAAAAGTAGAAGGAGGAGACTAAAAGGAATCTTATCAGAGCTGGTCAGAGAGGCAATTCCTAGAGGGTTTGGTGTGTCTATGGGAAGTCTTTCTAAACTAATGAATGACTGGGAGGTGAGGTTGTTTACTAGCAAGTACAAGTGAACTTACTAAAATAAAAGAAAAAACAGAAGCATTGAAAAAACTGGGAGAAAGCGATGTGGGCCCCCACACTGGAAAGATTCAACATAGTATATTTGAACGCAGTCATCTATGCCGTCCATTATGGTTGTTTTTGCCTTTACGTTGCCATTGAACCTGGGACAATCACTTCACAACTTGATAAATGCAAAGTGCAATGTTTCACAATGGATTAAAATTGAAAAAAATGTGAGAACCCATGACAATGGGGCACATGGAAGGAGTAAAGATACTCAATAGAAGTGCTAACATTTTCTTCCTGCACCTCATTAAATTATCACTGGCACCCTAAGGCACACATTCAAGGCACTTGGAGTTCTCTGATCAGGAGATAGCAGAATCTAATTCCAGGGACATAAACTGGGTGGAACGCAGGCTAAAGCTGGGAGAAAGAAATACCCTGGGGAGTGTGGTGTGGTTAGGAGAGGGAGCTGCCGTGTAGTTTCTGAATTAAGCTATCCTGCAAAATTGCTCTCTAATTTTTTAACTAAAAGAGACCTTTGTTCATCTGAGAGTGACTTACGATGGACATCACAAACTCAGACACCTAAAGTGACCTCAATAAGTGAAGTAAGCTGCATGTACATGGACATTCAATCCTTTTCTTTTCTCATTTTGATAAGAAATATGTTTCTACTATAAGTAGCAGAATGCATGAAGATGAGTGGCTTGTGCCATTCAGTCTGAATGCAGGGCAGCAGCTGGGAATGATGGGGAAGATATGAGCTGGGGAAGGCATGTGTCTCTTAAAGGGGACAGAGGCTACTCATTTCCAGCAAGCCGTTGTAATGTGGGATTTAAGACCCAGTGCTACTAACTTCCCTATTTTTCAAAAGAGACCAGAAATGCAGCTATTAAGTAAAAATCTCCTGATAAAAAAAGACTATATTAGGCCTAATTTTGTAAAACATTGTAATAGCCAAACAAAGTATGCATTTAGCCTGAATCTGCTTTGTTAGGCAACTGGTTTGCAACCTTGGACTTATTTCAAGTGGTGACCTTGCAACTGGTGGGCTTGCAAATGGTTTTCTTTCTAGCCTCCGTTAACTGTCTGTTCCTTTCTCGGGGAAGGCTCCCCTGGCCAGATTGGCTCTTCTAGTTGTACTTCCTCTAGTCCTCTATATGTCCCCTCTCCTTCCTGTCCACACATTTTTTTTTTTTGAATTACATGTTTGATGTTTTAATTTCTTGCTAGACTGTAAATTCATGAAGGAGGGAGCCACATCTCTGTCGATCATTGTCATTGGGATCCCTGGAATCAGACTCTGACTGACAGGGACTCTGTTGGAAGGTTTACTGAACAGTGTTCTTGACAGCAACCGGTGGGTGAGAATGGAACTGGTCTGGGAGAAAGTTAAGGTGAACTTTTTTAGAGCTCCAACCTGGGACATAGCTATGTATAGTACACAATAAATATAATTTTTACGTTATTACTTTAACATAAAGATATGAAAATGGGTGTTTATTTGAAAATGTTAAATTCTTTACTATTTACTTTTTTGTTATATAAATGCTATTATTTAAACCAAAATAATACAACTAGTTAACAATGGCAATTAATAGAGCTAAACAATAATAGAACTCAACAATTAATAATAGAACTAAACAATAGAACTAATTAACAGTGGCAATTACTAATAATTAATAGTAATATTAAAAAATCCTATGTGAGGAATATTTAACAATATTTTGATAATATTTCTTTACTATAATTTAACTCCTATTATCTCTTGGTTGGATATTAAGCAATCTCAAGCTATAGTAGTATGTATTTTTAAGATCCATAGTAATTAAATAGATATTACTTATATCTAATCAAAAATAACAATGAGATCTTTCTTTATGTCTCATGATACAGTAGAATATTTTTACTCTTTTAGTTTCCTTTTCCAATACTTCTCTGAACTGCCTGCAGCCTTTACCCAAGGACATCCTTTTTTGTCTTTTATGTAGGGGTAAAAGTAAATATAGTCAAATGTAAAATTCACTTTGACTTGAAGCTCTACTTATTAAGCCCACATTATACTGATTCCTGATGTCAATCCAGTGTGATGACATTGATCTAAATATCTTCTCAACAAAATAATTTGAATATTAAATACTTTAGGTTTTACTCGCTAAAACAGCAGGTTTTGGCTTGTAAGAATTAATTCCCAGCTCTCCCAAAATGTTCATTCATTTCATATCTACAGACTTACTTAGTAGAACAGCTGCTTATCAGTCGGGTCCTTTGCATGTTGAAGTTAATCATGCAGGTTATCTATCTAAACTATCCCTCATGTTAAACTCTCTTAAGTACATTGGATGTCATAAGTTAAACCTCTCTTTCTTAGGAATGGTTTTAAAACATAGAGGTAATTTGAACTTGTAAAACTGAAGTTGGATTTCAAATAAAGTAGTTTTGTAAAAAAAGAGAGAGTCCTGTTTAGCTTGGCTGCCATTTTCTGAGTTTTAAAGCAGTCTTATTTTTTTAAGTCATTTTTTTTCACTGCATGAGTTTTGTTGCAGCCTACACATAACATAACATTGAACAGTTTATTGTGCAGCCAGTTTATTCTTTTCTAGGTTCCTTATGGCCTCTTCAAAGATCATCGGTTTTAGAGAAACAGCATGTAAGTTTCTGTTTTACTGGAATCTTTTTTTCATTCTCATTCTCAATGCATTTTCACATTAGAGAAGGACAATCTTCTTGTCCACTTTGAAAATATGATTTTAAGGCAAGCTAACGTTTTAACATCTTTTCTACGGCTGGCAACAATGATAGCTATCTTATAGGCACATGTCTAAAGAGGCAACCTCCTTCCATTTCTATAGCATTTTTAATGATCTCATTAAGTGCTTCTGTAAATTTTAAGGAAATTGTAAAGAGACCAATGTTTTCATTATGAAAGCCTCAATATTATAAGTAAATAGGTAAGCAAACCACACTTCTCTCCCTCGCTCGCTCTCTCTTTTTTTTATAGTGTTGCATACACAGTGTGGAGAACATATAGCAGGTAACATCTTTTCATTTTCTTTGATAACAAGTTTATAGATGAGAATTTTCTGAAATTTACATTTGTATAGTACAGACGAGCAAAGTCTACTTCTGTTTGAACAAGAGATCAAGTCTTTTGTATTTCCCGTAGTTTTATTAAAATCTTCATAGAAATTGAGAATAGGATTGAAATGCTGTTTTTCAAATCAAAGTACCTAAAACTCAGGGAAGCATTTTTTTTTCTTGCCATGTTTCAATTTATTACTTATACTATAGAAAGTATGATCATTGGTAAGACTGACATAATTAGTTCCGCTTTGGCCCCAAAACATTTGTTATAAAAATTCTCCCTTTTGTTTAGCCACAGGACATTTAAATATAACTTTACACAGTGACATAGAACAATTAAGGGAGTGATAGAATAACATCTTCCATGTGGTGTGTCTAAACTAATTCAAAGGCTGCTATTTTAAATGGAGCATTAATGTCTTTGGGGGAAATGAAAAAACTGATTCACTTAGAAATTCTTGCCTGTTTTATCCCTAATTTGTGAGATTTCATCTTTATAGGTGGTTTCATCTCCCCTTCTTCATGCTCAACACCCAACTTGTTTTTTTTTTTTTTTTGTATATCACACCAATAATGTATGAACAGTTTTCCCTGTTCTGGTTTAACCATGTGTCCGGTACTTAATGAAGTGTTTTTAGCAGTATGAAAGACCAAGCCTGGAGCTATATCTCATATTCGGACACTGTAACTCAACATTTCATCTTCAACTGCTTAATAAAATTTATTCTAATTTTTAGAAACCTGTTCGGTTTTTCTGCATGCTGCATGCATAGAAAACTACTAAAAGAGAGGCCAACAGGACATTGCAGCAAGTCCTGGAGTCACTTAGCATAGCACAATGGAAATAAAAGCCACCTCCCTTCTGTTGTTCCATTTCTCCTTTTGGATGAGCAAATGGGAATCATCTTTAGGTCATTATGTATTCACTGAGGGGCTGTGACCTTAATCCATAAAGCCCTATAGAGTTTATGCTTTGATTACCTTAAAGCCTGCCTCCCCCTATACACTGTTCCAGACAATCAAAATTCCAAATGTGCCTGCTAACAGTTCACAATTTCAGTGGACCCAAGACAGCCATCTGGTAAATAGGGCTTGGCACAGAGACTCAAGGTGATCTGACCACGTCATGCAGTTTCCTCCTGAATTGCTATAAAGCTAGGCCAGTTTTTAGAACTCTTCTTGGATTTTGGGAGGATATAGTAATTAGCAAAAATGTAATATAATTGTTGATCCACTACAACAAAGTCTCTGTGAAGTTATACACATTTCTAAATAATGGTATTAAGGGATTTCTTGTTATTAAAGGAGAATGAATTAAATTGAAGTTCAATCGGGATATAAGGGAAGAACAAAATAATTTTAAAGGACCTGCTACTATGTGACAGGAAGTTGATGCGTTTCCTTATTTGCCCCTCACAACTCTGTGATGTAGATATCATTATTCCTATGAGGAAACTGGCTTAGAGATGTTAAGTAACATTTACAAAGGCGCCTGGATAGTGAGTGACAGACTTGGAATTCAAGTGTATGGGCTCTAGATTACAGGTCTTTACACTCTATTACCCAAATAATAATCTCTTTTGACCTCCCTATATCTAACCTCAGGTCTAATTCATTTCTTCTTTATTCTCTTTACTTTTCATATATTGTCCACCAGCTTGTCATATTTTTCATCTTTCATCCTTTTGACACTCTCTCTAATTTCTTCTTTTAATGACTGTATTTTTAGATTTGTTTTTCATCTCCAACAGCTAATGCTATTGTCACCTTTACTAGACCAATGAATTAATCTTCTAACTGGTCTCATATTTATTCTTTTTCTCCTCATAGTCTGTTGTCCACACATTGTTATCTTAAGGGAAGTAAATTACGGTACTCCTTTGTTCAAAATCCTGTGATGGGTTCACATCTCAATTTGAGGTAAAATTCCCCCTTTTGATGGCCAAGATGGTCATTTGTGATCTGGTCTTCACTTTCCTTTCTCACTGTGTCACCTGTCCTGCTCCTCTGGCTCAACTCACCTAGCCTCACTGCTTTTCTTGCAGGATCTTGCACTCCAAGCTCATTCCTGCTTTTGCATTTGCTGCTCCGTCACCTTTTCTCTGATCTTTTCTTGGCTCACTCTCTTACTTCATTTAGGTCTCTGGTCAAACATTTGCACTTGAGAAAGTTCTTTCTTGACGCTCTATTTCTAAAGTAACTGTCAGCTAGTCCCACTCTAATGCCTTACCCTAGTATTTATCACTCACTGCTTGAAATTATATTAGTTGTGAACATAAATTTATTCACTTTTTAGTCTCTTTCTTGCCATTAAAATATAGGCTCCATGGTAGTAGAGGTCTTTTCCGCCTTATCACTGCATCTCACAGCTTAGAACAGTACCTACTTGTAATAGACATTCAGGGAATACTTGTTGAGAGAATAAAAATATACTCTCACAAATGCCTCAGTAATATTCAAGGTAACCTTAGAAAATTGCTTTCTAGTCTCTGAATTATTTACTTCTCTTATTTATTGAATTTTTTAGTTAAACTCTTACTCTAAAAATTGATCACATACTGCCTTATGATGTATCTTATATTACATATGTAACATTTATACAATCTTGTTATAGTTTGTGTATTTCAGTTTTTATCTTGTTGATAAGCACCATCGTAACTTAAGCATTATTTGTTCTACTCTTAGTGTTTCCCTAAGTGATATAGTTCATTGATAGCACATAATAGGAAGTTGTAGATGCTTTGTTATTTGATTATTGAATTAATGACATATTATTAAATACCCACTACACACAAGACAATATTCTAAGTGCTTTTTCAATATTATTTCTTTTATCTCTATGACAATAATTTGAAAGCAGGAATTTTTATTCTCATCTTGTAAATAAGGAAACTGTGATTCAGAAAAGAGAAGTGACTTGCTTCATTAAAGCTATACATCTAAGAAAAGATGAAATGGGTCTTAAACATCGATACTGACTTGAAAACAAATGCTCTTTCCACCAGAGAGTACAACTTTGCAATAAATCTTTGTTAATATATAAATTCATCCATAAAGCACAATGGCTCCCAAGTCATACTGAGCTGACTTGTCTGCTGAGGGGGAAGAGGAATGGAACATGTTTCTTTTGATTATTAACTTTATGCCAGGTGTTTACACAGTTATGTAAAGAACTGGAAAGGCAACTGGATTATTCAAAAGACTTTTTTAAATGCAAAATAAATGAGTGTGAACAGTAAAGTACAATTTTGATTCAATTTGGCTTCCACATTATTTGACACCCAAGGCAACCGTGTTGCCTTTTCCTTTCTATGACCATTATTTCTTATCAGGCCTTAGGTGCAGGAAAGTACAACTCTAATTAAAATTGGGAAACTTAATACGGAGCCTAAGGGAAAAAGAATCAGTCACTAGCTAACAATTAAATTCTCCACAGTTGTCCAGTTCTGCTATATCCTTAATATCCTTGCAAGCATGACATTGTGTAGGGAGCCTAACAAAACCGAAGATATGACAGCTCTGCCTAATGGCCACAAAGAATGGAGAACAGCACACATACGTATCCGGTGATTTGGTGAAGCTTGATGTTTCATAAGATCTTTATATTGGCTGTATTTTCTTATTCCGAATTTCCTGAATGCTATCATAAATCAGTGGCTCTTGGGTTTTAATGTATTCAAGAATCATCAAGGCATCCTTTATGAAAAAGCAGATTCTAGGACCCTCATGGTAGAGATTCTAAGTTAGCAGGCCTTGGGCGAAGATTGAGAACCTGAGTCTTAAAACAAGTGTCTCCGGATGATTCCGATAACACATTATATCCATAGAGATATATTGGTCCAAAAAAACTTTTCCCCTCAGATATTTTAATTTTGAAATTGTGTTTCATATCTCTGAATAATATATTATTTCCCATATGCTCATGGAAGACAATTGCATATGCTATTGTGTTAATATTAGGGACTCAAATTCAAAATGATAATTAGCCAAGAGATTCCTCTTATAATGATTTATTCGAATCTTTTTTTTTTTTTCTTCCAGGGCTTTTAATGCATAGTCAATCTTTTAAATTAGACATTGGCCAAGCGTTCGCTCACAATCTATATTGCTAAGTACTAAAAGCTGGCCCAGCATTCTGGCAAGAAAGATGAGCAGTGAATAGTGAGACCTGATGGCCAAAATGGTGTGAAGTACTTAGATCACCTTTGGGGGAATCTTGGCACTAATGCTAATCCCTATTTCCCAGAAGATTCTTCTAGTGTCACACAGTAGGGGAACCATTAGCAGACATACTGTGAGAGGATTTTGATTGCTGTGATACATACATGCTGCATCTTCTGGGGATTTGTGTACTGTTTTATTACACTTAATTTCTCTAAATATGTATTAAAATTATAGTAGACTATGAAATTATATAATCCACAGTCCTTGCTTTATATACCCAATAAGGTATGAATAGAAGCAGACCTGTATGTTATTAATTGTGATAGAACATGAAGAGCACTGCACAAAGAGTATAAACAAAGTGCTCAGAGCTCAGAGATTGTGAAAAACACAGAGTGCTTGACATTTGAGCTAGGTGGTAGAGTATAAGTAGCCAACGAATAGAGCAAAGACCTTTCTATAGAGAAGGATGAAACAAAATAATAGCAACTAACATTTATTAAGAACTTATTATTTTCCAGACACTATTAAAAAAGCACTTGTGTTTTGTCTCATTTAATTCTCAAAAAACTCTATAATGGGCGCTGTTATTATCTTTAGTATGTGGGGGAGGAGACGGAGCTGTGTGCATGTGTGGAACATTCTTGGGTAGCAGGGGCAGGTCAAGCTGTGGCAAATGGTGTGGTGTGACCTGAGTCAACAGAGGAGGAGTCAGAGGTATGTTGGGGCCAGGTGATGAAGTGCTTTCATTAGATGGTGAATGAAGTGCCTTCATTACATGGAGGGTTTTGTTTTTGTGTTTCAGACTAGTGTTTCTTCGAGGGCATACAATGAGAGGAATCTTTGGCAACCTAGAAGCTCAGTTCCACAGCCTCCCCCACCCCACCCATCCCTGCCCCGGGAAGCAATCATGATCATTAACTTCTTGTGTATCTTTGCAGAAGTAATCTATGTATAAATATTGCCTTTCTTCATCTTTTGTTCCACACACAGGAGCATGCTGTACAAACCTTGCTTTGTATATCAAGATTGTTCCATATCAGCATATTTGGCACACTTAGCTCTACCTCATTCTTTTCTTCAGCTCCATGTTTTCTAATTACGTGGTTGAACCACGGTTTATTTAACCAGTCCACTAATGATAGACATTAGCTGTGTTGCCAGTCAATGCACAACGATGATTTGACTATTCTTGTCTGAAAATGTGCAAGTATTACTTACAGGAGATACTCCTTGGGGTGGAATTTCTGTGCCCCCTAGGAAGGAATTTAAACGGGGGAATGACATGGACAAGCTGGCCTTTCAGAGCCAGCAGTCTGGCGGCTGTGTGGATGGAGTTGAGGGAAGAACAATTAGAAGCAAGGAGAATACTCGAGAGTGTCTTGTAGTACTTCAAGAGAGAGACAATGAGAGCTGCTGAAAGCCATGGCAGTGGGTGCTGGGGCTGGAGCATGGCCTGGAGAAACAGTGGATGGATAGAATCAGCTAAGAGAGAATTTACTCTGCCTTTCTGATTGCTCTTTTCCCCCTTGTGCCTTCCTGTTTTCCATTAGGTTCTTTTCAGCAGATGTCTAGAAGCTGGGGGTCAGAAAGTGTATTTGCTAGCATAACCATCTTCATCTTTGAGGGTAAGGCTATATGTTTTTAGTATTTTGAAATTAGTAACCACAGAGAATTTAAAGAGCCAATAAGCAGTGGGGAGAAAATCCTTTTTAAAAATGGGTTCTAAAAGTGATGGTCGTGTTACCTTCCTGGTTGGGTGTGCTCCCAGTTCTGCCAAAGGATGCTGGATGGAGCCGTGTACTGTTTATCTTTTATTGCCGTCTTTCCTTTTTCTTTTCTCATACCAATAAAAGCAAACTTGTTATTCTTTCCATTTGGGGGTAGCTCTGGTATCCTCATTAAGCCCTGTGATTTCTTCATTCATTGTCTAGTTATAATCTTAATTACCCCTGCTTTAAAAAGCTTAACCTACTTAAAAGAGAAATAACAAACTAATCCTAGTTTGACAACACATGAACATTGCATCTGGCATTAGGACCAACTGGGTTTACCCTGCATCTATCACTGTGCAGGGTCAAGGGGAAAATGCCGAGAAGTGAAGGTTCACAGTAGCCGTCCTCTTTTCTCTGTCTCACGTGTGGAGTCAGCTTTGGGAATGGGCTCGCTCACTCCAAGCCTGAGCTCCCGAGAACTCCACAGCGCATGTGCTTACGGGCCCCGTGCAGCCTTTTGTAACAGAAAAGAAACAGACTCCTGGTGCGGTTGCAAGTCAATTAGAATTTGAGAAACGTGAAACAAAGCCAGAGAGGACTGGCTGCAGTCGTACAGTGTGCTCTTCTGCCGAGGCATGCCTGCACCCGATGATATGTGCACCAATGTTTATTCTGTTCTGGAAAAAAAAAAAAATACCCCAAGTGGTGCAGCTCACACAGCTTTGGCTCAGAGAGACCCGCGGCCGTCGCAGCCTGTGCGGCACACCCAGCAGGCAGGTTTTGATTGTGGCATTGCAAGACTGTAGTTGCTGTCCATTTGGGGAAAAAGTGGAATCTGCTGCTTGGTTGTCTTTTCTGTAAATGATATTCACAATATGCTCTGGGCCTCCTAATGCTTTCATTTTAATTACTATTGTTCTGTTCTCCTGGAAGAAGAAAGAAAAAGGAAAGTTGTAACTGGGATCTTTCAGGTGGTGGGCATAATTGTTTGTTTTTAGTGGGGAACCAGACTCTATTCAAGACGTGTCTTTTTAGTCCTGGGAACACTGGCATTCAGAGTAGGTGAAGGAGCAGAGAAATGGCAGAGGTGAAAAGGGGGGTAAAAAAGGGGTAGGTTCTCCATTCACTTCCTGCATACGTGCCTGGACCCTTTCTCTAAAGCAAAACTTCCCTTAACAGGGTGGATTTCAGATCTGATAAAATATTGATCTTTTTAATTCATAGGAGCAGGAGAGGGTGAAAGGGGGCCTCACGCTGCCTTTTCCATGTAGCCCAAGTCACTTTCAATTACAGTCCTTTCCTGTGTATACGAAAATGTGAAGTTTTTGGAGGCACTGAGAAATGCTGTCTTAGAACCTAAGAATTTCAAATTCTTGTCCAGAAACCCAAGATGGATGTTTGATCCCATCAAATCTCTACTTTTCTAGGTTGTGTGAATGTATATGTATATTTATATATATGTGCACATCTGTATATATGTGTGTCTATACATGTACGTTTATATCTATATCTATAGTGAGAACTAAGGAGTCAATTCGGCATAGTGGCTAACAGTATACGCTTATTTGGTTTGAAGCTCAGCTTCACCACTTTCTTATTGTACATCCTTGAATAGTTTACTAAACTCCTCTTAACTTTAGTTTTTTGGGATAAATACCTACCTTTCAAGGTTATGACCTTGAGCAAGTTCATTTTCATCATCTGTAAAATAGGACAATAATAATACCTACCTCATAGTTTTGTTGTAGGATTAATATGTTGACTCATGTATTAACATATATGTTGATATCAATAAGTAACTTAGGACATTATCTGATATATGGTAAAACATGAAATGGTGAGTTCTCATATTAATCCCGATCGTCACTATCATCACCATCATCATCATCATCACCATCATCATCATAGTTAGCTTTGGGGAAGAGAAATGTTTTTGTTCCAACCATAGAAACCCAAAATGTGCAGAGCTCCAACGATGCAGTTGCAACTGCTGAGAACACAGGAGATAAGACTTCTGTCTGGGTGACTCTGAAGTACACAAAATAAGTCAGCCTTGCAGCCCAGAAAATGAGCTCCAATGTGGGGTGCTTGTCTAGTCAGAAGTCTCCTTTTCCTCCTTTTCTTTTCAGCCCCCTTCATCATATTCCTGTCCTTGTTAAAGCACTTATCGTTAATTCTGCCAAGAAGAAAAAACGGGAATATTTGTGTTCTTTGGAGCCCTTGCATGCCCCTTGTCGAATCAAAGAGCCGACTGCCAAGGAAACGCTGCCCCGGGGCTCCCTGGCTTCGCCTCGCACTCCCTCCCACTCAGCTGCTTTCCACGCTGGCGGCTGAAGGCAGCAGTGTTCAGGGGAAGGCGTGTGAGGAGTCAGCAAAAGCTGAGCTGGGCTAAAGCGTTATTAGAAACAGAAGAATTATCGACGAATTGAGCTTTCAGACTGGAAAATAAGCAATGAAGACCAAGTCCAGGTGGGCACCCACAGGCTCAAGAGTCTTGGGCAGATATATTATGCAGGGGGCATGGCATGGCAACATGACCCTTTGTGGGTTTCTCATTGCTACCTGTCACCCCATCACAGGGGTCAATCTGCCTCATCTCTAGGAATTGGGCAGAGAGCCACCCCTAGGAGAGGAATAAAATGGGGACCACCTTGTCGCTTTATTCTCCTTCCCCCATGCATGCTTGACAGGCAGGTAGCTGGAAGAAGGAGAGCACAAGTCAGAACTCAAATGCCGGAATACTAGAACTCTATCTAGAATTCATTCAGAATCTCCCAGGAGAGCAGCCCTCCCAGGGATTAGGACAGCTACCTGGTGGTGGTGGGGCGGGGGGGCGGGCAGACGAACCTCAGTTGAAATCCTAGCTCTTCTCTGCAACTGAATGACCATGCTCACGTTATTAATTTTTCTAAGCCTGGGGACCCACATCGGAGGGATGGAGTTAAAGGTGGTTGCACACATTACCATTGTTGCTGAATGAGTTAAGGCAAAGAAAGAACTTGTGGGAGCGGGGTACCCAAGGCGCTTAATAAATGGTAGCTATTGTTATTCTATCATTATCATAAACATTAAAGTCTCTTATAAGCTCTTTAACGGGTTTCCCACTGCCACCCCTGAGACAAAATCTTTTTCCTTTTTTATTCACATCTGCTGGAAACTTCTTGCTGGTCTTTCTCGACTCCGTTTCTGTTCGGAATACTGCAACCAACTTTGCTTTTGATCTGGATTTTACTTATATACACGTGTTGGCCCTTTGTGATAATCCCTGGACCCTGAGCTCTCCTCCGGCCACCCTGATTAGGAGTGAGACTGGGAGAGAACTCACAGTCTTAGATTTCGTCTCCTGCTCTGATCCTTCTGAAGTCTTTTCCTGCCACATCCAATCTGCCTGAGAAGTCTTACAAACTACAGATGCATTCGGGGGGCACTTGCTTGGGGCAGGAAAAGGGAAATGATCCCGCCTCATAGAATGATCTCTGGGAGGGAAGGTGAAAGGGAGGCTGGCTTACACAGCAGTGAAAAGTGCTGTGAAATCTTGCTGTCAGTAGGTACTTACTGCCAGTTATTCTAGTTTCTGGTTTTGAAACTGCTGTGCAAAGTCAGCCACTGACAGTTTGGGTTGCTGCGTGTTGATGCAGGGGATCATAAGTCCAACTAAGGTTCCCCCCAAACCTTCTCACTAGGATTGTTTCAAAGAAAAATAAAGAGAAAAGATGCCATTAGTATCTTTTTCCTCCGAGCCTTTGGTAGCTTCTTCGATCTTCATTCTAGAAAGGACTCTGCCCTGGTATCGTATAAGAAAACCTCAAACAAAGCATATACAGATAATTTTCTGTGGGCCACAAGAAGGAATGGCTGAGGAAAACTGAGCCTCAGTATAAACAGTCCTGTCTTGATGGTTGTAGACACAGGATCTCCACAGGTCAAAATGAAGAAAATGTGGTTCATCCTCTTAATTAACATGTAAAGAAGGCACCAAGATACTTAAAAAGTGACTCTGCAATCCCAGGACCCTAAACCTTACAAATCTAGCAGAGGTCTTTGGTAGAATATTTGGTTAGCTTTGAAAAGAAATAAAGAAGAGGAGTTATAACTGAGGGCAAGGACTCAATCTTTGAAGGCTGTTTAAATGAATACCTGGGGAATACTCTAAGCTTATATTTATTTCTGACATCTCTCTTTCTTTGTTCCTGAACACAGTTTCAAGTGAGATTTCTGCGAGTTCATTGAAATAGCTCAGAATATAATTATACCTATCTACTTCAGCCCACATGAGTGATTCACTCTCTCCCACCCCTCATATCTGAGTCTTTGGCACTAAATTCAATTTCTGGAATTAACTAGCCAGTAAAAATCTATAAAATTTGTGTGTCCTGGACATAGCTAGTTAAAGAATCATAACTAAATTGATATTTACTGTTACGAAGTAACTGAGGTTTGCACCCCTGGACTGGAGAGGGTAGAACAATAAGATACAAAGAGATAAAAGGCTTCTATCTTTCCAAAGACAATTTCCTATTCAACTTAAGTACCTTAACCTTGATAGCTAAACTGAGAACAATATATGTTTTTCCTGTCTCTTCTTTAACAGGAGATTTATTTATTATTGCTTAATTGATTGATTGATTGATTTACATACTTATTTGTTTGTTTGTTTGTTTAACAAATGTTTCTTGAGCATTTACCATGTGGGAGGGATTCTTCCAGATTCTGGAAGTAGAATAGTGAACAAAACTGAGTTTATGCTCTCATGGAATTATATTCTGCTAGTGGGCAATAGACCAATAACTCAAAGAATACATTATATAATGCCAGTGGAGATAAGTGCTATGAGGAAAAATAAAGCAGGCTATCTAGTAGAAGTTCGTTTGGAAAGCAATCTACTTCTTGAATAGAGAGAAAGGAACACTTCAGGTATCATTCATTCTGTACAGTTTTCCAACTTGAATGCCTTGAGATTCTCAAACAATGTTAGCAGGTACTTAGCAAATATAAACACCTTTGGGCAGACATGGAGACATATGCTCACATCATACAGAAGGGACCGTGACTCAGTGTCAGCTTTGACTGTCCTGTGCAGACCAGCACTCACCTCAGAGGTGATGCTGGGCAGAAACAGACTTGTTATGCTAAGCTTGACACATCCAATTTAGTTCTTTTTTTGGCTTTAAACCTGCATTTTAAAAAAAATTGTGGTTAAAAAACCCAAATAACATAAATTTACCCTCTTACCAAGTTTCATCCGTGTTGTAGCATATGACAGAATTTCCTTCTTTTTTTTTTAAGGCTAAATAATATTCCATTGTATGTATGTCCATTTTCTTCATCCACTCATCTATCAGTGGACATTTAGTTTGCCTCTATATTTTGACTATTGTAGATAGTGCTACAAGAACATGTGTGAGCAAATATCTTTTCAATTAATTTAGGTACCAAGTTAGCCATTCTTGAACCATTATATGATGTATTGCCCCTGAATGAAATGCATAGATCCTTATAATTTTTAGTGATTCTCTGGTTCCACTAACCACTGGATCTGGGATATAATAATAAGAAAAGTTAACAGGTCTCTGGTACTGTCCACTCTTTTAAGCTAAGCTCAGGAGGTAGGTATTATTATTATTATTTCTGGTTTCAGTGAGGTGTGCAGTTAACTGGAAAAAAGAGAATGGGATTTAGTACCAGGCAGTCTGGATTCAGAGGCTGTGCTTATAAACATCACACCGAACACCCTCCTTTGCCTTTCAAGTGTTAGGGGAAGGAAGGCAGGATACAGCTGATAGACAAGGAAGTGACTACATTTCACAGTGCATTGCTGCAGTGTGGATGCTCAAACAATTTGCTTTGGGAACACAGAGCAAGAAGCACTGAACTCCATGAACTGGGTAAGATTTTTCCAGAGGCAGAGAGGTTTGGGTTAATCTTGACAGATCAGTGAGAGAATCAGATGAACAAAGGGGGTGGGGCTTTAAAGCACCTTCCAGGTAGAATAAATTCCATGTATTTGCATACCTGCTATGAGCATACCTATATTCCATATCTGCTGTTAACGTGTAGTGTTAGATCCTATTGAAAATACTGTGTGTATTACCAATCCCTAATAAGGTTCAGAAGGGCGGGTACAGGGATCCTCATTTTTCAGAGGAGGAAACTGAGTTTCAGAGAGGCAAAGTACGTTGCCCAAGAACATACAGCCAAAGTCCAAGTCCAGTGTTGGGGACTCCCAAGCAAGTGCTCCTAACAGTCTGCAAAGTATAAAGGAAGGACAGACGATGTAGAAGTCATACTGGTCACCCTTGAAAGCCCCTGAGGGTGCAAAACGCCCAGGCAAAGGTGTGGGGCGAGCTGGTCCAACTCGGCCCACTGACTGATAAACCTGACTGGAGCACACAGCAGAAGAAGAAAGGTTAAGAAAAAGGGCAAAGTAGCAAGATTTTTCTCTAAAGAGAAGAAAGCCAGGCCTCCTCCTCCCCCAGCCTGGCCGTGCAGCACCTTGATAGAGCTGGGTGTTCGGTTGCCTTGCAGCCGCTGTTCTCCCTGTTCTAAGGTTGCAACACAAGGCTCTGTTCACCTGACACTATTGAAAAGCAGAGAGAGTGAAACAGTGGCTTATCACAAGGCACTGGAGGTCTCTGTTTCTGGCTGGGTTCTACTGTGCACTTGGCATTCAGAAAGTACTTGTATATGGACTGCCAAAATGCCAGCTTTTTTTTTTTTTTTTTTAAATCCAAGGTAGGGTCAAATTTTCTCTCCGTCCAACCTCTCTCCATCCCCCAAGGTAGTAATCACATCACAGGGAAACCTGAGCTCACTTGTTTTTGCTGCCTGCTCCTCTTTGCCTGGAAACTACATTTGCTGGAGAAGACTCCGGGAGGAGCAGAGTCCAGATTTATTGCTCTTTCCCTGAGAAGTTTTGCTTTTGAGAATTCTATTGTGTCAGAAGTGGGGTGGGATTTAGGCCTTGCTCTAAAGGGATTGAGTCTTGGTAATGGGATTAATAAAGGGCATGTTCTGGCCCCTCAAAACACTTGTGATGTGGCAATTTGTTAAGGAGAACAGAGAAGGGATGGTTTGTTAAATTGTCTTGCTATTCTTGTGGATCTTTAAATACTACCCTGATGCACTATGATGGGCAAACTCAGAGGTTCCAGGCCATCTCACAGGTCCTCCCCTGAACTTGTAGCCCATACCCATCTCCCAAGCTCCTCACGACACAATGGCAAGGTGCCTTCGACAAGGACAACAGAAGAAGAATAAAAGTATTTTCCCTTCAATGGCAAACATTTTTAGTGATGTAGGTGCTCCGTCAATGTGAGTTAAATGGATGAGCTGGGATTTGGGAAAAATCCAGTGATGGTGGAACTGGAGATAAAGGGCTGGAAGAGAGAGAGGAAGAGAATGGTGGTCCACAGTGGGAAGACAAAGCTGGTGTCATAACCTCCTTTGCTCTCTTCACCACCGAAATCTTTTACAATCGGACTTGAGAAATCTGAATATGCTCAATATGTTCACACATAGGAGGACCTTTCTCTGTCCTAAAATGGTTGAGTATTTTTAGTCAAACTTAAATCTGTTTTTACTTTGGTATTGCAAGAGGAACCCAAACCTGATGACATTTTCTGTTTTGTGAGACAATCGTGTGGTTGAGCACTTGTCAGCAATGGCCCCAGGATGAGTTTCTTTTTGTAACTTCCCCAAGGGTGTGAAGAGAAAAGAAAAGCTTTCATAATTAAGTCCAGAACTGCATTTTGGTAGACATGAAGGAAAGGACACTTTGATAAATACATGGGAAAATAAATCAAAGATTACCTTGATTTTAATTATAATAATAATTAAAATTATAATCTAATTTCTGAGTGTGTGGGGTGATTATGTACATACAGTCTTAGTGAAGCTGGACTTAACTCCTGAATTCTAATTTCCCTGTTGTAGAGTGTCATTTTTAAATTTTTTACTAAGATGAAGATTAGAATGATTTGATACACACACAGTTGTACCTAAATACTTCCAAAGAAAAAGAAATAATGGAAGTGGTGACAGTTAAAAAAAAAAAAGGAGAATTTGGAGAAGACCAAATAAATTATGAGACCTTGCTCCACATATTCATCATGGTGCTTGAGCTAGAGAAGATGACTTCAGCTTTAATATAACCTAGTGGAACGTAAAGTGGACTCAATCCTAGTGAACTTCTAAAGACAGCGAAGCATGCTGGGAAGATTGCCTGGGGAGATCCAGAGACACTGTAACATCTCTGAGACCGAGGGAAGTGACTCTCTTGTTCATAGCTCTATCTACCTAATGAAGACTCGTTACCCAGTAAGTACTCAATAAATAGTAGTTAGATTAAATAAATAGAGTTAGAGTACTCAATAAATAGTAGAATAGAATAAATGAAATAAAATGCAAAAGGAAATCTAAGGCCTCTATTGGGTTAAACGCTGATGATTCAGCAGTGAATAAAACAAAGACTTTACCGCTGTGGTGCTTCCATCCCCCCACCATGATGCTTGTGTGGAGAACGTCATCAGAATTACCCCACAGGTGATATATTTTGGTTAAGAAACTATTTTTCCTGAGTGAATTGCACCAAATCAGTTTAATTGCTTGGTCAATTTTCTATAGAGTATAGGTAAACATTTCTAATATTTTCATTTTTATTCTTATGTTATTTACTTTAATATTTTCATTGAGATCTTTTTTCCTATGAAAAATTTGCAATGAAATTTGATTCACTGGTTAGTATTTTTGACCCTATCAAGTATACCAATTAGATTTCTTTTATCTGTAATTTTTGAACCCTCTTTTGGATTCTTGTTTTTACTCAGTCTAACTTTCCCAGGAATTTAGCTAGTGCCAATCTTATTTTACATTGATTGATTCTACCATTTGTTATAAATGGGATAAAACATCATTAGTTTGTATATATATCCTAGGTAATTCTTGACACAGTGCAGGATGGCTATACTGTCTAGAATTAGTCTCCCAGACTGTTAACACAATTCTTCTGTTCACTTCACACACTCTGTTCTCCCTGTTGGCAGAACAGAGTGTCATGTCCTCTTTCATCTCTAATTTAATCGCCTCCATGACACTTTAGGTATCCTTAGCTCCAGCCAAATAGACTTCCCACTGAATGTTGATCTAACTTCTTTATTCTTTCTCAACTTGAGGATTTTTTGCTTATCTAAGTTATACCAATCTATTTAGGCCTATATCAAGATCTGCCAATCAGAAGTAAATTTTTTTAACGTTTTGAATGACATAGATATTATATTGTGTTATATTGTTATATTATATTATATATTTTATGTTATGTATTATATATGTACTATTACATATGTGACCTTATCTTATTTTTAATATTTATCTTGAAATTCCTTGAAGACAGGAATCATGTCTTATTTTTGGTTATGTTATTTAGAACTACTTTAAAAAATAAAGTTGAATTTCCCCTTGAACCCCTATCACAGTAGGCTGGAAGGATGATGAGTCTCTTTCCTGTTGCCCTGCTTCTGTCACCAGTCCACACACTGCTCATTACCGAGACACTTTCTTCCCAGCTAGAATAGTCCTTTCATTTTCTGCAGCTGTGTCCCATCTGTACCACACTTGGGGTGAAAACTCAGTCACTGGGGGTTCCCAGGCCTAGGTTTCTCTGTAACTGAGGTCTTGGCAACTCCCAGCTGACTCGTACTCTCCTAGAGTATGCCTGTGTCCCCACTCCTCTTAACGTTCCACAGGACACATTTCTCTGTTCTACCCATTCAGGATGTTTAAGATAAACTCTTCAGTAAGTCTTTCCAAAAGTTAAAAAAAACATCTTTTTTAAGTTGGTTCTGCCTTCTCAGCAAAATTCTCTGTGTCAAGGGAATACTAAGGACCTGACTACTTCTTGGAATGGTAAGGAAAAGGAAAAACATAAAGAATAAAAATGTATTAATATTTTTTGGGAAAAAAAATCTTTCACAAACAAAAGGCTGGAGGATACTTCCTGATGTGAACATTTATAAAAATAAAGGTCAAGTCTGAACTGGGGTTATAGTCAGCCGTTCAACAGGCTTGACTCAGGAGAGCAGACAACTCTATGCAATAGGAAATAAGTACTGGTTAGTGAGCTGCTGGAAATTTGACAACTAGTAATAGCTATAAATGGCAATAAAAAGACAAGTCGCATCAGGTAGAGTAGATAGCATTGGATCTCAAGGTTCAGACATTGGCCTTCAGGAGGGCCAAGGAGACCCAGGTAAGACTTCAGCTGTAGAGGGATGGGCATTGGGTCAGCCATCACAACAGGACATTCAACAAGGAAAAGCACTATGAGAACCTAGTTGCTAGAAAGAGATTCAAAGATTAACCATGTCCAGGAGCAAGGCTGACTTCATGCTGGTTTGCTGAGTCGCTGAGTTACTAGCTTAAGGTTCAAAACTGCCACTAATAGGAGGGAGGAAGACTGGTCCCTAGGCTGGAGGTGGGGCTAAGGTCCAGCTTGAAGCAGAAATTTGAGTTGCCCCAGGGATGGAGAGTGGAGGGATGGGGAGAAGGAAAGGAGAGTGAGTCAGGCAGGACATTAAATGAGGCTTTTGATGCCCAGTGTTTGAAAAGGACACTGGCACAAAAATTAGTCTTCACACACTTCTCCACACATGGGTGCTGTCAACACTGAACATTAAAGATATTGACCAAAATAAAAATGGCCTGCTTTTTAAAAACCACCATGTCTATTTCCTTTCCAAAAGTTCAATTGCCACAGTCCAAGGTAGAGAATGTCTCATATGTTGAAAATATAGTGGCAATTTTATTCTGATAATGACTGTTAGTGCAATCTGAAGAACAACTAGCACATTTTCTGGGAGAATTAGTGAGCACGTCATGGATAATTGCCAATTTGTGAACCATCTGTCAGGAAACACTTGTTTTCCGGTAACTCTAAGAACTTCAGTTGTGCAACAACCATAATTGTTGCAGTGAAAGCACTTGAATGTTTTTTAGTGACTTCATAAGCAAATAGATCCAGCCTCTCTCTAATCTATACCACATTCTGCAGCCACAGAAAGCTTTCTTAAACTGTTAGTTAAATGCATTCTTTCTCTTACTTCAAAATTTTCAGTAGATTCTTAATCTGCTCCATGTCAAATCCAAAGCCTTCCTGTCGAAGATCTCCACAGCTGGAACTCCCTCCACCAGTCTAGCCTTCTCTCATGGCTCCCAGGCACAGTCTCCACCTCAATGTGTTCTCCGAATATGTCAGGCTAATCATTCAAATCTGCCTTCCACTTCTGGCCATACTGTTCATGCCACCGGAGTAAACCCCCTTGTCTTCTTTGGGATATTCAACTTCTGCCATCAAGCTCTTGTTTCACTTCCTCCATGAAACCCTTTCCAAGAATTACCTCTCTTCTTTCAGCTCTCAATGTTGCAGAAACAAATGGTCATCTACCACTCTCTCTTTCTCCTTTATAGAGTCCCAGTTTTGTTCTGGACAGCTCTTTTGGAGCATGGAGTGATAAAATGCCAGCCAATGAGACAGAAATAAATTTTCAGAAAAACTGCTTTTCTGATATGAGCCTGGCAACACATTTTCCTCCTGGGTGCTTCTTTCATCTCCCCTCCCCCAGCTTTATTGAGAAATTATTGACATATAACAAATGATTTACACAATAAGATTACTTAACACATTTATCATTTCACATAGTTACCATTTTTTTGTGTGTGATAAGAACAATTAAGATTTACTCCCTTAGCAACTTTTAAGTATACAATACAATATAGTCAATTATAATCACTGTGCTTTACATTAAATCTCCAGAACTTATTCATTTTATAACTGGAATTTTATTTGACTAGTCTCTCAGCATTTTCCTCAATCTTCCAGCCCTGTGTACTGTGTTTCTGTGAGTACAGTTTTTTTAAATTCCATATATAAGTGATATCATACAGTATATGTCTTTCTCTGTCTGACTTATTTCATTTAGCGTAATGCTCTTATTCCATCCATGTTGTTGCAAATGGCAAGGCTTTCTCATGGCTGAATAATATTTCATTATGTATGTGTATGTGTGCATTTTCTTTATCCATTCATCTGTTGATGGACACTTAGGTTTTTTTCATGTCTTGGCTTCTTGTAAATAATGCTGCAATATACATGGGAGTGCAGATATCTCTTCAAGATAGTGATTTTCTTTCTGTTTGTATATATCCAGAAGTGGGATTGCTATGTCATATGGTGGTTCTATGTTTTGGGTTTTTTGTCTTTTTATTTTTTACTTTGTAATTCTGTTGTTTTTAAGATTTTTTTTTTGTAATTAAAGTGTAGTTGGCATATAATAGTATATTAGTTTCAGGTGTACAACATAGTAAGTCGACATTTTCATACCTTAAAATACAATCACCACACTAAGTCTAGTAACCATCTGTCGCCATGCCAAGTTATTACAATACTATTGACTATATGCACTGTACACTATATCTCCATGACTTACTTACTTTATAACTGGAAGTTTGTACCTCTTATTCATCTCCTTTACCCTTTTTATACATCCCACATCCTCCCCTCTGGCAACCATCAGTTTGTTCTCTTTCTATGAGTCTGTTTTTGTTTTCTAATTGTTTGAGAAACCTCTATATTGTTTTCCACACTGGCAGCAATGATTTACATTCCCATCAAGAATGCACCAAAGTTTCCTTTCCTCCACATTCTCACCAGCACTTGTTATCTCTTGCTGTTTTGATAATAGCCATTCTAACATATGAGGTGATATGAGGTGATATTCCATTGTGGTTTTGATTTACATTTCCCTAATGATTAGAGTTATTAAGAACATTTGTATGTACCTGTTGGCTGTTTGTATGATACCTTGGGAAAAAATATTTATTCAGGTCATTTACTTAAGTTTTAATCAAATTATTGTTATCATTTTTTTTTTGCTATTGAGTTGTGTCATTTCCTCAGATATTTTGGATATTAACCCCTTAATTATATGGTTTATAACATATTTCCCATTCCAAGGTTGACTTTTTATTTTTTTATTGTTTCATTTGCTGGGCAGAAACTTTTTTTAGATTTATATAGTCCACTTTTTTTTTTTTGCTTTTGTTGTTTCTATTTTTGGTGTCATATTAAAAAATTATCACCAACCAGTATCAAGGAGCTTTTCTTAGTTTCTCTTCCAGAAATTTTATGATTTCACATCCTTCATTTAAAGTTTTAATCTATTTTGAATTAATTTTTGTAAGTGATGTACAATAGGGGTCTAATTTCATTCCTTTACGTGTGAATATTCAGTTTTCCCAATACTATTTATTGAAGAGACTATTATTTCTCTGGTGAGTATTCTCAGCTTCCTTGTCAAATATTAGTTGGGTGTATGTGCATGGGTTTATTTCTGGGCTCTCCATTCTGTTTCATTGGACCTATATGTCTGTTTTTATGCCAGTATAGCACAATTTTGATTACTATATCTTTGTAATATAGTTTGAAATCAAGATGTGTGATGGCTCCAGCTTTGTTTTTTTTTCTCTTTATTTCAAGTATTTTGTGGTTGCATGCAACTTTAGAATTGTTTTGGCTATTTTTGTGAACAATGCCATTGGAATTTTGATTGAGATTGCACTGAATCTGTGGGTATTTCAGGGTGGTATGGACATTTTAACCATATTAATACTTCTGATCCATAAACAAGGAGATCTTTTCATTTATTTGTGTCTCTATCACTCTCTTACCATCAATATTTTATAGTTTTCAGTACACAGGTCTTTCACTTCTTTGGTTAAATTTACATCTAAGTAATTTGTTGCTTTTGATGCTGTTGTAAATGCAATTGTTATAGATTTTTTCCTGATAGTTTAATGTTAGTATATAAAAACACAACTAATTTTTGCATATTAATTTTGTATCCTGCAACTTTACCAAATTCATTTACTCATTCTAACAGCTTTTTCAGCTTAATTGAAGTATGATTAACAAAGTTGCAATATGTTATTATTTAAACTTTACATTCTGATGATTTGATATACATATACACCATGAAAAGATTCCTCTAATCTAGTTAATGAATACATCCATCACCTCACATTTTAAACTTTTGTGTGTGTGAGAGAACATTTAAATTCTACTCTCTGCAAATTTCAGTTATACAATGCAGTATTATTATCTATAGTCACTATGTCATATGTTAGATCCTTAGACCTTATTCATCTTCTGGCTAAAAGTTTGTATCTTTTTAAACCAATCTCTTGCTTTCCATGCCTCTCCCGCCTTCCACCCCCCACCTCTAGCCCCTGGCAACCACTTTTCTACTCTCTCCAACAATTTTTATATTTTTGTAGATTACTTAGTATTTTTTTCCATAAAAGATCATGCCATCTGCAAAGAGATAGAATTTTACTTTTTACTTTCCAATTTGGATGCCTTTTATTTTCTTTTTCTGCCTAATTGCTCCAGCTAGAACGTCCAGTATTATTTTGAATAGCAGTGATGAGAAGGAACACTCTTGTCTTGTTTCTGATCTTAAAGAAAAAGCTTTCAGCCTTTTACCACTGAGTATGTTGTTAATTGTGGGCTTCTCATATATGGCCTTTATTACCTTGAGGTACATTCCTTCTATACCCAGTTAGTTGAGAGTTTTTATCATGCTTTTAAAGGACGTCAGATTTTGTCAAATGCTTTTCTGCATCTATTATTATAATTTACAATTATCTGTTATCTTCTTTATAGAACCTGTACTAGAAGTTTCAGATGAAACAGTCATTTTGTGTTTATAAATGACCACAGGAATGATAAAGAGAGAAGCAAATTGGGGTGTTGATAACATCATGGAGCTACTCTACTGCACCAACCGTGCCATGCCTACCTGTAGCCAGATTTTTTACCTTGTATGAGAATAATCTCCTATTTATGTGCAGCTTAATAGAACCCTTATCTAGTTACCCCCATATATTTAGAGCCAATACCATATCATAAATCAGTTACTTATTGTCTCATGCTTTTATCTTTGCTAATTTTCTCTATCCTATTAGATAGTCGGTGAGAGAATGAGTGTGAATATATATATATATATATATATATATATATATTCATCAATATTTCATCCCTATTCTTAGACATAGAGTTATCTAGTAAATTAGTGTTGCTAATGTTGATTGCATCAATGCTGACTGCATCAATCAGCCAATAGCTACATAATAATTTAAACTTTGCATCCAACATAAATGACATAGTAAAGCTTGGGGAGTTTGCATTTTGGAGTAGTTTTATTATAATACTAGAATTCAGATGTGTTTTGAATGTATTTGTTTGAAAATGGTCATTTAGAGTCTTTTGAGTTACATTTTAGTATTTAATTTTATTTTTTTTCACTGTTAAAGAAATGTTTGTGCTTTTAGCAACCAGTGTTAAAATACATAGAATAATTAGATGATAAGTAGAGTCAGGCAACATTACAGGACCTAATTAAATTACATCTTAGTATAGTACTTATTATGGGATGAATGATATAATACTCTGAAAATAGATACTCTAGTAATGCATTTCCAATGCAAATTAGAAAAGGATATTCTTTCATTAGTTGTGGAAGAAGACATCTTGCAATTGAGAAGTTAAGAAACTGAAATATCTGGGTATTGGATGAATTATCTACATAAAGTTAAATTGATAAAGAATGATGAGACTAAGTAATAGAGAAGAAAACAGTGAGACAGGTACAAAAGAGGTTGAAGAAGAGTCAGTAAGGGTCATTGTCAGATAATTATGTGATATTATCAAGTATTGTTATTAAAAATATTATTTTATTACAGTTTTTATTTTTCTTACAAAATAATTAATTAGGGAAGTGATTTAAATTTCTTTCTTTTTTGAAAATTTTAATTAAATTTAGGTATAGTTGGCATACGATATTATATTAGTTTTAGATGTACAATATAGTAATTCAACATTTATATACCTTACCATGTGATCACCACGCTTAGTCTAGTAATCATCTGTCACTGTGCAAACTTATCACGATATTATTAACTATATTTCTCCTCATCTTTTCATCCATTCTCCTACTCTCCCAATCCTTTGGCAACCATCAGTTTGATCTCTGTTTCTATGAGTTTTTTTTTTTTATATTCCACATATAAGTGAAACCACACAGTACGTGTCTTTCTCTGTCTGACTTATTTCACTTAGCATAATATCCTCTAGATCCATCTATGTTGTCACAAATGGCAAGACTTCTATTCATCTTTATAGCTGAGTAATATTCCACATATATGGAATATATATGTACACTCATGTGTGTGTGTATATATATATATATATATATATATACACGTAATATTCCACATATATGGAATATATATATGTAATATTTCACATATATGGAATATATGTGTGTGTGTGTATATATATATATACCACATTTCATTTATTCATCATGCAGTGTATATGTCTTTTCAAATTAATGTTTTCATTTTCTTTAGATAAATACTCAGAAGTGCATGATAGATCTATTTTGAGTGTTTTGAGTAACTTCAATACTGTTTTTTATAGTGGCTACACTATTTTGCCATCCCACCAACGATGCACAAAGGTTCCCTTTCCTCCTCAGCCTCACCAGTACGTGTTGTTTGTTGACTTTTTGATAACAGCCTTTCTGACAGGTGTGAGGTGATATCTCATTGTGATTTTGATTTGCATTTCCCTGATGTTATGTGATGTTGAACATCCTTTCATAGGTCTACTGGCTATCTATATGCCTTCTTTGGAGAAATTTCTCTTTAACTCCTCTGCCCATTTTTGTTTATGGATTGTTTATTTTCTGTTATTGAGTTGTATAAGTTCCTTATATATTTTGACTGTCAACCCCTTATCAGATATATCATTTGCAAATATATTCTCCCATTCAATAGACAGCTTTTTTTGTTTTATTGATGGTTTCATTTGCTGTGCAGAAGGTTTTTAGTTTGATAAAGTTCCATTTGTTAAATTTCTAACTCAATAGTTTTATTTTATTTATTTATTTTTCATTTTGAATTTTACTGTATTTTGGCTATATAGCATATCTTGTTTAATTCCATTTTGTAGAACTCATCAAGAATTTTTTTGTAGCCTAATATAAGGTCAGTTTTTGGCAGTGTTCCACTGTTACTTGAAAAGAATGTACTTCTTTGGCTTTGGGCATCTGCAATCTGATATCGGGATCTTCTAGTCATTGTATTAATTATATTATTCGATGATGAGGAAATGAAACCCATAGCTTAGCTCATTTTGTTTTAAACTCAGAATAAGCTGTGTATGCTATTATATAGTTTATTGTGTTGCAGAGAATTTGAAATTTTAGTAAATTTAAGAGAGTAACTTTGTGATTCCAACTTTAAAAGATTAATTGGTACTAGGTTTGTTATTTTAAGCTAGAAGTTGTTAAGAGAATTTGCCTAAAGTTTAAAAGGTTATTAGAATATTTAAAAGAATTCGAGGTTTTCTCTACTCTCTTCTCACACATGTGCATGGCATGCATGCGTGCGCGCGCGCACACACACACACACACACACACACACACTTCAGTAGACCAAAAAGTTGTATAAATGCCAGGAAGGATTTCCTAGTAGTGCTGTGTGCCTGCCTGTTCATACATTTGAAGTTTTTTTAAAAAACAAAATCTGCTAATCTAAAATAGAGTTTACATGCTTAGGAAAATCAATTAAGTCCATCAATTAAATGGTTTTAGTGGAATTTAGTTCATTCTACATCAACTGACCAAACATTAATTGAAAATTCTCCTGAAAATTATTGTTCTTATTTTATAAAATTTGCTAGATTTATAGATAAAATAAAAAATCTTTTAAGTGAATTAAAAAAGCTTAAGGAAAATTTGAGTTTTTAATTGAGAAATTTATTATTACGAATATTTAAATTCTATGTAATTTTAAACAGCTTTTCCTGAGCACGAAAGTGCTCCTTGAGCACCAGAAAACTTCCATTGATGAAAGTGGATATTTGAATCAACATTTCAGAAAGAGGTGGGTGTGTGTGGATAGCTTTCTAAGTAGAGAAATGCAGAAGAAATCTCAGTGAAAGACTTCAAGGGAAAATGATGGCATAAACACAGGTATAGAATCGTCTCATCCTCAACTGAAATTAACAAAGGAATGCAAAAATGGAGAAACTGTGCATAAAATTTGGAAGAAGACTATGTCTTATAAACTTTCACGAAGTTTTTCTGGATTCATTGTAAATGTGACCAAACTAAAAGAAGATATCAAGAGGTCTACAACTTTCCCCTTTAAGAATGTAGAATGGTTTTCCAGAGTAAATGGACAGATAACCCAAAACATACCACCATCAACTTCTAATTTTGAGGGGCCAGGGCTGGCAGCAAAGGATGGGGACCCCTGGAATGGGTCAGGGGAATATTTCATTGAGAATATCTTTAATTATCAATCAACAGAATTTGGAAGTGGAATGTCCAATGGCAAATGATTCTTCCATCCCCATGGGCTTCTTTAGGAAGGAGACCAGACAAGGACTCACCATGTGGTTAGATACATTCCAAATAATGCAAACCAGTGGACATATATTAATGGGGAGGAGTGACATAAAACTTTGAATGGAAGTGTTTTTGGATCTGGGAAAAAGTTTGTGTTGGAGACTGGTTCAGAGACATAGGGAAAGGGCCAGGCTCTACTCTTATCCTGATTTTTTTTCCCTGTTGTCTTCCCACACCAAAAATTAAGGCCTAACATTTGTTCCCCTACTTCCTTTTTTTGGCTGTATTAAGAATCTCATTAGAGTTCTAGACTATGGGCTTAGGGAATTGAGAAGTGGATGGGAGGGAGCCTGGTGCATACCAGACCCTCTTCAACCTTCCTGTAGAAGCTATATATAGATCTGAGAATATAGATCTGAGAATCTGAGAAGTTGATGTATGGTTGGCTTTTTTTGCATGCACAATCTGATAGAGTAATGGAGCTTACATGGTGTAAAGCATATGATAGACATGTAAATACTTTAGTACATGTATTAGTAATGCATATGATTCGTGTAGTAGGTGGGAGTAAGTAGACAGCTGGGCCAGGCTGAATGGCACTGGTGCATTGATGGTTGATGTTAATAACAAGCAGTGAGAGTTTACCTCTTTGCATTGTCAAATGGATCTATGTCAAATTCATCCATCCTCAATTTCAGCGATGCCAGTATATTCATGTAATAAATTACAAGAGAATGACCGTTTATTCTCTTATGATTGTACTTATTAACAGTAAAAGTAATTCATAGGCATTTTGCCTCATGTCTTTGTCATAACCATAGCTGAAATCAGACTACAATTTTGTTAAGAAAAATTTGTCATATACAACTATATTTGAAGTTGCTAATTGTTCTCTGGTATCTTTCACTTCTTTGACTTAAATAACAGGTGACTCAAATCATAACTAAGTGAGCAAGAATCTACTCAGTGTCTGCTTTAAAGCAGCAATGTGGTTTAGTGGGAGGAGCAAGGGCCCAGGCTCAGGCAGACCTGCATTTACACTCTGGTTTTGTCACTGACTCATGTGTGATTTTGCATAGGTTGTTCAATTTTCTCAAGTCTATTTCCTCATCTGGAAATGTGGTAACTCTACCTAGTATTTGTAAGAATTAAATTATTAGATTAGACAGCAAAAATCTTCTGAAATATAAAAGATGGTCAATAAATTCCCACTAACCTTTAATTATAGCTTATAACTGATTCTAGAGGATGTCAATAGATTCTGTTCAATGAGCAAAAACTCTTGACTTGTTGATTTTCAACTACATAGAGAGACCTTAAAACTTGGCTGTGAATTACACGGAAAGAGAATAATTCCCAAACATTTGAAAATCCCCTGTTCTAATGCCATTCGTCAGTTCTAATGTATTTGGATACCTATTTAGATTTTAGGGCTTAAGGTGGAATGTCTCAAAGGGCAAATGACATACTCTTTTTTTTTTGGCAGGGGGTGAGATTGAATTTCATTTCATTATTTTCCAGTGCCTAAAAATTATGCCAGGCATTTTGCTATCTTCTATCTATGTATGAGAGATAAATACCAAGGTGAGGGGATTAAAGGGTGTGAAGAATAAAGGAGAAATAAGGATGAGAAAAGTGAGAGCAACAAGAAATGCTGCTTTTCTCTGACTCAAGTTATGTTTGTCCATTCACATATGCTGTGTGTCTTAGAAGGTGGCCTATAAGGCTGATTTCTTGACATGTACAATTTGGTAGAGTAATAGAGTTTAGTAAATATGATGCAGCCAGAAAACACACCCAACTCCTTCAGTATATGCAGTAATTAGCATAAGTGATATGAAGAGTGGGTAGCGTGGGAGGAGCTGGGCATGGGAGATAGGAGAAAGACTGAGCAGCACTGTAGGTTTGAGAACTGATTTTAAAAACAACCCAATGACAGTTCTTCTCTGCATTCAACAAATTCTTACACTCAAATTACCTTAGTTTATATATCAGACTCCCTAGATAGTTTGTAAGCTCCTTGAAGGCAAATACCACGTCTTATTTCTCTTTGTACACCCAAACCCTAGCATAGGTGCTCCTTAAATATGTGATGAATAAGTGAATAAATAAATGAATTTACAAAGTTAAATAGCCTGAGGTTACTGAGCTGAATGTGTTCAACAATCCTGAAATGTAGAGACTGTAACTTCAGTAAAATATTTTAAGAGGCTAACTGTCCATTTATGTGTTGAGGCCTACAGTCTTAATTTGACAAACAATATGTATATGCATGTATGTATTTAAAAAAATTTAAGTGAGCTATATGTAGAAATTGGGGTATGTCATAAAAATTTGTGTTTGTATAGTTTTCTTGATTGGACCTTGACTTGGACCTTTTGTCATTTCTCTTGACAAAAGGAATTACTTACCGTAGTAGGTCAAATACTCATAGGAAAAAATTTGGTCAGAAGTAAGTAGTGACTGCACTCTCTGGATAGGACTTGTACTCTGCAATTCATCATAGCCTCCACCTACTCATTTAACTCATGTATGTTACCTACTTGATCCTGAATAGCTGTTTTAATTTATTAACTCTGTACCAGATGATGGTTTGGCTAAAAAAGGGGCACACAAGGAAGGATATACCTTCCCCTCTTCCAAAAACACTGTGAGAACTCTGATTGGACCTAATGAGAAGCTGTAGTTTGGGGGTTGGAGGGAATGCACACCTGCAAAACAGCTGCATTGAGGGCAAAGCTGATATGACTATTTGTGCACTGAGAGATGGAGGGAAAAGCAATGGAAGATTCCAACTTCTATTTCATTAGACTGCATAATGGTTTTTTGTGGTCAGCAAAGACCAGTCTTTCGGCAGTCAGGGGCTTGCAATTACAGAACTTGGTTTCTGAAGGAGGAAGAGCAGAATGGAGGTGGGTTGATATTGTACTCAGTCCAAACTACCTCATACAGCTCTCTGGTTCTTAGAAGTCAGCCAATTCAATTTACTTACATTTGGCTTCCACTTACAAAAACGCATACATTGGATGACACAATCTGTTATATTAGATTTACTAATATTTTACAGTGATGCAGCAAAGAGCAGTCCAAATACCTTAGACACATGAGATTTACGGCCAGTGATTAATTTTGGAAAAATAATGAATTGCCACCAAAAAGTGAGAAAGAACAGATTCTTTCCCAAGCAGAAAAGGAAATCTAACACACTCATTTGATGGATGAATGTTTCTTAAAAATAAATAAATAAATAAATAAATAAATAAATAAATAAATATAAATAAATAAGACAAAACAAACAAACTAATAGAAAACATTTTAAAACTAAAATATCTCTTTCTGAATACCCAACAATCAACATCTTCTAAAACCAACTTGGTAGATAGAGTTGACATACTGAATTTGCCCTCTCACCTTAAGAATATTAGCAAATTGTAATGGGTTTTCTCCAGAAGAAATGTGATATTCTCGTGCTACAACTTTCCAGCAGGAATACAGCTCCTACAGTTGGCAGGCTCTGGCTGACACTCACAAACAGGTCCAGTTTGAAAGATGAGGATTCAGATGCAGTCAATAGCATATTTTTCTTATTTTTTATGTGTATCTAGACTATTGGAAAAAAATAGAAAAATGTCCTTGAAACTGAAACTTATAAAAGCCATCCCTTTATTTTTTCTTTAATTTTTACTTTTCCCCACCCCCTGTGATTTGAAAAGAAAAGGAAAATGACTTTTTTTAGAGTTAGAGAAAAAAGTAATTTTAATCCTTTTGAGGAGGGTTATGTAGCAGGTTGAGTAAATTTATGTATACTCATATGCATACTGTATCCCTAGTAGTACTTTTGCTCATTACTATCACCTTTTTAAATGAAAAACCCACCTTTCCTGAAGTGGTATTATCTTATAGTGCATTGATTTTTTTTTTTTTTGGTCTTTCTATAAAAATTCAGGGGAGTCTTGCTTCACTGTTTTTTTCATGAAAGAAAACATTTCCTTTGCAGCTTGGAATTAAAAAATGCAACTATTGGAGTTGTTTTCCTTTTCCTTCCTCTAAAACCAAGAAACATATTTTTCTTTCTGCACAGAGACTATTACTGAACTATCAGATGACCAGTTAGGTCCTGAAACCAAGATATTTATAGTCTGTAAATATTTTTATGGTGGTAGTGGTGAGGAAAGGGGTGGTCTTCCTTATACACACAGACGGCCTTATAATTTTTTTTCCCAACATTTAAAAGTAAAGTCTGTTTTTTTCTGCAATGAGAGCAAAGCAATCTAAGGCTGTTGGGAGACTTTACAGTGATTCTCTTTTATTGCATTCTCAGAGGTGGAGAATCTGAGTTATACAGATTAGGGATCAATTTTTCTGGTTCTCTTTCATGTACAACATAGGTATTGAGAAATAAAAAATAAAAATGATAAACAGATAAAATTGTATTTCAAACACTGAATTTTTTTTTTACTTAATTTCATCGTACAGCATGTAGCCCTAGAAACAAAGGGACTCAGGAGTTTACTTTAAAAAATATCGGTATTTATGCATCAAAGGCTATTTATGATCTGTAAATCAGCTCTGCTTTGGTAAGAAATGATCCCTCCATCTAAATAACTGAGAACAGCAAAGATGTCTGAGGGTCTGCTGTGGCTCTGCTGCACTTGTCCTCTTATTTCAGGATCCAGGATAAAGGAGCAGCTCTTATTTTTGTGTCATTTTTGTGCCTAAAGAAAAAGAGAAAGGGAAACTCACATAGCTCTGACAGCTTCTGCTTAGATTTAGCATAGGTCACATATGCTGTTGACCAAAGCAAGTCACCTGGGGCATGGGAAGTCAATGGGTAGGGAAGTGTGTTTCCCCCACAAGAAGTCAGTGCAGTCTCCATGGCAATGGGTAAAATGAATAATTACCCTAACGGAAAGGGGGAGGAAATAATTGAAAAGCACATGCAGTTCACCAGGATGAGCAAGAACTTCTATAAACCCATCACCAGTCCGCCCAGGGCACTTCCAGTCTCCATCCTGCTTCCATGAAGAGCACATCCAGAGTCACTTCCTTCTTCCTTGTGCACTCAGGATATTAAAAACATAAATGTTTTTATTCTCATAGTCAGGCAATTGAGAAGGGTCAAGGCTCTAAAAGAAAATCATCATAACGTACCCCACGATTAGAGACACATCTAAGTATTGTCCATGTTTCTAATATCTTCTACCTTCTCTTACTCTTTTTCTCTTTCTGTCTTCCAACCTCTCTTCTTCAACCTTTCCTTGAATACATAATTTTACTCAGTACAGCTCTCACTTTTTCTTGATTTCTCCTATTGCCTATTCTCTTTTTATTTTATTAACTTATTCCTTCAATTAACCAATGTTACTTATTGAATTCATCTAGGGTACCAATGTGAAAGAGACATGGTTCCTACCTCAATGTATGAAATAAGAAAGTTCTACTAAGCTTGTCCCAAGTGCTTTATAACTCTGAAATCCTATGATTATTTGCCCACCCCCCAGGTATATAGATTTGTAGGAGAGATAAAGATATATAAAGTTAGCTGCAATGCAAGATAAAATGTTTTCAAGTGCCAGGAAAAGGTAATTGATAAAGTGCTATGGAAATTCAGGAGGAGGAGATCATTTTTAGAATGGGATGGCAATAGATCAGTCTCATATCTGAGTTTTCTAATCATTTTCTCTTAAAATTTCTGTGCAGGGCTATGAATATGGTTCTTATATACTGGGTCTCTTTTGTTTACAAGTTACAGAAACCTAATTCAAACTGGCTTAAGCAGAGAAAGGGAACTTACTGCCTCACAAACTAGAAAAGTGTCAGGCATAGAATCCAGGTATTAAAAGGATGTCCTTGAAAATTTATTTCTCTTTCTTGGCTTTGCTTTTCCTGGTGCTGGCTTTATTCACAGGCAGGCTCTCTCCACATGGCTCCAAGATAGCCACCAGACTGATAACTTACAAGTTTAGCAACCTCAGCAGTTCCAGCTCTCTCAGGAGTTCCAGCAAAAGTTCTACTTTCATTGCTCTGTCTGGGGAAGCAGTCCCACCCCTGAATCAGTTACAGTAACTAGGATAATGGAATGCTTCAATTGGTTAGGCTGGGGTCACATTACCACTCCCTGAGCCTGGAAGAAGGTGAGATTTCCCTGTAAATGACAGGTGTGTGTGTGTGTGTGTGTGTGTGTGTGTGTGTGTGTGTGTGTGTGTGTGTGTGTTTTCTTATTAAGGAAAATAAAATAGGTGTTTGAGAGGAAAGGAGAATGGAGAATAGACATGCAAAACCAACAGCTATCCACTACATAATGGGGGCTTAATAATGCATTTTGATGGAAACAATGGTGTTATTGATTTTATTCATTATATAAGCATGTATGGAAGCAAGGTGAATCCTTTCTTTTCTCTCCAAAACTTTGTCTTTAGCCTTTTCTTCCTGTCTCACTCACTGTCAATCATATCCCCTGCTGATATCATCAGGCTTGTTTTCTATTTATTTGAGCAAATGAAAGCATAGTTGTTTTATGGTTTGCCTGATTATACCAGTATTTGGAGTCTTTGTGGGTCTGTTTATGTTGTCTGTTGTTTCTTGCTCACAGTGACTTTTCTTGTGTGTATATGCCTAGCATCTTTTATTTCGTGCTCGTTATTGTATTTGAAAAATTATTTGTAGGAGTAATGTGATTCAGGGTCAAGATACTTCATTCCCAGGCAGCTTTTGAGTTTGCTTCTGTCAGCCCTCGTGGGCATTATCAGTCTTGGATCAGCTTAATTCAAATTTGGTACTTGAGGATCTCTTGGGTTATGTAAATCTGGGGTGCAATGTGTGATGAGTGCTGGTTTACTACTGAGCTGCCTGACTCTAAGGGTCTAGTTGGGGTACCAATATACTGTGAGGATGTCTCCTATTTAATCCTTCCAGAAAAAATGAAAATTAACATTTTTATGTTGGGGAAATAGTCTCAAGGTGAAAGTGGCTTTTGAACTCACTTGCCACACTGGGTTCTTGTTTGGCCTGTTATTCTTTACTATCTTATTAGCTAGCTCATTGTGGCTCTTGGAAAATGTTATTATATTCAGCATTTTTAGTTGTTTTCAGCAGGAAAGTTGGTTCAAATAACCTAGCCTGTGACTCCTTGGAACTGGAAGTCTTCTCTATGAAAACCCCAGTCTGTGCTTCCTCATTCCTTATCCTTTCTTTCTGTTTCCCACTCTCCCAGTTCTCGCTTGTGGATAGGCCTTACTGGAAAAGGATAACAAAAACTATATTTCTTGATGTGACAGTATGGATCAACTCCTCATGAGTTAGATGCATGTTTTTCCTTTCTTGAGATTGATGGTGTGGGGTGCTTCTGATTTTTCCAAAATACTATTATCTTGGTCCATTTGGCCTCTGATAATTTTTTGGATAATAGTCTATCTATCCAACCTTAACTCATTTCTACCATCTGAAAGCATGATACAAATTAGTGTGACACTGGTGAGGGGTACCAACTATACAAGTAATGTGGCACTGTTAGAATTGTGTTACATAATTACAGCTGGTATTTATAACTTTTCCTCTATAACTGAAATAGATGGGCAACCTACTAAAGTCTTACTTGATTTGTGTAATAGAAAACCTTTAGGTATGGCTTACAAAGTGTAATTTGGGTCATCATGATAGACTCACAGCCCCTTAGCCAATCCCAGACTTGAGCCAGTTCACAGCCCAGAGCTCCTTGAATGAAGAGGAGGCCAGGTCTCTCGAACAAGGACTCCCACTGTAAATCTTTCCTCTGGCTTTCCCAACAGGACCTGGGGCCATTTACTCAGATGACTGGGTTTTGGGGAAGGGGGAATAATCAGACTTTTAGGGACCACAATTAATTTCTTGAAACTCAAAATGTCAAGAAAATGGGACTCTGAAGACTAGGTAATTAATGGACTTTTGGCGTAAGTCCATTCCCAGTGAGTCTAGTGCATCGCCAAATTCACACCATGATTATTTCCTTAGTTCTGAAATGAGTAGTGTAAATAGACTCAGCAACTAGAAAAAACTTTATATTGGTTCTCTGACCTGTGTTTACATTTTTGTATTATCATGTATACAATGTATGTATTATTCTTTTTGAATTTTCTGTATTGTGCCAAAGTTAATAAAGACACATAATTCATTTAAAAGAAAAGCAATAAAAATTAAAACTCCCAAGATACTACTTTTTGCCTAGGAGTATTAAAGATCAAAAGGTGTTGGATGGTATGTAGGGAGATGGATCCTTTCATACGTAGTGATTTGATAGAACCTCTGTGGAAGGTAATTTTAAGAATGCGTACACACATATACACACATGTGCACATCCCACTATTTGATCCAACATTTCTACTTTTAGGAATTTATAATGCAAAGGTAAAATGACCCATGAAAAGGTTAATTGAAGCCTTGCTTGTAATATAAAAAGAACAGAGAAGTTCTTTATAAACTAATACTGAATGAACTCTAAGGTGCATGAAAAAATTGAGGTGTAGATTAGTGATATAGTATTTTAGTTGCATAAAGATGAGGGAAGACTATATTATATATGTATACATAGACACACATGTATACATCACATAATGATGTTTAAGACAACAATGAACCACATATACTATGATGGTCCCATAAGATTATATGGTGAAGGGCTTAGCAGAAGCATTTGCAGACAGACCTCAATAAGCTTCTCAAAAAGTTTAAAAACATAGACTTTAACACTTAATGTTTTCATTAACAGAGAATAATCATGGTGCATTATCTGCTTACAAGCAAATTTATGATGAAAAACAAACAAACAAACAAACAAAGCAAACCACCATGGACATATTTTTAAAAAGAGTGCCACCTCCTCAAACACTGCCTCAGGCAGGTAGGTCCTTCAGGAGGTGTTCAGGAAGAAGGTATTGTTGTAGGAGATGACAGCTCCAGGTATGTCATTACTCCTAAGGCCTTCCCCCAGGACAAGATGTGGGGTGGAAGAGAGTGATATTGATGATCCTAACCTCATGTGGACCAGAGATAGGTTGTGCTTATCAAGAAAACATGTGTGCACACACACACAGAATCATGCATTGCTTAAGGACAGGGATACATTCTGAGAAATGAGTCATTAGGGGATTTCGTCATTGTGCAAACATTATAGAGTGCACTTAACAGGAACCTAGATGGTATTGCCTACTACACACCTAGACTTGACTGGTGAGTGTCTTTGTGGCTTATTTTTTGACAAAAAAAAAAAGTGTAAAAAGGTTTAAAAAATAGAAAAAAGCTTATAGAATAAGAATATAAAGAAAATATTTTTATACAGCTATCTGTTCAGTGTGTTTGTGTTTTAAGCTAAGTGTTATTATAAGAGTTGAAAAGTTAAAAGTTAAAAATTAAAAAGTTTATAAACTAATAAAGTTACAATAAACTAATTTATTATTTAAGAAATAAAAATATTTTAAATAAATTTTCTATAGTCTAAATGTTCAGTGTTTATAAAGTCTACAGTAGCATATAGTACAGTCCTGGGCCTTCACATGCACTTACCACTCACTCTGACTCACCCGGAGAAACTTCTAGTTTTGCAAGGTCTATTCATGGTAAGTGCCCTATACAGGTTACTATTTTTTAAAAACATTTTATACCATATTTTTACTGTATCTTTTCTATGTTTAGATATACAAATACCATTGTGTTACAATTGCCTATAGCATTCAGTATAGCAACATGCTGTACAGGTTTGTAGCCTGAGAACAATAGGCTCTACCATATAGTCTAGGTGTGTAGTAGGCAATACTATCTAGGTTTGTGTTAAGTGCACAGTGTGATGTTTGCACAATGATGATATCCCCTAATGACTCATTTCTCAGAATGTATCCCTGTCCTTAAGCAATGCATGACTCATTTCTTAGAATGTATCCCTCTCCTTAAGCAATGCGCACATATTTTCTTGATAAGCACAACCTATCTCTGGAAGTATACTCAAAACCTAGAAAGTTATACACAAATAACTGGTTGTCTTTGAGAACTGACTGGCTGGGGCAGAAACTTTTCTGTATGCCCTTTATTAAGGATTGAATTTTAGCTGTATGAATGAATTACAAGTCAAAAAAGTAAAGTGTACGAGTTGCCTCCCATCTATAACATCATCTCTTACCCCTACCCCAAGTTAGCCTTCTCTATAACTGATGAGTGTCACGACGTCAAGCTCATCTGTATGCTTCTCTGTAGACAGACACCAGACACATGTCTATTTACAAAGCTAGTTTATTGAAACCACCACCTAAATTCAGTTTGAAGAAAAAGTCCATTGAGCTTCCCAAATGGAGAAACTGTGAATTTTGAGCCTTAACAATAACACAGTCAGAGTTTAGAAATGACAGGAAGCAGAAATTCAGGATTAGATAATGATAGTTTGGGATCCTTTAGGGTTATATTTTTTAGTAGCAAGAACATTCCTGGGGTCTTGAAAATCAGGAAAAATATTCAGTGAATGACAAAAAAAATTGAATTATCAACAAACTAGTCCCAAAGAGATTAAGTACCTCAAGGACCAAGTGTGACAGATATTTGAGGATCAGTGATATCCTTTAAAAAGTAGACACAGACCAGAAGGCAGGACAAGAAGAAAATAATTAGGAATCTTCTTTTCTCTCAGAGCCCATTTCTTATTAAGAGCATTAACCAATGTTCATCAGGATCAGTGCTGTTAAAACTCCTTTTTTAAATGAAATAGATCTGAGAATTCCCTAAACTGAAAAGTATGGTTTAAAAAATTCCTACTGTGAAGTACAAATGATTAAAATTATGGAGAGTGATCTTTGAAGACAGGAGGTTGAAAGTAGTCTGTAAATTTAACTAAGGATGACAGTGGCTAATTCTCATTTTTATACATTGAAAACCTATTGATGATGAGTTTGTTTTCACATTAATTATACCCGAGAACAAACTTCTTGATAAAAATCGAGCATGGTAGAGGTGAAAGAGATGTTGGTCTAATTTTCTAAAAATACCACCAAGGAAACTGTGATCCAGAGAACTGCCCAAAATGGTAGAGCTAGATCTAATTGGTCTTGTGCTAAGTTTTGCTTTTACCTATTTTAAAAGACACTGATACCACTGACCTTGAATGGGTCTCAAAGTTGTACAGGAAGGCAGAGGGCTTATTTAGAGAATTTATTCTCCCATGGATCTAACTTCTTTAGAAGTGGAATAAATTTGGTGTGTGCATGTGTGAATGTATAGGGGAAGTAGCATTTATAAGGATTGAGGATTATTCACTGGAATATCATACTTGGGCCACTCTAAGCTGAAATGCTTCTAAATGCTTTCAAATTCTGTGATAAAATCAAGGACTCAGAAAGCAGAGAAACAGATCCACTGTTTCTTCAATGTATTTTGTCAACTCTGTGTCCTCTGGGCCAGTCTCAGGGGCTGAATTTTCTTATCTAGGAAATGGGACCAGTGACCTCAACTCAGATTGACTCAGGCATGCATAAAGGGAATAACACTGAAATTCTTAGCACATAAGTATTGCTGTATAACAGTGATGAGAGTATTTTACAAGTGAAGCTTGTAAAAATAGTTATCGATAGACAATAATGGAATAGTTAATAAATATGACTATTCTAATATTCTTATTGTTTCTTTATGATTGTCTTGACTCCAATTTCTGAACATCTTCTGAAACTGAAGGCATAGAAAAGAAACTTAAATGGAACAGAATGCTAGCATAATAATATGGTAGCTGTGGCCATCTCTACAAACATTTGTACCGCCATCCTTAGCAGTATGTATTCTTATCTTTTGGCTAAGGAGTGAATACATTCATTCATTCCTACAGTAAAGAATGCAGGAAGGATTTCACTAGAATGAAATCAGATAACATCAAGTGTATTTAAACAGAGTATTCCCCAAACCCAAGGCTTCTAAAAGTTTAATTCAAAAGTTTAATTCAAAAGATTTTTTTTTGGAGGGGTCGGGGAGGAGGATTATTAATGAGAAATATTTCAGTGGAAAGTGAGCTTCTCTGTAGAGAAGCAAGGTTCCGATTTCCTGAGTATTGCAAGCAAGAGATCACAGGGTTTTTTTTTTTTTTTCCTGGAGGAGAAACAAAATTAGGAAATAACACTTTTGAAGATAAGCAAAAGCTATTGGAAATATCCTTTCACTCCCTCAACTGAAGGCGAGTTTTAATTTCAGCCCGCGCAAATAGATTTCCTTTAAAACAAAGCCAAGATGTTAATTAAAAAGTGGCAGAGATGTGGCATCTTTCGGGATGCGGCTCAAGTTTAAACTCCGCTGTCAGAAGCAGCGGTCCCGGCCGGGAGCTAGGGAAGGAAGGTCTGGAAGAAGCTTTCAGTCGGTCAGCCTCTCTTGCAGGAAGGTCGGCGCTGAGGTTGGAATCGACCCCGGAGCACCCGCGAGGACACCTTGGAGGAGAAGCTAACTGGGCTCCCGGGCCTAGCACGGTCAAGGGGCGTACCCATCTCAGCTACTCTTCAGTTAGGCCACCCACTCCAGGAAAGCCTGGAGGGAATTCGCTTGGGGTTAGGCTCACTAGAGGCTGTCAGCTCTCTTTAGGACCTCAGGGAAACCCGAGAGTTTCTGGCTTTAGGACCCAGGAGCTCCGAGGCAGCTTTGACTGAGATGCCTTGGACCACAGCACCACCTACATATAGAAGCATCCCGAGCCTCAGCCCCGCCGCATCTCCGTCGGAAAGTGCGCTCGCCACATCCCTTCGGCCTCGTGTGAGTGTTCCGTCTCCCACAGCTTGGAAAGAGAGAAAGCTTAGCTGTGAAGTGGCTGTGGTGAGAGCTCGGGAAACCGCCCAGTTGGACAGGGACCCAGGGAGTGAAAGCGGGCGTGCCCCTCGCCCGAGGATTGCACTCACCGGCGGGCACGCAGCATCCCACAGGCTGCGGCCGCCGGGTTCCGGCAAGGCGTCGCCAGCCCAGAGGACCATCCGCGCACTTCGAACTCGCAGTGGTCTCCAGAATCCGGAGCTGCCACGCGCTCCCGGTGGGTCTGGGCAAACTTTTCCTCAGCCCACGTGCTGGCGAGGCGGCTTGCTTCCGAAGCTCGGGATGGAGCGCCGCGCCTAGGCTCGCCGCGCCGCGGGAGAAGTAAGTAGGCGACCCGCGCGGGGCCACCAAGGTCGGGGCGCCTGGGTATCCCATCGTGGGACCAAAGGACTGAGGAGCGCTCCTTTAACCCCGCGCGCCCTCTCTGAGCCTTCGGAGTTCTTTCCTTATCCTGCAGCGCTGCACGTGCCCTATCCCCGGGGTCCGAGCCTGCAGCTCCGCAGAGGCTGCTAATTCACTGATTGTAATCACCTCCCACTCCAAGTCGCCCGCAGCTGTGCGCTCGGGGTTAAACAGCTCAGCAGCTCGTGCCAGGCAATGAGTTCGCTTCCCTCTGCCCTCCCCTTCTTAAGTTGGGACGCGCGGAGAGGCAGCTGCCTCCCTGGGGCTCTCTCCACGCCCCCATCCATCCTGTTTCTCCTCCTGGTCTCCTAGGTTTAAGGCGGAGATGCTGACCGCGCTGAACTGACCAGTGCGGTCCCGGGGCTAGTGGCGACTCTCCCTCTGCGCGCTTCCCCAGCTTTGCGGTCAGCGCCGGCTCCTCGGATGAGCCCTTCAGTTCCCAGACTTTGAGAGGCGTCTCTCCCCTGCCCGACCGTCCAGATGCAGTTTCGCCTCTTCTCCTTTGCCCTCATCATCCTGAACTGTATGGATTACAGCCACTGCCAAGGCAACCGATGGAGACGCAGTAAGCGAGGTAGGTCCTATTCCACCCGGGTGCGTGGGGCCAGGGGGCGGGTCGCAGGACTCACACCCGGGCTCCCGCGACTCAGAGGAGGCAGGACTGTGCCCCGCACACCGCTCTTATACAACCCGCTCCCCACTTTCTGGGCGCCGAACTCTGCAGAACGCTCTTTCAGTCCTCTGAAGGCGGGGCGCGCGCAATGCTGGCGAGTCCGGCGTGCGGCTGACGCTCCGGGCTAAGTGGTGCTGTCGGTGCCCACGTTCGCTGCGGCGCTTCTACTCCTGAACTCTTCCCAGTCCCACTTCTTATCTGGCGCCCAGTTTTCTTGTTTTTCTCTCTTGGTCTTTCTTTTTAGTCTCTTAAACATCTCCTTTGCACCTCATCTGTCTTTGCTTTCCTCACGCACGTGCGCCCGAAATCCTGACCCCAGATCGCTTTGGGCACGGCCTAGCAGCGCGTGTGTGCGCGCGTGAGAGACGGGAAAGGGGAGAGCGAGAGAGCGCATTGGAGGGGTGCCAACTCGAGGTGGAGGACCTGCATTTTCAGGAAAAGGGCAACATTGATCTCTTTTTCTGAAACCTAACACTGGATAGACGATTCACTGAACTTCTTGCATTGATCAGTAACTCTTTAGCAGGTTTTTTTGGGGAGCGCTCGCATGCAGAATAACGTTTGGGGGACAGGCCCGACTTTGCCTTCTCCCTTAACTTTCCTCAAAAGCAGCTATTTCTGAGAGGTTTCTGTTCTTAGTTAAATTCACTTGCGGCTTTTTAAGCGCTCCATCACTTGTGTGCGCTGCAGAAAAGGCTAGTGGAAGCATCCAGAAAGGGTTCAGAAAGCAAGCTTTCCTTCAGATTTAGTGCGTGAAGCTGTCTCTAAGTCTTGCTGTGGCTGTAGCTAATCCAGCTGCTTTTTAGAGGAAGATCTGCTAAACACAATTAAGTCTTCTGGAGGATTCAAACGACGCCCCGCCCCGCCTCCCCCACACCTTGCACTGCCCGCTCATGCAAGGTGCATAGCAGCCCTTAAAAGCCATCAAGCAATTTGGACTTTTGCACGCTTAGAATTTGTAACTTGAGGTTGACAGATCTCTATTTTTCTGTAATATAAACGTCTCACTCGACTTGTGATGTGATTTGTTTATAACTCGTTTTATGGAATCTCCGGTCCTGCATCCAGATTTGGGAGAGAGCTTTTCGCGTCTTAAGTTTTCATAGTTTTTTTTTTCTTTTTAGGACGTCGTTAAGCTGTTCTCACCTTCCCGCGGGGCTGGAGGTTGCCCCGCCCGAGGGCAGAGCTCGAGATAATGCGTGATGTGCCCCTGTTCTCCAGTTGACGCCGCGGATCTGTGATTTATAAGCATACTTACTCCCTTCTTTCGCTCTCTTTCTCATTTCTGACATTTGGGAAAATGCTCATTTTCAGAAATTATTCTGCATAAAAATTCTACGGAGAAATTTCTTCCCAAAGGCCATGAAAATTTGATATCAGTATTAATCTTGGAAAAGTCCTTTTCGGTCTCTCCTCCTCCCCTTCCAACTGGCTCCTTTCTCTACCCCAGTATTTTCTTTTGGGATATTATTTAGTAGAGTTGGCAATTTTTGATTATCCTGTGGTCAAAAGTGTTCAGAGAGGCTTTCTTATACAGTAGTTGCAGTCTGCTTGATTGAAAAATCTCAAGGGCTTAAAGTTTGAGAAAGATAGATAATTAGCAGACTTACTAATTCTGAGATGTCTTCCTGATCCACACTGCCTGTCCCGTTCTGGCTGACTAGGGAAGAATCAAGCATACTTGTTTTAGTAGAACTTAATGTGGAGATGCTGTTTGATGGAGAATGACATTACAGCACTCCTGCGGCCAGAAGCGATACTGCATGCTTTACTCACAAGTGCCATCTATGCCTTCTTAGGTATCTGAGGCAAAACTTATTTATTTCAACGTTGCTTTAGCAAAATCTCATAGCCTCCACATCCCCAAGTAGTGACACTTAGAAACCCATTTCTAAAGTGTGCTGTGATAACTTTTGCCAAACCAACCTTTCAATTTAATAAAATTCCAGTGCTTTCAAGTACATGTAAATTGGTAAGGTTGTAAAGGGAAAAAAAAAATTCTATCAATGTGTATTCTTTTTTCCCCCTTTCTTAACAGATGTCCCCTCCCAAATCCCAAGTTTGTGGCTAAAGTAACTGCGGTCCTTAAAAGTGACCACACTATCTGTGCCAACAAAGGGTGTACTGTGTTTTTAATTAAAAGTGGAACTACTTAAAGGGCTGGCTAGACAGTGTAGGGGGATAGCACCATTCTGCTTTGCAAGGAAGCTTAAGGATTGCATTGTGAGAGTGTTGAAATGAATAGAGATCTAACTCAGGTTGTGTGAATTGTTCCTCTTCACAAACTTAAGCTGGTTTTAATTGATCTCATGTCCACTGATTGATCCTACACCAATTGTTGCTCATACCGAACAACTGGCTTTCCCAAAGGAGATTGGTTTAAATTAGTTCCTTGGTGAATGCTTGACTGCTGGCCAAATCATGTCAGCAGTGACAGCTGACAGGCTAGAGCCTATTGTGGTACCAACATTTCCCCTTTTCTCTTTGTTTTGGATAGTGGCAGTTAAATATTACTTTCTAGGAAGAAAAGTGATTAGTACCTTTAAAAAAAGTGTTGTGGCTTAGAAGATCAGTAATTTTCTTGGCTTTTGTGATACAATGCAAGCAGTGATACCAGGATTGGATAGGCTGAAGCCTGGGATCTGATTCTGTTTTTTTTTTTTTTTTCATATTCCATCTGCAAATAATCAAACCTTCACTGTGGAGCATTCTCAGAACTTCTTTGGCATTATGTTTAGTCTGCTCTATGATCTCAGATGCTCTATAATATCATTTTCTTAATGAAATAAAATTCTTGGCAGAGAGCAGATAATTTAGTCAGTTAAAATCAATTGCATCCAGTCTGGAATAGAGAGCAAATATATCATTTAACTCTATGTTTTATTTCAAAATATAGCCAGAGGACCGAGAGTAGAATGTCGACCTTCCCTATTTTTGGATAGACCTTTGTGTGGAGGAGACTATCATGAACAATAACAACGACTGCTCTTCCTTTCCCTTATTTAGAAAACAAAGTCATCAAATAGAGATACATTTGATAAACACTAATAGGGCCTGGCAGCAATCATTTTTAAAATTAAGCACAATACTGAGAATATCTTCTAGAGAGGAGACATATGCCAGTGTTTTGAGAAGCTGATTGACAACTCATGTGTTTTCTACATGGTAACAGCCGTAAGTCGTTGGCCCTCTCATCCACCTCCCATTCAAAAACATAGTCATTGTCAACTACTGTTAACCCCTGCTGCCTTCTGTCTCGGGACCTCTTATGAATTATTTGTATGGTAAACTGGGTTATTTGATTCATTTTATTTTTTTGGAGTGCTTGTAAGCCACATTTCAGGCTGAATTACTGAAAGGTGGGTAGACAAAACATAACTTTATCATAGTCTCCTGGGATTCCTTGAGCTTGGTACGTAGCGATTTATTTTTACATCTTTCATCCTGTTTATATGCTCAGTCACATTTTAACCAGAGCTTTATGAAAACTTCTTGATAAAACTCTTTAAAAGCAGCAAGGCCCCCCAAACATATAATTGGTGATTCTGGTGGTCTGAGGGTAGGGGGCGTGGCATGACAAGTGTTTACTGCTGTAGCCTTTTCCATACCGAAGTGTGGAAATATCTCATTTCCTAAGATTAGATTTGGCTTCTTCTATAAAACTGAAGTATGTATTCAGAAATAGTGTGGTGTGCTCCTGGCAACCGAGGTTAGATAAAAAAAAAAAAAAAATCAACATATTCTCTTAACCCTTGTAGGGCTAAATTAATTTGTATTTTTAAAAATTTAATGAAGAGATTCAGAGATATTTGGTTTTACAAGTACTTTTAATAGCTATTTCTTACAGTATTCTTTCAACATACAAAATAGCACATGGAACATATTAACCTACACTTAAATAAAAAAGCTTCAAAATACATTTTGTATGCTTGCTTTCTTAAGTTTCAGAGTATTTTAGAAAAGCTGATGTGATGTTTAACTTTGCAACATAAACAGGTTCTTTCTATTCTTTTGTTCTCTTTTGTTAATGGGCTGCTTTTTCTTCAAGTATAACTGAGTTTTTCTGGCTAGTATCTTACCAACACATGGAAGTCTGAAAGTTGCTGTGCCCCAACCGATATCTTACTTAGCTACTGAAATTTGGAAGTGATTTAGAATAGGTGACATTCCCCCAGGCCTCCATTTAATCCTGGCTTTCTTTATCTGCTTTTAAAATCCAGCTTGGATAAAATCCAATATGTGTAGAAATCCCAAGTTGGAAATGACACTTTTAATTCCTGAAAGCAAAACCACTACCTCTTGATTTATTCAGAGACTAACTGGCAAGTTTATGGATTGTCCAGGCTACTTTTTACTTTCCTTCCAACTGGCTGCCTTTAATCCATTTTTTTTTCTGGAAATAAATATTCTTATCCCAAGGCCAGGGAATAGATGACAGACAAATCATTTGATAAGACACTTGATAACTATTCTTTTAAAAGGAGGTGGTAAGCTCTGGGATGAAAATAAAACTTTAAACTTCTCCTACCCCCCCCCCCCCAAAAAGACATCAAGTTGGTCATTATTTTTTCTCATGATCAGCAGCAATCAAAGATTGACCATTAAGTAAAATACAGCATAGTATGTTCATATTTATAAATTTTCATATTTTTAGCTGGAATACATGTGAAAGATGTTAATTAATATTAAAGTGTAAATATTACATATATAGTTACATATATGAGTGTGTGTGTGTGCATATTTGGGTGTGCAGGTGGGTGTTGAGAAGGGTGTGAGGAGGGTATGACCATGGAGGATTGGGTTTTTGTACCTAAACTGGATTTTCACTTATCTTTCTCAGTTCTTGTTTTCAGCTTTCTCTCAGACAGGATGACAGAACAGGACAGAGGACCAGGGAAAGGAAGCAGAGAAAGGGGAGGAAGGAGGAGGAGGAGAGGAATAAGTAAAGAAGGATAATTTTTTAGTTTTCTAAGGCCAGCCCTCCATTTCTCCTTCTCTAGGACCTTTTTGTATGAGTCACCCTCTTTCCAAGCATGCTGTTGTCCCCCTAATCCTGAAAATTTTGAATTCTTCCTCACATTGTTTTCCAATCTTTTTTTCTTCTCCCTTTTCTTCTCTTGCTGAACAACCCTTTTTCATTCACTCTTCTATCTGCCACAATATGACTTCTATGTTCATAATTTTACTAAAAGGTTTTCTTCGTGATTATCCATACTCAGTACTCACCTCTTTGCCAACTCCACTGATACTGTAGTTCCCTGTTACTCATTCTTCTGGAGATATCACCTCTTTCCAAAGAAAATCATTTCCTTTGGCTGGTGACACTACACTCTAGTTTTGCCTCTTGCATTCTGCCGCTTCTTTTCTTTGGCTCCTTATTCAGAGTAGATTTCTCTGCCGTATGGGGAGATAGTCCATTCCATGCACACTCAGACTTGACAACTCCTTTCCTCTTTTATACCCTCTCCTAACTGTCTTCCTTAGCCTGTGCTCTGATTTCTTTCTATTTATGGAGTTTTTATGTGTCAAACTCTACAGTCCCGACTTTTCTATTTCCTCTTTACATGGTTCATTCAGTCTTAGTCTTCAGAAGTGTTGCTTGTAACTACCCCATCCTTTCCATTCCCAAAGATGTTTTCTAGCTCAGACTTGCCCTGATTCACATCCTAGGACCTGCTCCGTCCTCACTCCATCCTTCACAGTGTCGCCACATCCACAGATCTGATCACGTTACTTCTCTGCTAATGAACCCCCAAACCTCCCAGGTTCCATATTGACTGCAGAATAAATGCCAGCCTCTTTCATGTTGCATTCAAGGGTTCCCCAACATCTGACCGCAGCCCATTTATAACCTTCTACCTCCTTGAAAGCACTATATGCTTAAGCTATACCAGGTTACTTCATTTCTAAGCACACCATGTGTTTTATGTTTTGATATTGTTGAGCATGTGGTAGACTCCAGCTCAAATCTCACTGCCTCTGTGAAGCCTTCCTGTAATTTTCTGCCTTTTTTCTGAAGCCAAATCAACTATTTCCTTAGAGCTTTCTTAGCTTTTTGTGCTGCGCTTATAAAACTCTTATTTTCACCTTTATTGTGGTTATTTTGCTACATGTGGTGACTTAATGAGAAATAATTTTTTAAATTCAAAGGTCTAGTTGCAGCTTAAATAAATGGTTAGATAACAGGTATAAACTTATTATTTACTCTTATTATTTAGAGTTTAAAAGCAAAGAAAACACTGAGGTATAAAAGCCCAATCCTCATTCTGAAGTCTCTTCTCAAAATCTTCTGAATTTCACACATTACTTATTGGTGCCTGTTTGTGTCCCTGTGTGTGTGTGTATGTGTGTGTGTGACATGCCCATGAGTTGGCTCTGACTCCTGACAACTCTGTGAGTGAGTGATGTCCACAGTGTTGTCCTTTATAGCCCTGCTCGGCTCCTATAGACTCATGCCTATGGCTACTGTTACGGAGTCTTTCATCTACATGTCTGTTTATTATTTGAATGATAGAGTATCTCAAATGACAGGTGAGTTGGGGGCAGGATAAGGTAAACTCCGTGGAGAGTAACCTACATTTTAAAAACACCTCTGAAGAAAAGATCAATAGAGTTCTTTATCCAAAAATACATTGCCCATATAAATAATCATTTAGAGGAAAATGGAAGAGTGATATTTAGCTTCTTAAAAGGCAGTAGAATTAATAACATAAATGAATGCAGGAAAACATTCAACCTGCATTCTTATGTTTATGACTTTAGTATAAATACAACTATGTACGTATGCCTGTGAGAGACACAGCTGTGTGTGTGTGTGTGTGTGTGTGTGTGTGTGTGTGTGTGTGCATGCGTGTGCGTGTGCGGTTTAGATGAAGTTCTGTTGGTGTGAATAGATTGCACAGTTTTTAGTCTTGTGCCTTTGTGGAGAGTGCTGATATTTCACTGCCCTTTGAAGGAAATGAGCCTGGGTTGACGTCTAAGGAAGGCGAGCTGCTTACTGAAATAATAATAATAAAAAAGTGAGCTGCTTATGGAAATAAATGATTTTTAAAAAACAACTAAATGGAAGAGAACTAGAACTAGAATCCAACCCTCCTGAATTCTCTGACTTTTCCTGTACACAGTAAACGTTCAACATAAATATTCATTTTAAAAAAAGGAAAGAAATCACTATTGAACTTATCAAAAGTTTTTTTGTTCACAGACTTTTATTGGGCCCCAGCAGCCTACAACTCATAATTACGCTAATAACATAACTGATATTAAGTAACTGAAGGCTGAGGGGGTGGAGCTACTGAAGTGTGTGACCAAGTGTGACCTGATAAAAATCTGCATGCTAGTATGCTAAAATTTTTTTATCATTCTTTTTAAAAAATCGTTATCCTGGTATATGAATTATAGAAACTTCTTTTATTTCTAGTACTCCAGTAGCCAGAATAAATGTGTGTGTCTGTGGGTGCACACACATGCATGTGGGTATCAATATGTGTTTGTAGGTGTGTATGTATACATGTATTTTATGTATACTTCAGAATACCCAATCAGGATTAGAGAAAAACTATTAAATATAATTTTTATTCTGAAGCTTAGAGAAACTAATTATAGGTAGCTTTCCCCTTTATAAGGTCGTTTGGAGAAAACCTTTACGATTTACTTAAAACCTTTCCATTTTCATCACCTGCTTCAAAATATTAAGAGCACTTATAAAACAGTTAGGCTTGCTCCAAACATTTCTTTTGATTGGATTTATTAATTTGGGGTCCAGAGGCGGGGCCAGGGTTTTTGTGTCTCCTGAAATTAGAAAGAAAATCTTTTCTGTTTTGCGGGGATGGGAGGTTATAGAGAGAGAATCTAGAGCTTTTGCTGAATTCTCAAAACTGGTCCATGGTTCATCGCTTTCCTTCAGTAGGTTAATAAGTGTTGGTGAAAGAAATAGGAAATTAACCTTAACTAGTGTGATGTCAGATGGTTGCTTCAAACTGATATAGAAATTTGTTCTCTAAATTTATGTTCATGTATGAGTTTTCCTGCCATGTGTATACTTCATAGTATGAGGACACATTGGAAGCACTACCAAGATTTATTTCAGTAAATAATTACTTGGCTAACAATCCTTACTTAAAGACAATAATTGCTAAACTCTCCATTTCCCCTAAAAGTTTATAAAAGTACAAAATAAATAGACAGGATAAGGGGTTCTGTTAAAACTTCTCATATGGTCTAATTTTTATCTCATTAACAATACAATAATATAGAGTTTTAGAAATCGCTGTTGCAATTTTCCAGCTGATGACATGTGGTGCTGGCATTGATGTGACTTGTATGTCTCATATTGCCAGTTCACTGACTTGTCAGGGCCAGGCTGAGCAGTTCTGGCCAAGCGGGCTTCTACTAGATGGATACTCTGCTGGTTCAGCACATTTATAATTTTTCTACAGCAATGGCTTTAGCCTCTCCTCACCTATTGCTGGATACAACTTGCCAAGCAGCAGCTCTGCAATTAAAAGGCTCCGACCGATAGAGGGCACACTTTGCATTCTTTTCCTTGTGCTTTGTTCTCTGAAGTTCTGTAGTCATTTGTGCTTACTTTGCTTTGCCCTGTAGGTTCGCGTGACAAACCTGCTATTCTTTCTCCAGTAAGACTTGATGGTCTCATTATCTTGACATCTTCACAGAGAGGGAGGGGAAAAGGAATCAATAAGGAGAGATTTTGTCTTACCGAGCATTTCTGGTTTCTATCTCTACTCTCCTTTTGACAGGACCTTCTCACCAAAAGGCAAACTTAACCAGCCTCTGTTTTCCTATCTTAGAAGCAGATATTAAAGCTAGAGATTGCATTAACCTGAAGATGGATTCCAACTTCAACAGCCACTTGGAAAACATTACTTTTTAAAAATATTTTTTCCATAAAGTGCATGTCTAAAAATTTAGGCAACTGGCAAAACTTGGAGTAGCCCAAATGACTTCAAATTAGTACTTCCCAGTTGTTTGCCAAACTATTTAATCTTTATGGAGAGACCGTTTCTTTCAATGGAATTCTTACATTTTAGACCTTTAAGAATGGTACAAATTATCTAATTTTATTTTGAAAATCCAAAGTTTAATTTTTTTTTTAAAAAGATTCTCTTTTCATGTAATAAAGTCTGATATAGGATTTAAAAATTCTCTGGCCCCTCAATGCTGTTCTTTACATGCTGTGTTCGAATGCCTTATAGTCAAAAGCTGGTTTTTAATGTTGAGGGATTTGTGCTGTATCAATATTAACTTGCATATTTAGTTTATCACACTGAGGTAGTTTCAAGACTAGATTTCAGTTTAGTTGAATCATAGTGGGTTAATATTTCTATGACCAAATGACATGTCTTATCCCCTACCTGTCTCCCCTCCCCCATCAGTAGTCCTTTGGGGGTAACTATATTTGTTTTCTTTCATTGCCACAATTGGTCTTTGAAGACTCTCCATAGAATGGGAAACACTTGCAGCTCAGTGGCTTAAGAAGGATTGCACCTGGGGCTCCTAGGTTATTGTTCCCAAATATATAATAAATTTAAGGCAGTCTGGTCTTTGACTTGTCATGTGCTCTGGTATTTCTTGTAGGTGAAAGAATATTTTGTTAAAATTAATGCTCATTTTTGACACTTGCTTCTTGATGCTTTAGAGGTTCACTTTGGAAGTATGTGAGTATGTGTGTTTAAGAGTCAGGTTTATAGGGGAATTCTGAGGGAATCTTGGATATTCTGGGCTCTGCTAAATAGGTATGAGGAAATGGCAGAGAACAGCTGTCGGTTGGTGACTGGAATGAGCAAAATAGCTTACTTTTTTTTTTTTTAACTTATCCAAGGATCTGGACATCTGTTTAATGCTTTGAAAGCAATCAGAGCTGTTCTATCCATAGTATTCCTCCTACTTGTGAAAGATGTCTTGTGGTCACCTCCTCCCACCAGCTTAGAATAGTGGAGAAGCTTGGTTAGGGTCGGGAGACTAAGTAATTTGAAAAACCAAATGTTGTTTGATAGTGGACAGCAGAGGTTTCCAGAAGCATGATTAGTGGGTTGAGGTTAGTGTGCTGTGGAGTTAGGGAAGCCATTCATACCACTCCTTGGTGGTCAGTAAGTCATGCATGGCTGACATGATTCTCCATTGCATCTTGTCAATTATGAAAGATTTCTTCATCCCTCCTTTGCATAATATCTGAAAATTGACCTAGGGCTCAGAAATTGTCCCTTGAAAATTGATTGTCTAAAATTATGAATTTGGTGCAATTTAATTGTTCCCTTATGCAGAAACAGAAACAATTAGTTTTATGCAGCTTCTATGGGTGATCTCAACATGATTTGGATGTAAATGTGACTCAGGTGACTCATAACTGTTCTAAAGACTTTGGCAAGCTTCAAGTAGTCATCGTGTTGAATTCCATAAAAAGGTTTGAAGAAACAGCAGAGGCTGGATCAAGAGTGGAGAAGAAAGAAAAGGAAAAAGGTCATTCATTTCTAAGATTTGAGGCTTGTTATGTGGAAACAGGATGTGATTTATTCTGCCTTTTGGAATTAAGGCAGAATGAAGGAAGTTCATAGGAAGACTGTAGCTTATATTTAGAAAACTATTCATTAATGGAAGGTACCCTGTCTTGATGCTCCTGATCTTTGAAAATTGCCTTTTTTCAACAGCAGAAGGTATCTCTTAAGAGTTTTGTAAATCTAATGACTTTATTGAATGTAGAGAGACCTCTAAGGACCATTCACACCACAAGAGCCATGATGAGCACATCTGTAATGCATCTGGCATCTCATAGGTATTTAAATAGAAATTCTTGTCGACAACTATTCAGACTCAAATTATAAGGTTGTCTTTCTAAATAGAGGAAACTGAACAAAATTGCTCAGATTCTACATTATATGCTTCTGAGTCATTATTCTAAACTTCAGTAATAAATAATACTATAGATATTTAAGTTTAATCTGAATTCCAAAAAAAAAGAGACATATTTCTCAGTTTCTCCATGACCATTATGTCAGTTTCTAGAATGTTTCATTATAAGGAAGTCTGATTTCAAAGCCACTTAAACACCATGGGTTATGCCATATGATTTTTTTTTTGTCTTTTTAAATAGGGTTGCTAGGCTGGAAGATAAAGAAGCACTTGACAAAAATTTGTTAATAATAATACCTTGCATGTTTGAAAGTATAATAGGTTTAAAAAATCCTTTTGGGCAAAATAGAGAAATGCAGGTATATTGTCATATGTTACTTGAATCGCATTTGGCGGAGAGTGGTGGAGTAATGGATGATGTCCATTTTGAGGGAAGCCTCTGGTGTAGTAAAGGACCCTCTCTTCGGCCTCGTATGAAATACTTTTTTTAATGATTTGGATGAAGACAGACGGCACACTAACCAAACTTTTGCATAATCTGAAGTCGAACAGAACATGTAAAATGTTAGTTGATTGCAAAAAGATCTTGATGGCTGGGAAAGACTGGAAGAAATGAATGACATCTTCACAGGAAAAATACAGAGTTTAACTCTTAAGTTCAAAGAATCAGTTATGGCAGAATAGGACGTTGGAGACGAGGGGTTTTTATTGATTTTTGACTCATTCTGAGGTTACGATGTGATATTGTTGCAAAAAGAAATTGGCTGAATTAAGAGAGATATTTACCTAGATTCAAGAATGAAGCAGATAAGATCCCCAGCGCACACCAGTGTCCTGGTTTAGATGTCGTCACTTTCAGAAGTGCAGCACATGTAATGTATTCATTTCCTAGGGCTGCTGTAACAAAGTACCACAAACTAGGTGGCTTAAAACGACATTGGATTTTCTCACAGTTCTGGAAGCCAGAAGTCCAAAATCAGGGTGTCATCGGGTCTGTGCTGTCTCTGAGACTGTGGAGGATACTTCCTTGTCTCTTCCAGCTTCTGGTAGCCCTGGGTGTTCCTTAACTGTGGCAGCCTACCTCCAGCCTCTGGCTCTGTCTTCATGTGGCTGTCTTCCCTCTGTGTTGGTATCTTATACAAACACCAGTTATGTGAAATCAGGGTTCACCTCAAATGGCCTCATGCTAACTTGATTACATCTGCAAAGACCCTATTTTCAAATAAGTTCACATTCACACGTACTGAGAGTTAGGACGTCAACATATCTTTTTTGGGGACACAATTCAACTCATAACAAATACCAATTTGTGTTGGACCCTATAGGTTCTTTAAGTCCTCATTTTTTTTCCACAACCACGGGGAATGAGTATTGTTATTATGAATTAAACTATAATAACAACAATTAATAGTAGTGAGAGAAGTAGTGATGGTAATAGAAGTAATTAGCAGAGGTAGGGCCTTTGCACACAACAACACAGACTCTGTTCTGGGCATGAAACATATTAATGGCACCCCTGGACTTGTGCACACAGTGGCCAGGTAGGGATGCTTTAGATACGGTTTATAAGTGTGTAGAGTTTAGACTAGAGACTTCAGTTTCCTTTCTGCTTCTGAAGTTCCATGAAATTGTGTGAATCCAAAGAATCACCTGGGTGTGTTTATTGCTTTTTAAAATAAATCCATGAATTAAATTGTCTTTTTGTTTGGCTGAACATTCTGTTTAACTGGTCCCCTATTGAAGTTTACTGTCCTCCAAGAGCTGTTAGCATCCTCTCTGGAATGATACCGCGATATCAATATCGTCTCCTGCACATTGCTTCTGGCGTTGGAGTTGTCTTCAATCAGATTTCTCCGATTTTTAAGTAGCATCTACTATTGGCATTGCTAAGGAGCTTGATATATTCATACTTGTGTGCTATATATAAAGAACTGGAAAGAAAGTTCTTTTAAATGTTTTCATTTTAAACATCAAATTTTTCATAGACAAAATGCAGGATAACATCCTGAGTGCCATATTTACATCACACAAATTGACACATATATTGAGATTTTGCCGCATTTACTGCATCTGTCCTTTATCTTCTTTACATTGTCATATGTTATAGAGCAAAGTCCACATATTGTCATTTCACCTTATGTATTTCTGAATGCATATCTTACAAATATATGGTTATTCCTTGATAACACATCTTAATCAGTATGTAATCAAACTATCAATTACCTCTAAAGTCTTTATACAGCTGTTGTGTATGAATCTGCATGCAAGTAACAACCACTCATTGCACTTGGTTGGTATTTCCCTCAGGTAACTTTGATAAAAAAAAGTGGTACTTCCTTCCTGCCCATTTCCCCATGCCACTGACTTATTGAAAAGAACTAGGTCAATTTTCTGTGGAATGTCTGATATTGTGCATTTTTCCATTTGCTCTCTTGTAGGGGTCACTAGAGTTTTTTTCTATATCTGCCATATTTTCTGTAAACGAGAAGCTCTCCTTGAAGGTTGGATTAGGTTTGGGTTCAGCTCTTGGCCAGAACACTTCACAGGCGGTGCTGGGTGCCTTGTTTTACGCCGCAACAGGAAGCACACAGTGTCCCGTGGTGCCCTTCTCAGCGATGTTAGGTTTAATCAGTGTGTTCATGTGGTAACGGTCTGATCCTTCTATCGTTAATGTTCCTATTAATTTTTCATCTCGACGTTTCTGCCACTGATGATCTTTGAATCATCAGTTTCATTAGGCGATACAAAACTGATTTTTTTCACTTTTATTATTTCTTCCACATTTATTGGCTGAAATGGTTATTATGAAACATAGTTCTTACAGGGAAAGCAGGCAATGCCCTTAATTCTTCCTTTAATAGCCAGTTTTCAGAGTAAGGAGTTGATGCATGTTTAGCTGGCTAGTGGATCAACTTGAGCTACAAGTGAATAAAATGCTTTGATTTCTGTCAAACGGTTGCCTGTCAGATGGAGAGTGAAGTCTTCCAACAGTTTCTGCTCATGGAAACATCAGCGGTAGAATGACATTAAAGAAAAAAATTTTTTGGCTTCTGCTAACAAGAATGAAATGCAAACCTTCTGAAAACCTGAATTCTATTAGACATCTTCTGATAATGTTTTCTGTTAACAGCTTTCAGAGAAGCTACTGAGTGAACATACAGTAGCCTCAGCCTGCTGAAATCTGAGGATCATTGGGTAGGAAAACATTGCTTTGTGCTACTTAAACACCTTCTGGAATGCCTAGAGAGGAGAGGAAGGAAAATATTTGAGATCAACTGGATGTTGTAGAATACAAGTAACATCACCTGAGAAGGATTAAAGTTTTCCCCAAAGCTTGACCTGAGTGGCAGCTGGACACTTAGAATGTTCTCTCCAAACCCATCAATGGCTTGTTTTTTTTTTGTTTTTGTTTTGTTTTTTGTTTTTGGTTTTTTTTTTTTTAGCACATGTGAAGAAAGTGTCTAGATAGTACATGCTTTCAGTGAGTAAAGTTTTAAAAACATTAATATTTCTTCTAATTATTAGCTGTAGCTGGCTCTTTCAGTCACAGAAATCTTTCTTTTATCCATTTAAAAACTTAGCTCATTGCTAGTAATCAGGTTACCATTGGTGTAGTTTTTGTGTTACCCATTGAAAGATATCATAGTATCTTGTATATTTAATAACTTTATTACTTAGTGAAATTGGATGTTTAATTTACACAAGTGTTTATAGGAAGGATTAAATTAAAAATCATGCTGGGAATTTTAAAATCTAAACACATTTAATACGTGGCTCAGAACAAACAAGTGTTTGCTGAAGAAATGCAACACCGTAGGTACAATAACAAGTAAAGTGCCTTCCCAGAATTTTGGAGACCAAAATGGGTTCTGAACAGAAGACACTGGTTATCTTGCAAGCCAGGGAAACAGAACTGTTCATGCACATACTTCTTTTACTAATAGAAGTTTCCGGAGAATTAATATTTCCTCCTTCAACTTGTATGTTTTTAAGAAAACAAAGGTGATATATTCACCAATTAGGGCTAGCAGTTTGTAGCCTTCATACCTCATTTTTTTTCATTTGGTTTTGAAAGTTATTTTCATTATAAACCCGCCTATCGTTGAGACATTTAGGTGTTTTGTCTTGGAAGCTAATGGTAAAGACTTTATGCTGTGTTCGTATAAAACATAGTTGGTTTTAAAAACCACTAACTAAGAGGGTATTTTTATGATTATACACTCAATTCATTGTTGGAAATTTGGGAAATAGAGAACATGATGAAGAAAACAAAACCAGCAATAATCTTTCCACTTAGTGATAATCACGGTTAACATTTTGGTTTTTATCTTTCTAGATGTTTTCTTTTACATAAATATAAGATTTTAAAATAACACATCATAAGTGCATAATCTTAACTGTTCTAATGACATTATTGCGTACATCATAAGTTATTGTTCATTATGAAATTTTAAAATCCATTTTCTTATTGTTGGGCAGTTAAACATTAATATTGAAAAGTATTAACTTTTCAGTATTAATAATGCTGCTACGAACATCCTTGTACGTCTTTTCCCACATCTTTTTTTCCTTAGGAATCATTCATAGCACTAGATATAACAATACACTGTAACCATTACATTTATTGCACACTTATATATACCAAGCATAGTTCTTTAAGATATATATGGTGTTATTTAATCTTCCAATACCTTGTGAGATAGGCTCTGTTTTTCTCCCCATTTTATAAAGAATCTGAGGCACAGTAAATAATTTGCCCAAGGTCACAGAACTAGTAAGTGGCAAAGCTAGAATTTCAGTCTAGGCTCAGCCATAGTTTACCACTAAGATGGAAAGGTGAGACTTTTGATCTTATTGCCCATTGTCCTCCAGATTATCTTAGTGATTCTTATTCTATATGGAGATGGTGTGTGTATTGCCTTGAACCTTTGATAATGTATGTTTTTTTCTTTTTAAAAATACCTTGTTGGATTATTACTGTTGAGAATACAAAAGAAACACCTCTCTTACCCCTGAGAAACCACTATTTAAATAGATAAAACATTGTCTTTCTTTTTTTCTTTCCTGGCTCCATATAACATTAATATCCATTCAATTCCTTAAACCTTTATTTCTGTTTTCTCAGCAATACCTGTTATTTCTGTCCCTCCCCTATAGTGTATTTTGAATTACTCTTCTTGCTAAGCTTACTGCCATTTTGTAGGCCAGGTTATCACCATTTCTCTCCTGAACCATACGGTAGCCTCCCAGCGGATCTTCCTGAATCCATTCTCCTCAAGATACACAGAGCGATTGCTTTCTTGTAAAACAAAAGTCAGCACATTTGCTTCTGCCACTACAATGCAGCAGTGAACTTCCATCCTATCTGAAATCAAGTTCAAGTTCCGAGCTCGGGCTGGAAGACTCTGTGGCCTGGTCCCTGTGATGTCTGCAGCTCTCCTTTTGTTACCCTAGTCCTCTTGGCTTCTTCCTGTTCCTCAGACACTAAACTTGTTCCTGTCTTAGGACCTTTGCATTTGCTGCTTACTCCATCTAGAGAAATCTTCTCCCCATCCTTTCCTGATAACTATATCGGAAACAGCACATTTTCTTTGTCTCCATTTTCTGCAGTTTGATTGTCTGGGGTAGGGCGAGGCTACAAGTGTGGGTTATGGCACAAATCTTAGGTGTACTTGCTAAGCCTGAGAGTGAGCGACTCCTTGCATTTTGTACCATGGGAGCCTCACTCACTGCATCCTAGTCCTAGCCCTGCTTGGTTGTATCAACTGTTTACTTCTTTAAAATGCTAGAATTTTCTTTGTTCCCATAGCAGAGAACACTGTGTATTCATCACAATTCATTTTTCTTTCCTCTTGGGCATGTAGCTAGACCATGTTTCCCAGCTTTCCGTGGAGTTAGGTATGGCCACGGGTCTGAGTGCAAGTTGTGGGGAAGTGATAGATTTTGCAGTGGAAATTGTGTGGAAGTGACAGATTTACTACTTCTAGCCCTGGCCCCGATAAACCTCCTGTGGGAAAGTCATCCTCTGGACTGTCACCTCGGTGCCGAGGATCTAGCCCCCTCCTCCCAGCCCCTGTGGGAGGACAGGACCACCAGGTGGACAGAGCCTGAGTCCCTGAGGGACCCTGTGAGGGTCTTCCAGCTGCAAATCTGCAGTGGACCCTGTGTGGGTGAGACACACATTTATTTTCTTTAAGTTACTGAGACTTTGACACTTGTGACAACATGGGTGAAACTGGAGGGCATTATGCTGAGTGAAATAAGCCAGACAGAGAAAGACAAATACTGCATAGCATTACTTATGTGTGGAATCAAAAAACACTCATAGAAACAGAGTAGAAAGTGGTTTCTAGGGGTCGGGGGAGATGGGGAGAGGTTGGTAAAAAGGTATGAACTTTCAGTTATGAGTAAGGTCTCAAGAGCTAATGTATAACATGGTGACTATATTTGATAACACTGCATTGTATAATTGAAAATTAAGAGAGTAGAACTTAAATGTTCGCTCTCTCTCAAAAAGAAAAAACCAAAAAAAAAAAACAAAACAAACCCCACATGAGGTGATGGTGTGTTAACTTGACAATGGGAATCCTTTTACAATGTTTACATATATCAAATCATCACAATGTACTTAAAATATATCACAGACTTATTTGTCAGTTATACCTCAGTGAAGCTGGGAAGAAAGAAAAACCGCGTTGCTTGCCTTAACTGGGGCGAACCGTTTTATCCCACCAGAACTTTTGGAACTTTTGTTCACGTCATGTCACTAGTGCCCAGTGTGCTGCTTAACTCATCGTGGGTATCAAAGAAATATTTTCTAAACAAATAAATGCAGACTGTCAAAGCGGTGTGTGAACAGTCCAAGTCCAGACACTGAAGAAGGGAGAGGATAGCAAACGTCTTCTGGGTTCTGAGGAGAGGAGTGGATGATGTTTAGGAAAAGTTTTCATGAAAATGAGGACTTAACTCTTAATCTTGTATTTAAGATATTCACTATTCAAAAAGTGACCCTTATATTTCTTAGTAACAGATGTTTTGAAAACCTACACCAAAAGTACAGCACAGTGATTTCACACTAAAAGTATGAATTTAATAATAGTTTACATATTAGGCTATATGTGCTCATTTTTACAATTATATGCCTATAACTGGAGTATTGAAAATTTATTGGCTTTATTTCTTAGTGGTTATGCCCAATATAAATCTGAACTTTTAAGAATTTAATTTATGCAATGGAGAGGGGATATCTGCTTTTATTACTTATATGTAAAATTCCTTGATGTTCAAAGTTCAATTACTGTCCTTGCCCAGTGATAGAAACATTCCTTTGGCATGGGGACTGGTGGCATTCCTTCTAGAAATGTTTACTGGCTGAAAGGAAAGGGCATTGTCTAGAGTTGTACATTTGATGATGAGAAAGATTTTAGGGCAAGATTAAGGATCTTTAACTCTTGTAAGAGGGAAACCTGTTTTTAATTTCTTGGAACTCTAGAGATTCTGCGTGTGGAGGAGAACAGGTAAGAGGAGAGTAATGATGGCTGCTAACGAACTTGCCAGGCAGGCTGTGGTGGGGTGGAGAGTGTGTGTGTCTGCTGGCCATGGGTGCCTTGCCACCAAGAAGCCCACCCTGAAAGCCACTTGAAAACAGGATGGATTGGTGGCAGCTACTGGTCCCGGTTTTGTGGACTGTTAGCAGATCCAGATATACAGGCTCAGCAGCCCAGTTAAGGCCTAGTGTATGTAAAATCTGAGGCTTTTATTTCTACTTGTATTTTAAAGTCACTGTTAAGGTGTGTGGCTCTCTGCCCTACTTAAATTAGCCCTGATAAGTGACTCTTCATTAGCTCTACCACAAACTGACTCTGTGTGTGTGTGTGTGTGTGTGTGTGTGTGTGTGTGTGTGAGAGAGAGAGAGGGGGGGGTGTGGAAGAGTGCGGGGAGAGGTGGGGAGAGAAATGAACTTCTTATTGACCAGACATTCTGCCTATTTATAATAAAAGATTCAGACTACATGGTCCCAAGGGTCTATTCAACAATAAAATTCACATTCCTAGTCTTTATTTTTTTCCAATTTTTTTTATACCACAAATTCTTTCATCTGGTAATTGATTGCTCTGTAACATTGATCAGATTATTTCACATCTGTGACTCAGTTTTGCTATTTGTTAAGAGTGGGTAATAGTGGTTACCTAACTTTTGATTTAGTTGTGAGAATTAAACAGAGGGTAGACGTCAAACCCTTGGAATAGTGCCTGACACTGAGCAAATGTGCTGTGACCGTTAGCTGCTGCTAATTAAATTTTCCACTTGCTTACTCTGTGGACGTCTTCTTATTCATATTTACTCCCACACCAGATGTCTAATAAATTCTCTATTCATGGTTTTGAAAAATTCCCGAAAATGGTGTCTTTTAAAAATGTATTCTAATTCTAACAAACCAATAAAGTACTTCTAAATTATGTAGGAATTAGAGAAAAGGTACAGTTTTATTAATCTGGCATGTTGAATATGGTGCTGCAGAATATATCCCTGTTGGAAATTTGTTCAAAATCACTGATAAGTTTGAATTTCTTAGAAGAAGGATCTTTACTTTTTTTTTTTTTTTTAATGGCTGCTTCTGGTGAAGAACAGAAAATGTTCATGCTTAGAGATCCCAAATACTATTAGCTAAGGTACAAACTAACCTTATAATAAATAATAAATTTATAGAAACATGTTAATCTGGAACTCTAAGTTACATATGTTCAATTTTCTTGCTGTCTATAGGATTCAGCTCCTGCATGATACAATTTTATATAAATAGGGTTATCTCACTGTGGAAATAAGCCACATTAGAAATATTTCACCAGCTGAAAAGACTAAAATTTTTCTTTTAATTTTTATTATACCACTTTTACTTTTTACAAAGTATACATGCAAACCAAGATGTTAACATGTACATTACTTAGTTTGGTATAAGTTACAAGAGAACTAAGATGGAACACCCAAAGGAAACACTTAAAGGAACAGTTTTCAAATTGCTTAACCCTGGTTACATGTGATTTAAAAAAATATTCTATTGAGATATTTGATATATCAAAATCTGTTCATAGTTAATATATATAATTTTTTGAGTTTGGGGGTAAGTATATATCCATGAAACCATCAAGACCAGAGATATAACCATCACCTCCCAAACTTTCCTCCTGCTTGATTATAATTATTTATTGTGGTAAGAACACTTAACATAAGACTGACCTTCTTAGTCAATTTTAAGTGTACGATGCAGTATTGATAGCTATAGGTGCTATGACTAACTCCCTGTCTCTTTATTTACTGGGATGATATTCAAAACTGTTTTATTCAGCTACTCCACTGTCCTTTCAAAATCACAGCTCTGATAAGACCCAGGTCCTTCTGTCCTACTTTCAAAACATTCATACATTTTCTCTAAGCATTGCTATTTTTATTGATGAAACTTTTAGGCAATAGGCAGTATTTCTAAAATTTCTTTTAAGTCATTTGACATCTCTTAGTACCCACATTTCTGTACAGTGCAAAAAGCAGCCATTTCAAAAGAAAACTTAAATTTCTTTGTCACTTTTTCCCTCTCCTGATGGATCTCCACAGCCCCCAACTTTGTGCTAAATTAGGAGTCTTGATATTTTTGCCTCTTTAGCCTGCCTCTGCAGTGTTCATTCTCAACTTGGTGACTGCCAGTGACACATGTCTGGATTATTTTATAGTAATAAGAATCCTATTTTAATATTTAGATGAACTTAAAAAAAATCAACTACCAGTTTTTATCCCCACCCTTAACATTTCAATGAGTTTTTCTTCCTCTCCAAATGTGTTATTGGTGGGGTTGGGGCACAGTGGGCTGGAGAAGCTGTGCTGGCTGCTGAAAGGCCTGTGGCGCTGTTCGGCTCTTGCACACATCCTTGCATGTGGTTTTGATTTTATGGTGTAAGAGAGTTCTTCACTTCTTGATTCATTTGTGGTATGTTGCTGTAGCCGTCATTGTAATTAGTCTCCCAGGAAGAAATCTGAAGGTTCAAGTCAGTAAAAGGGAGCCCAGGAAAAAGCAGCTAAGCAATATATCTATATTTTTCCCCTAGGTGATTCCCTGTCCTTGGAAAGGTAGATAACCTACTTTGCTCCCCGATTTCCTGGAGTATATTGTACTGCCTTTTGTTGTTAATGCAGAGGGTGGTGAGAGGGGAGTCGACTCTCCAGTCCAGATGGGTTTCAGATTCTGTTCAACATTTACTAGGTACTGGTGGCAGTTTTCCCTGGAGACTGCTTCATTTATTCATGCTTGCAATTTACTTTTTTGCTTTGTTTATCTCAAATGAGATTTTATTAATGCCATCCTACCTCCTTTTGTGACTTTTAAAAAATGATTTTTCACTTGTCATTTTGATAAACTGGAAGTAATCAGAAACATAAAAGGATGGTAAAATAAACATCCACATACCCACAGACTAGAATAAAAAGTTAACATTTTGATGTTGTTTGCTTTCTCAATCTATATACACATACCGTTGTTAATCATTTTAACAGGTAAATTATTTAGTATGGTCTTGTAAAAGAAGTGACATTATTTAGAAGGATAAATTTTACTCTTGTATAAAATCTTTTTGAAATTAAAGATTATTATAATTAACTGATCTGTCCAAAATCTTAAGAAAGCAAGCATTTTGGCCCTTAAATATATATAAGTATAAAGCAATTTGTTTTCATCGAAAGGCTTTTTTATGGGCTGTAGAAATTTTATTTGAAAATGCAATAAATATAAAACATATCCTGAAATAAAAGTGATTTGGAGGATAATAAAGATTTCCCAGTGTTGATTGGCAGAAACAGCAGAGCAGTGACTCCGTTTTTCTTTTTTTTCCCTGAGATTACGGAACTATACCAGGTAGAAGAAATTTTGTTAAGTTTTGTAATTCTCAGCTTGGGGTAAAAAAGAAAAATAGAATTGAAAGAGCTTCCCCCTCCCCCACAAATATTAGAGTTTTAAAGGTATATTAAAGACTAAGCTATTCGTTACTATAGAGAATGAGTCATTTTGGGGAGTCAAGATTCCAGGTGTACTGTTGAATTGTACACCTGAAAATTACTGGATTTTGCTAACCAATGTTACCACAATAAAAATAAAAATGATTCCAGGTGAATGATTATTTTAATTTTTGGAACTTAAAAAAAAACATGTATTTTTTTCTCAAATACATTTATTTCTCCCACTTTAGTAGATTCTCTGTAATTTCACTGTTCCTTTGTGGTTTCATTATTTCTAATTTTAATTATTGAGTTGTCACGCAGCATAATGTGGGATGTAAAGGTCAGTAGATGATGACAGGCTAACTCCATTCTCCTTCCAGTGGCCCTGGAACTGGCTTTATGAAAGTCTCTCAACAGTTTGCTTTCTCAGAATGTCTTTCTTAGAGGTTTGCATGAAGCACATAAACAAAGGCAGGGCACTTAATGGATAGCACCCTGGGTTTATGCCATGTGTCATCAGCAAGTTGCTCAACCTCTCTTGGCCTCAGGTTTCCCATCTGTTAAATGGATGTTAACAGTTTCTGCCTCCTAAGGGTGGTTGTGAGGATTAGCTAGTGATACCTGAAAGTGCCTAACACAGTACCTAGCACTTAGTAAGGACAAAACATTTTAAATTGCTGTAATTTTCTGTTTAATTTTTTAGCAAATGCATAGAAGCAGATCCATTGTACACAGATGTTTTTACAATAAAGAAAAATCTTCAAGGTTTCAATGGGTAACTTGTCTCATTACTTTGGATGAATATTATAAACAGTGGACTGAGGGCTTCCTCTTTAACTGAATCCACTTTTTACTTTACCAAGTTATTTATGGAGTGAGAAGAAGCACACCACCCAGCAACTTTTCAAGAATTTTCATGAGGTGGTTTGAAGAACACGTATGGCGAAGTATACAAATTCCTCTTCGTTATCAGAAGCTAGCACTTTTGCAGACAAGACACAAGATCACAAATTCCCCAAAGTTCCCCTTAATGTATTTGGCATGGCCTCTGACACTGGCAGTATGAAAGACTGCAATTTCAATATTTATAGTGATTGAAAGCTTTAACAAATGTTTTCTGATACACAAATAAATTTCACACCCATTAATAATATTTCATACCCTATATAATGCCCATAGCTTATATTAAATAATACTGAAGAGTAGGAAGGTGATAGAAATAATACCAGCTGCTAGTCTTGCGTCTATGGGGTGACCTTGCGCAAGCTTTCTGCTTGCTGAGTTACACTATAAACACTCATGTCTCTACGTGCTCCTTTCTGATTCTGACTCATGCAGTTTCCAGTGTCTGTCTTTGCTATTTTCCTTTTTTCCTCTTCTGTCTTTTTACCTTTCTTGACTTGTTTCTCTGCAGACACTTGGATACAACTGAGGTCCTTGGGAGTTATTAGGGTTTTTTTTTTTTCTCTCAGTTATATCTGCTGACTTGGTAAACACATCCAAATGGTTTATTTTATTTCTAGAAAGTCTGTCCTGTGGATTGCTCTTGACAAGTGTATTGGAAGAGGGACTTCATAAGATGAATATTAAAATTCCTGTCCCTTTCATGTATAGTTTGGCAGAACTGCATCAATACACTGGACCAGAAGCGTTATGGACTGGAAGCATGCACTGTTTGGGAGCATGGTGTGCTCATGCAGTTAATGGTTTAGTATTTTGCAAATGATGCTTTTGTCTCAAGGTGCCAATTTTAACCCAAGAGAAAAGTTTACATGGCCAGATATGATATAAGATTGTTCCTTCCCTAAAATAAGGGTTTCAAAAAATGACCAGTGACCATTTTCATTGCTAGTCAGTTCTCTTTAGTTTTCCTCTGTACATCATGTTGTATTCACATCTTAATGGTTCTGTCTACCGCTGAATAGACAGTTATCTTCCTTTCTAATCATTTGAATAGTCTAAAAGAAGTGCTTGTTAAATCTTTCCTTGGATATGTGGTGTGAGAAAAATCTATAATTGTTCTTGATTGGGACATTTCACAAGCAATCAAGCTGCAGATATTATAATCCATGATAAATGATAGTACATTTTATCTTTGCATTTGTGAAATCTTATGATACCGTTCTGCGAATGTGTAAACGTTTTCTTTTCATAAGGCCCTAGGCCAAAATTATGGCTGCTCATTAACAAATGATTTTTGGAGTCTGCAAACTGTGCGTGGGCGAGACTTCTTCCGCCACCGCCGCCGTCACGTGCGCAGTTTGGGACAGGGGTCATTCAGCGTTTAGCCACAGCTGCCTTGGCTTTTTGCCTCTCCAAGACAAGTGGTGTTTCATGTTTTATTGAATATTTATTTATATGAACCCGAGATTCAGGGATTGTCCACTTCAGTGAATAAAGATGGCAAAGAGAAAGGAGAGATTTAAAACGTAGCTGTGTATTACACAGTTTAATTCCAACCATATATATAATATTTATCCTGCAGTGCCAACTCTGTGGCAGTGTAAACAGAATAAGAAGTTAGCAAAATTTTCACGTATTTTCCCCTGCAACCCACTTACGTAGATGTAGGAAAGTTAAGATGGATATATATCAGTGTGACACAAGATGGCTATCTTTTAATGTCTCGACAAGGTGAATATAATTCAGCTAAGCTTGTGTTGCAGCTACGAGTAGAGCAGACATTTCTTCCTCCAACCCAGTGCCCGCCCCCTTCCCCGCCCCTCCAAAGTGTTAATGCTTATGAGTTTTGGTACCTGAGAACAGTGAATGAAACATCCTCATAATCTTTAATGTATCATAATAAAGGGAGAAAGGAATTAGTGTTCTGAGAGCATTTGGATTTGAATTCAGGTGTCCAAAACATGGGCTTTGTAATCAAGAGAGAAACTTTTGTGTTTGAAAACAAATTTAACTTTCAATAGCCTTTTTCTTTTTTGAGGAAGCATAAATATTAGTGGGTTGTTTTTTTTTTTTTTGAGCATATAGGAACTTTTTTTTTTTTTAATTGTTACTTCCTAGCCTCTAAGATCAGAACTTATCCCTTCTTGATCACTTCCTAAATAGTCATAGCTTTCTTTCTGGGCTGCAGAATTCCTGGTATTTCATGACTGTTCATAATGTAGAACTGTGGCATAGTCATTGGGCCACATCAGCTATTCGAGGGACATGCATTCATTGAGCAGAGGTTTCTTGAGTCCTTGCTGGGTGTGAGGCTTTGTGCTAGAAGTAATTATAATTTGTAAGACAGTAAAACATTGCTTTTGTATTAAACTTTTTTTTTTTTCTGTTGGAGAACTGGGCATCTTTTTTCTCTAAAATTGCTATTGATAACAATTCAAATGCAGGTCTATTCATATAACGTCCCTAGAATTCCTGGTTGTTAAAACAATGCTTTGCACAAGTGGCTCTTTCATTTCACTTTTCTCTGGCATGTTCTTGCCCCTCAGAGACTCCTTTTATTTCCTTGTCTCTGACTAGGCTGCAGAGTTTTCACTTTTTTTGCTTCTTTTTGGCTATCACAATTATAAAGTTCAGCCAAGTTGTTGTGGGTATCTCTTTCTTTTCTTTCAAATTAAATGTGGAATGAGAGAATGTTGGCATGCTTTAAGGCAAGAGGTGCTAAGACTATCTTTTGTTTTTTTCCTAAGATACTACTTTTTTTCCCAAAGTATAGTAGTGTAAAGTACAACCAAATAAAATAACAATTCTCCTATAGCAATCTAGCAAAATGTGGAATGTTTTAGACACAATTTTAGAAATACTTTGTTTTCTTTTTCTTTTTTTTTTTTTTATGAGGAGACAAACAGTACTTCTTATTTGGCACCATTACATAAACAAGGCGTATGAAGAAAGTCCTTACCTTCTTAGAGATAGAAACCACAATTAAGGTCTCCATATGGGCAGGCCCGGGTTCTCTGCAGTATAACCCCTGCCTCTGTATCTAAGACTTAGACAAGGTTTTTAAAGTGCAGAATTTTTGAGTGACAAAGCATTACCGTTACATGTAAATAAAGCAAGCATTTTAATCAAAAGTAATTTCCCACTACAAATTAGGTACACTTATCCTTAAGGTTTAAAAGCCCCATTGATCAAGGCACTTGCTGGTCTACCCTTGCTCTTATCTTCAACTCTCCCTCACTCACAGACTGCGGGAGGCTGTTTTCACTTTTCACAGCCTCTATCAGACTTTTCAATGCCTTTTCCCTTTTAGTAACAATAGCTATCATTTATTTTTTGTTGTTTTTGTATGCTTAGTCTGTTTCAGCCACACACATTATGAGTATTCATTATTTATTCCTTGCAATAGCTAAACGCAGTTGGTATGGGTTTTATAAGCTCATAGGCGAGGAGTTTAAGAGAGCGAAGAGGTGAGGCAAGAAGCTCTTAAAGCTAGTGTGTGATGGACTGGGATTTAAAGCTGGGCCTGACTCCAAACAAATCCTTTGATCCCCTGATTCCACAGTTTGTGCTGCCTCCCAGTCTGCTCGTCTCATTCTTTTCATCTGTTACCCATCAACGTTGGCCTAGACGCAAAGCTTATCCTGCACCTACTGCTAATCTAGTAATCATCTTTCAGAACTCAGCTCCTCACTTCCCCAGGCTCACCACATTGTCACTTAGGTTCCCTAGGTGTCAGGAGGAAGATATGTTCATGACAAAGTTACTTCTATTCCTTTTTGATTACTTCTTCCATCTTCTTGCCATTTATTAACTTATCATTTAATGAGCACCAATATTGAGCTATAGTGAAATTTGAATTGTAGGCCATAATACCCCTTTTCTGGAATCATCTTCCTGTAGACACCCCCTCCTCTCATTTCTCCAGATTTCTTTGTAAAGGAAGGACTGCTTCTGGCAGTCTGGCTCCCTCTTAGACTTTATTTCCCACCACTCTAATTGGACAACCTCCTTCTTTGTAGGCTACTACACTTATTTCTGCTGTTTCCCCCACATATCACACATCCACAAAGCTTCAGAACACACTTTCACCATCCTGCATCAGCTTCTCCACACTTGGGTCCTAGGGTTCCTTAAACTCAGCACCAGCAGGTAACACGAGAGCTTGTCCTTGATTTCATTTTCTCAATTACCAATTGAAATGATTGTATCTTGAGATGTTTCTAATTCCAGTTTTTAAATCTGTATTTTCTTCTTTTGAATACAATTTATATAGCTTAAACTTTCCTTACCATCATGTAATCAAACTTGTTCTTTGTCTTTTGGGTAACCACTGGTCCTTGAATTTCCTTTTATTTTTACTATTAGCATATTGGTAGACTCAAGATTCTGACTGGACCTCTGGTCATTGGGACCTGCTGTAACAAAATATCAGACTAAGTGGCTTATAAATAACAGAAATGTATTTCTCATAGTTCTGGAGGCTGGCAGTCAGAGCAGGGTGCCAGCACGGTCGGGTTTAGCGAGGATCTTCCACATTGCAAATGGCAGTTTTCTTGTTATCTCCGCAGGGTGGAGTGAGGACTAGCTAGGTTTATGTTCTCTTCTTGTAAGCGCATCAGTCCTATTCATGAGAGCGCCACCTTATGACCTAATTACCTCCCCAAAGCGCCACCTCCAAATACTATCGCATTGGGATTAGAGTTTTAATCTATGAATTTTGGGTGGACACAAGCATCCCGTTCATAACAGGCATCTTCCAGGCTCCCATCTTTTTATCCAAATGCTTTCTCCTTTGATCCTTTATGATATAAATCTCATGCTGCTAAGGGGTATTCGATGTGTTTTGTCCACAAGTGGGATTTATTACTCCATGGAAACCTTTTACATCATTGGTTTTGGAGTCTGTATTGCATTTTTCTCACAGCAACTCTTCTAAATGGTTTTGCACAGTCTTGGTCTTTATTCCATGTTGTCTCTTATCATTCAGATAACAGCCTTGCTACTTAATTTACTGAGAAGATCAAAGCTATCCACTGAGAGCTCACTAATCTTTTTTCTCATTCTCACTACACTTGTATTTTCTTGTTACCATGCATTACTCTTCTTAAACATGTCTTTATTTAGTCACCCATTCTTTTAAATTTATTTTTTCTTCTTATTTCAAATGATATGGGGCCTATTGTGTCTACTTGTACTTTTGCACCGGTCTCCTTCTCGGGACCTTGCTCAGAATGATTTGGTCCATTTGAATCTTCAGCCTCTCATTCCCAACACTGTCCCCTTCTACTCTGAAGACTTTTTAGGCTATCTTATATACAAAAGTGCCCTTTAAATGTAGTATTTTTGCTTTTGCCATTCTTTAATAGTATACAATTTATTAGAAAAAAAATCATTTGGAATCCCTATAGGATTCTTCTTTCTTGCGACACATTCATTCTTTCATTTCAAAAATCTTGCAAGGAGAAGAAACCTGATTTCATTCCACACTTTGGGGCTCTCCTAAATTGTTTGATAGCTTTAAAATCTTTGTATAAACAAGCCCTGTATTTTCATTTGTGCACTGGAGAGCTATAGTTTTTTGGCCAACTTCACTTGTCCTAAAAGCAAATTCTCTGTATGCCTTCCCTGAACCCAAACTAAACAAATGAAACTCACACTATCATCTTGTTCAGCATTGACACTGCTGTTGATTTTATCGATTCCTCAGTTCTCTTCTGCAGGTTGGGAACTTGGACCACATCTTCAAATAGTGTCTCTCCTTCAGATCCCCCGCTCTATTATCAATACTTGTTAGTTTGGGGTTCATAATGAATCAAATCCACTCTCTGTCAAATTTGCTTCTGACAGTGCTTTGGCTGAGACCAATATTTTAGTTATGATTATTGCAAAAGCCTCTTAACTGATTTTTTTTTTCTATTAATCCTCCTTCTCCCTCCATTAGTTTTACACATCAACTACTCTTTGGTCAGGTCATTCTTGCTCAGATTTTAGGACTTCGCAATGTGTGAATGAGGCTAATTTTGTTATGCAGAGTGACAGTCCATATTCTGTTTGGTCTGTACCCAACCTACATTTTCAGCCATCTTCTGAGACCATCAAGCATTCACTCTATGCTCTAGCTGAACTACAACACTTACTGTTCCCAAGCATTTCTCATGTGGGTTTATTCCCCTGTCCAAAATGCCTTTACTTCCCCTTTTCTTCTATTTGTGGTCTAGCCCATAAGACCCAGTTCAAATGCCTTCAGTGATCACCTCAGTTGAGAAGATGGTGGATTAAAGCAGGAAATTTCAACTTATTCATAATAGCTACTCTGCTTGCTAGTGTAGGTGTTTAATGCTTGCCATGTGGCATTTCTACTTGGATCTTTTTCAAGGACTTCAATCATGTCTTCTGTTTTCCTATTCCTTAGGTCATCCTAGCAACAGGTGCTCAGTGTTATTTTCTTGATTAATCTCTTGTTTATACTATTTATTATTTGTCCAACAGTGAAAAAGAGTAAATGTTCTGGGCAACTCAGTAGTCACTGGGGCACTCTTAAGGTTGGTGGGTGCAGGGGAAGATGTAGAAGTTGGATGGATGAGCTCATGCTTCTTCAGGACCCAGCCCTTTTGTTCCCGTTTCAAACATGTCTTTATATTTTTCTTAAACACACAGGAAAACATACTCGAAGCATTCTTTTGTTCTAAGAACTAAAGCCAGACTGCCTGGGTTTGAATTCTGGCTTTGTCACCTAGTAGCTGAATGACCTTGGGCAACATACATTACCTCTCTGTGTTTCACTTTCACCCATTGTATAATTGAAATAATAACAGTGCTTCATAAGGTTTTTATAAGACATGTAAAGCATATTAAACAGTATGGCATGCAGTGCATTCTCAAATGCTGGCAATTAATATTACTGTTAATCAATGAGGAATTGCTGCAAGAAAAAAGAGAGATATTAGAACTTATAGTTTCTAACTTACTTGCCAGATTAGTAAAGTGCTATAATTTTAACATGTGAGGATAACCATTAAGAGCTAGAAATTTTTACAATATGGAGCATAATGAAAGAGAGAATGAATGGAAATGTCAGGGACAATTATGGAATCTAGCCTCATATTTGTTTTGTTGTAATATACACAAACTGAATTACTTAAGCCATTTAAGAATATAGATGATTACTTGTGTGATACCTAACAGACTCTGAGCCAAGCATTTATCAAATGCTTCTTAGATACTGGTAATATGAAAATGAATAATGCTTGGTCTTTGTTTGGGGCATGCTTAAACTTGTGAAATGAACTGGTAAATATAGGCCAACACTGAAAAGTGCTAACACCATAGGTACATGTGATGCACCACAGGTCTCTCTATTGAGACTAGAGAAGGTGTCATAAGAGCTGTATCTTTAAAGATGGTCAAGCTTTTACAATGGGGACAGAGTGCATCTTTTGCTAATAGATTTTTAGCACATTTTAATAATGTGAAGTGTGTTTTTGTTTTGTTTGCTTTACTAAGATCTGAGAGGACAGCAAAGTGCCAAGGACAAATGACAGTTTATTTGGTATGAAAGAAATGCTAAGGTTAGCATGTGTTTTGTTTTTATTTTAATAAAACATTTTAGATTTTATTACAAACTTTTAATAAAGTTGCTTTTTAATACTTGGAGGACAGTAGCTACAGATTCTCAAGATGCTTTTGTGTCTCTATCTTTGTAATGTACTTAATAAAATCAAGAAAAATGCGTACATTAACCATTACAGGGAGAGACTTTGTGGGTCTTCAGCCTAGTAACAGTGAGAATAAACTGGGGGAGTGTTTCATGATGTAGGAGCTGGAGCCCAATCCAGATAAACTGAAACACTCTTGAGGGAGGCCTGGACTCTCTGTCCAGGAATCACAGATTTTTAAAGACTAAGGAGAAACCAGAGCTCACTGTAAGCTTCTGTTGTCAATGTGAAAGCTGCTAATTATGTCTGTGGTCCTAATACATACTCAAAAGTGAGATGAAACACCATAAGAAAACACAAAAGTGAGTTGAAACTCAATAGGAAGTATAGTCAAATCTTTGACTTGTACTTATTTGGTACCTTACTTATCCTAAGAAGCAGCTATGAGAGACAGTAATTTAAAGATAACAGTATAATTCAGAAAATATATTTAGATTTGTAAAGTTCTGTCATGACTGCTAGAAACTCAGATAATCATTTGGTCTTTTGTCTCCATTATATTGTTTTCTTGGAAAAGGGTTTTGTCTCCTTGTTCTTAACTCCGTTTTTCTCTCCCTACTGAGTAACACTCAAAACTTGGAAGGTGTGTTTACCAGGAGGGAATTTTCAATAAATTTCAATTATTTAATATAAAACACATGTGCGTTATGATGGGGAGAAGAAATAACCTGTGGGAGAAAAAGTTGGTAATTTCAATCAAAACATGAAGAAAATAAAACTTAGCTTCTTACAGGTTTCTGTTTGGTCACATGAGGTTATCACAAGACCGTTAAGTGTTCTGTATACACGAACCTTTTATTTAGGACACAGCCCAGATGGATCTTCACATAGCTTTGGCCATATGCTGGTCACAGCAAGTCTGTCTTTACTTTGATGCTACTGTGGCCCCATATCTCAACTAGGCCGCTGCAGTCATTATTCTAAGTCCTAAATAAAGAGGGCAAAGTAGACATTAAGAATATTTTTTTGTGAAAAATTTCAGTCAAACCGCAAATAGAGGATACCATCTCCATATATCCATCACTGAGATTCAGCATTTATTAAGTTTATATATGTACACGTGATATTTTACATATGCTTCATTTGTCCTTTTTCTTTTGTTCTTGCTAAAGTATTTGAAAGAAAATCTGATATCATTTAGTTTAGCATACTTCATTATTCACCTATAAAATGTTGTTATTTTATAACCACAATGCCGTTACCACATTTAACCAAATTAACAATAATTCCTCAGCATCACTTGACATCTGTCACAACCAAATTTCTCAAATTGTCTCAAAAATGGCATCTTTTGTTTATTTGAATTTTGGGATCCTAGTTTGGGAAAAGGACATTTTTAAGGCTGGTACTAAAGACACACTTAAAGAACTCTTTATTCCTGATGTAATTAGAAAAAGTGGGAGGAAAACCCACATTCTTATGGGATTTCCTAAGTATTTTGTGGAAGGAACTAATACTTTTTCTCAATTATCTGTCCTTAAGGAGCACTATGACCTAGCCCCTGAGAATGAGCGATCCGATGCACTTCTTAAATAATGTAAACCACAGTTTTTGGTTTAATGAGAGATTACTTTTCACATTGCATTCCATGTCAGTGCAGATACAGTGATTTCATGTTCTAAAGTTAGTCCTGCAATTACCATTTTGATTGCTCTTAGAAAAATGCACACAAAGAATACAGTGACTCAGCAAAGGGTTTTGCCAGTGGGTTGTAGTTTTTAGCTTTCCAATTATGATGGAATTGCATAAAGAATGTATGACTTGGTGTTGCCTTTTTCTGTTCTCCAGGCCTTTCTCTCCACGCACCACCACCAGCACCAACTGTATCCCACCTCCTTTTCTTTATCTTAGTTTTATTTAAGGGTCTGAGAAGCACAGTGTACAGGTGAATTTTAAAACACCATAGCAAGCACTTCTTCTTAATAGGAAGTAAGCTATCTGTTCCCTTGTGATTACAAAGATTTATAGGCTACATTTAAAGAAAATAATTCAGAGAGTTCAAAGAGGTCTAACTTTGTACGTAAGTTGATATTCATGTGACACCTCAGTCTATGAGGTGATTGAACATTTTTATTCAAACTCATGAATGGACACTCAGTTGAATATGATATCTTTCAAGGGAGGATGAAATTGGGGGATGGGAAGGATTAATGACTTGAAAGGGAGGAAGCTGGAATCAGGGAGGCCACCTAGAAGTTCTTGCAGTAACTTCAGCACAAGTTAATTAGCAGCTGGACTAGGATCCCATGTGAGGTGACAAGAAGAGATACTGAAAAGATTTGGAAATACTTCCAACTTGGCTACTCACTAGGTCTGGGGGATGAAGGAAGGTGGTGACCAAGAATTTGTACCACAATACACAGTAAAAGATGCTTATGTTTTTGATAAGAGATGTGAAAATTGATAGGAGAAGGTTTATTTTTAAAATTTCATTATCTTCGCTTTGAAATTATAGGGAGCTGAGGGGAAATAGTCACTAAATATTTATGTGGCCAGGATACAGATAGAAATGGAAATAATTAATTTGGAAGAAGATAAAGCCATTTATTTACCTATATAAAGTACATTAACCATCATATACTAGAAACTGTATTAAGGTACCAGTAATAAAAATTTAAGAGTGTCCTCATGGAGCTCATAATTTAATGGAGATGAAGGTAAATGAGTAGATTTTCAGAGGGATGGACTATATGATTACATATAGTTTACACAATGTTGTATAAATTTGGAAGAACTAGTAGATTTTTTTGTAATCTACTATTCTTTCCTAGTCTTTTTTTTTAAAGTTAATTTTAGAGTTTGGATAAGGACTTGCAAAGTGTTTTACTGAAGCTGAGTTGAAGAGGCAGAAGTGAGGTCATAACTTGTGTTTGTTATATATGCCTGTGGTCTGGTCATAATTCCTGCACAAAGGCTACAGCCTGAAAAAGCTATGTGTTGCTATGTGGGGTTATCATTCTTCTATCATCCCCTTCTCCTCACCATTTTCTGCCAATCTAATCCATCATTGTAGCTATTGAGCCAATTGTGTTATGAGCAGGGTGTGGGGCACTGATCCTATTTTATCCATCACCTTTCTTCTTACCTACTTGTGCTAGAGATGGAGGAAGCTAGTCACTGTCCAAAAAATGCAAATAACCTTGGCAGCTTGGTGTATCTCTTGGTTCAAGGTCACTTTTTCCCCTTCTTCCATTAACAGAGAAAGAGAAAAAAAACCTGAAACAAAATTCATTAACCAAAGCTTCACTCTTTAGTGTCAGTAAATATTGTTTTTACATTTTTATTTGTGATGCATCTTGAATTTTCAATGTTTAAAATTATGGTCTTTTATTCTGATTTTTACATCATTTCTTATTCTCACCCAGATAATATTTAATATTTGTATTTCTCTTACTCTGAAAGAGCCTTTGCAAACATAAAAGGTTTGATCTCTTCTTTTAAAATAGATTTACAGTCTGTTTATTTTTCAAAGTACATGAGATGCATAGTATTTTTAATCAGTAATAAATGTTACAATTTACTTTTGTAAAGTTGGTAGCATAATAAGGCCATTTAGTTATACCACAAGAAAGGAAAACTCATAATGGACTTCATCTGTTTACGCTTACAACTTCCTGAGTCAAGTTCCCTGCACCGTGTAATGGTGATCCATTAGAGATGCAAGATCTTTGGGATCTTTTAAGTACCCTCTTTATAGCCAATATTTGAAGAAAGATCAATCTGTTGGTAGGTTCAAGCCTATAATACCATGACTTATAAATTGGTTGGTTCAAGTTATGCTTGTTCCATTTTGAAAATGTGACTTGGATGCATATCCTGTGATATACAAGAATAATTTAACAATGAAATTGGTTGAGCTTGAAAAAACTCAGTAAATGGGAGACATTATTTCTCTCTCTGGTAGCATAAAAAGTCATCTTGATTTTCAAAGGAGTATAATCATCAGTAGCAAAATGTTTGCCAGTCTTTAGTGAGTGTAATGGTTTCAATGAATGTTAGGAACACTTGATGAAATATGTCCTGTTATATTGTACCTTCAGAAGGAGAAAACAATAGTTGGCAGAATGTAAAAAAGAACCATTTCCTCATTACCTTATTGAAAACAAACATAACTGATCTTAGTTTTCTCTTACCTCAACTGGGTGGAGCTAGATCCTCTTCTCTGGATTCCATAGGAGCTTGTGAATACCTGTCATAGTACTTACCATATTATATTGGTTTTATTTTCATATATGTCCTAAATGAATAGGGAATATTAAAGCAAGCAGAGGAATGATGGAAGGGCAGTGGGTTCCACTTTCATTCAGTTTCTCTAGTTTCTGGGCATCGCATGCAGTCAGTCACCACATGGCATCCATCATGGCTTTTCTGTTGCTTAGACAGCTACTAGGCAATGTTTGTGGCTCATGAAGTCATTTCAGGGAGCCTCACCATGACCACTGCTCTTGACAGTGCAGGTACCAGGCAGAAACAGACTCTCACTTCTGATACTTCACAAGCTGCCAACATGTAGGGTTTGCAGCCATGCTGGCTTCCATATAAAAGCAGAGACATCAGCACCCTCCCAAACTTCAAGGTGTATTTCGGTTGTATGAATGAATACTTCTTGGGTCTCTCCACAGAATCTCCTCAATCAGCTCACTGAGCTATGACTCCTCACCCTTTTAAATTCTGGCCAAGGGGCTGGCCAACATCAGCCAACAAGCCTAGCTGTCTTGACTTTTTATCTGTCCTAGGACTCTCCCTCACGAAACTCATTCCTCCATCCCGGGTACCAAACAAAACTGATGTGGAGCTGAGAAAAGGGAATATGTGTCATTTCTTCTAAGAGTGTTTGCACTCTGGTTAGGAGAATTCAGATAACCCCATTAAATGGTGTTTGTGTTTCTTAATGGACTCTGAACTCTACAAGGACAGGGACTGTCTTTATCTTGGATCCCTGATACTTAACACAAAGTTAAAGGAGTCAAAGTTAATTGGAGAAAGAATTACTGCACTGTTTTGGTCAGACTTAATAGTTTTCACAACTCATTTTAAGCTAAAATCACTCCCATAGGTACCCTTTGCTTCCATTAAAGAATATTAAATATGTAAATATACTTGTTGCTCAAGATCTATTTCAGGATTCCTTTTAGTGAAAAAAAAAATTAGTGGGTATATTTTTTATTTCCCTTGAGTCATCACTGATAAATGTTGTCTTGTGGATACTTTGCAGTGTAAGAGTTTTGTGGTAGGTAATGCTTCCTGAGCCTCCAAATTTGTGGCAAATTAAAAACAATGATTCTTGTGGGCTTTTCCCCCTCTGTTTCAGGTGTGGAATCTGTGAGTATAGGATGCTTTAGCTGTTAATTTTGTATGCCTGTAGAAATTTTACTTTGAAAATATTACTTTAAAATTACTGTAGTATTTAAATTAATAAACTAATATGGTAGGCCCTAGCAATAAAAACTGATCTGAAATCTTTATGATAATCCTTAGAAAAAGGATCAGCGAGTTTTTACTGTAAAGGGCCAGAGAATAAATGTTTGTGGATCATAAGTTTCTGTAGCAACTCCTCAATTGGAAAAAAATTGGGACTCAGATATTAGGAGATTTACTCAAGATCCCCTTGCTAGTAATGGCCAGTTCCAGGATTAGAACTGATTTTACTTTATTATGACTCAGAAAAATGTCCATAGTAAGATATTTGTATCTGCTTATTCAGATAGCAGTGGTTACTACCTGCAAGGCACCGTACCGTACTGTGTGCTGTGAAGGTGCCAGGACCCTACAGTTTCCCTGATATCTGCCCAAGTCAAGCTATAAGTGATAAATCAAGGTTTTCAGATAAAAAAAAAAATATATATATATATATATATATTACATATATATTTATATAAATATAAATATATATATATATTTTTATTTATTTATTTATTTACTGGTAAAGCTGATGCTAGAGAACGTGGTTTTGAGGTACAGCAAAACAGAACCTCTTGATCCTGTACCTTGGATTCAAACAGACCCATCTAGCTGGGCACAGACAGGACTCCATGCAGAGGCCTGCATCTGTAACACTATGGGAGTGCAGGCAAGTTCCAAAGAGGAAAAGATGGAGGAGGATGTTTGTCTGCAACTCGTAGTTCCTTGTCCCAAATTCCCATACAGAAAACTTCCTCTTCCTTTCTTGGGAATTAATGAGAGGTAGGAGAATGTGCATAGTATGTGAATAGGTGTGTACCTCCCTCCACCTCATGTGAGAAGGAAATATCTGGAATAAGAAATGTGTCCTCTTTTTGCCCAACATAGAAGTAGCACAATTGAGTTGCTTTGGAATTTACAGTGAAGAGAAATCACTTCCAGGATTGGAGGAGAAGAAATGTTTGATAGAGAACATGGCATTTAGACAAGTGTTTGAACAATTTTCAGTTGGATACGTGGAGATAATGGAGGCAGGATGAGCCAGATAAAGTAAATTCAGAAATATAGGTGCATTTGGGAGGTCAAGGGGTCAGTTGCTAGGTCACAGAGCTGGGGGACCAAATGCCTTGATGATTTGCCTGAGACTATCTGAGTTTTAGCCCTGAAAGTCTCAGATCCTGGAAACCCCTCCATTCTGGACAAACTGGATAGTTGGTCTATGAGTATTAGGCTACAAACTTGAAACTTTCATTTGTTAAATGGTAGAATATATAGAATGGCTACATGTATGGCAGGTTGCTGGACTTGTGGTATATATATAATTACTTTCTCAGGTGATCCACTAGGCTAAAAATTAAGGGTGAGTGGCCGAAGGCTATCAGCAGACGTTGTGAACTATTAAAAAATTTTTGAAGGGTGTGAGGGTTACACTGAATCTCAGATTATGTAAATATGTAGAAAGGAGTTTGTAATTGTTGAATATAAAATCAGATGAAAATATATTAGGGAGTAAATTGAAACATCAAAGAAGGTTTTTTTTTGAGCAGGGTGAAATCCTAAAAGAAAGACAATCCCTTTTTGTTGTTCATATTAGGCTCTGCAAAGAGCTACTTAAGAATTTATTCTCCCAAACTACATCCATTCTAATGTGTTTATTCTAATAGACAGTGGTTTGTGTGATGCATTGGAGGTGTTAGCTAATGCTATGATGATAATCATTACAATAATAAATGTATCAAGTCAACACGTTGTACATCTTAAACATACACAATGCTATGTCAATTATCTCAATATAAAAAAGAATCTAATGGATAGTGGTGATTTGAAATGAATTTTTATAATTGAACTCACGGATTATTTGATTTAAAAAAAATACAAGCTCTATACTCTTGTATTTTCTCATATAAAAATGTCTTTGTGTAAAGGATGCATTTCCAAAGAGTTCCTTGAAATTATTTAAAAACTGTTTTCTTTAACATGATTGCATATAATGTTCTGCCTGCATGTGGTAATCCTACCAGATAGACAATTCATTTGGTAAAGCCCATTGGATAAAGCTTCTATGGTGGCTTGTTGTTGGCACTGAACTAATAAAACTGGATGAGCCAGATGTAGATGTTATTTGTTTAAGCATCCAGACAATGTTTTTAATTCAATAACTATTTGTTAATTAATTAATTGGATAATTTTATCTACTGAGAAATGTAAAAGGAAAATGCAGTATAATGGGGGCATGTTAGTCTTTAAGTACTAAGCCTTATTTTCTGAGAAATATCAGGATTTTTTTTTCATGATTTACTCAAAAGCTCCAGGAAATCTAGAAGTAATATAGAGATGTGGCTCCTTGGAAAAACCAATAGTTTCACAAAACTACTTTGTATTATTTGCTATAGTTTTTTTTTAATAGGTAATTGTTACATTATTTTCAAATATATAGGTTGGTTATTGCTTTTTCTGCCTTAACTTGGATTATTATACTGTTTAACTTTTTACTTTGAAATAATTTCAGACTTAGAAAAGTTTAAAAATTTGTACAAAGAATTCTTATTATTCTTTACACAGATTCCTTAAGTGTTACTCTCTTACCACCTTTCACATTTGCTATATTATCTATTTTGTGAGTAAATTGGAGATATGATGCTCCTTCAAAATATCAATATGTACTTTCTGAAAACTAATTTATAGCCACAAAACACTTATTAAAATGAGGAACCTAACACTAAGATAATACTGTTATCAAAAAAATATTCAAATTTCCCAATTGCCCCATAATGTGTTGATGTAAAAAAAACCACACACACACAAAAAACAAACACCACTTTGATTTCAGATGTACTCCAGGATCATACATTGCTTTAGTTATATTCCTTTCTTCTTCTTTAAACTAGACCAGGTCTTCAGCCTTTGTGTTTCATGATCTCAACATTTTTGAAGCATTTTAGTCAGTTCTGTATAAGAGTCCTAAACTTGAGTTTGTCTGATGTTTCCTCATCATTAGGATGAAATTCTGCATTTTTACCAGGGATATGACAGAAACAATATTTTTGTTTTTGTTTCAGTGTATCATAACTGGAAGCATATGATATTGATTTGTTCTATTTCTGGAACACTGTCTGTAAAGTTACTATATTTCCCTTTGAAATTAATAAGTATCTTGTGGGGAATACGTTGATTCTAGATAAATTCTTGTTTTTTAGCATACATTTACTCAATAGCTTCAGCTAGTACCTAAAACAGTTTTTGCTATAGTGATTTTCAAGTGGGACTCTCCTAATTTTTTATGTATTTTATAATCATTAGTTGAAATTCTACTGCAAAGAAGAATGTTCACTTCTTCCTTATTCATTCATTCATAACAGTACAGATTCATGGTTTGTTATTTTCTTCTGTAGCTTTTAACCTCATGCTGTCATTATTCTGATGCTCATATGGTCCCAGGTTGGGCCACTGGGGGATCCTTTAAACTTTTGCCTTTTTGACATGTTCCTATCATTCTTTGAAGACTTCTCTGCTTTCTGGCATAAGATGTCTCAGGCTAATTTTATACTTTCCCTGTTCCAGCCTTTGAATTGGATATTTCACCAAGAAGCCATGGCATCTTTAGTTGAGAATGGTTCTTAGAAAACAAAATCTGAATGCTACATATGCTCATTACTATTGTGATGTCATTTCTTTTAGCAAACAAACTTCTCAGCAAACAAAGCTAGAGAATATATGCATATGTGTTTCTGTCTATATGTGTAAACACATGTATACACATGTGTATACATATGCATATATAACACCTATATGTACATATTCAAAATAATGCATTCATGCTGTCTTCATGCTCAATTCCAACCCAATATCACCAGGTTCATTCTGGTGTTCCTTGTTTCTATGTCTTTAACTCTTTTCTAATAATGATAAACCTAAATCTCATCTACAATATATTTACTTATTTTTTTCAATTCTAGAATATACATAGAATACTTTTATGAATACTAATAGTGTGAAGAACTTCCTATAAATCATTCAAAATATTGTGTTCAGAAGTTACTTAGGTTAGTTCTCTTCCCACTTCAGGTTGGTTCTGTTATTCAAAATTCAGCTAGATTGATTTGTTTGGTTCTTTTTTTCTTTTTCTATTTTGGTTTTCCTCCTCCCCATCTTTGTTTTCACTTATTTATCTTTTAAATGTATCAAATATTACCATAATTCTGAAGGTCAGAACAGTACAAAAGAGGTGTGTGTGTTTACTTCCCATACCTATTTCTTCTATCCTGTTCACATTTCCCAATCTTTTTTATTCCATTTCACTTGCCTACTGCAACTAATTTCACTAATTTCTGGTTATGTATCTTGTTGAGCATATGAGCAGACATGTGTCTTTCTTCTTTTTTTCTGATATCAAAAGATCAAAGGTAACATGCATTAGATATCCTTTTGCACTCATTTTTTTTGTTTTTGTTTTTTTTCCCCATTCCATACCAGTTTAGAAATCTTTCTCATTCTTTTTTTTTTTTTTTTTTTTTTTTTGTGGCTACATTGTACCCTGCTGTGTACTTCTACCATAATTATCCTTGTATTCTCTTGAATGGGTATTTAGGTTGCTCCCAGTGTTTTGCAGGGGTAAACAATGCTGCAAAGACTAACCTTGTACAAATGTATTTTCAGATTAATATAATTTTTATCTTATCAAAGTAACTTCAAGTTTTCTCTAAGTTGTCTTTGATGGAGAGAATTTCAGAGTTATTAACTTGTTTTTTTTTTTCCTTTGGATAAAATTGTTAAATTTTTCTACTTTTAAATACAGAAACATACCACATTGGGACTACACACCATGAAATTTTAGTAATTTAATTCATGTTTAATGTGTGGTCAAAAGAGCCCTTATGCTTCCTGGCTTTTTATTATCTTAGGTAATCTGAGTAGCTTCTAACGAGAGGTTCTAAAAGAATTTGGGTAACTGGTTTTATAGCCGTAATTGAGACACAGCTCCACATAACTCCTTCCATCCACCACTTCCTCCTCCTCATACAGGATACAGGCCTTAAAGACTGCAAGCAGGGCCACATGCTTCTCCAAATTAATAGTTTTTTTAAAATTATTATCAGTATTTCTAAACAATGTATTTTCTAAACACTGGTTATCTAAAATCTATTATCTGTGACAAAACACAATATCCTATTAAATAGAACCATATATATTGTGGGTTTACAATATAGGGCTGCTCTGCAACACCTTTTAATATCACTTTTCTGTTCAACTGTCGCCACTTAAGAGGAAGCCAGTCTTAATTTCATTCGTACATCCTTTTTCTTAAGTGTTCGCATTCTACTGGTTTCTTAACTTTTAATCTAAAATCAAAGCATATCATTTTAGTTCAGATGCCATGTGTTGCGTTTTATCTGATTCTCATGCACTTGAACTCGAGTTTCCTTGACAAAGACTCTGTTGTTTCTGAGTTGATTGACTCTAACCAGAAGCTGGTGCTTTCTAAGCTTCGCTTTCGAATGGGCTTTGGGAGCAGAGTGTGGTGTGTTTCTCAGGGATGGTTAAGAACTCTGATGGTTTTCTTAATTCTGAATTTAGTTAGAGTGATATAATTTTATTTGTTGGCCATAACCATGAAAAGGGGTTGTTTTCACTGTTTCTAGAGAATAAATTATAAATAGGACTATGAATACTAGGGGAGTTTAATTTGAAAACTTGATGATTAAGTTATTTTCTTATAAGAAATCAGTCTACCTCCATTTCCTCTCTCCCTCTTTCTCTCCTTTTGTTCTCATTTGAGTTGTACTTGTTATACACACATATATTCTCATTGTAGAAAAAAAAGTAAAAAGCATGTCTCCCATGTCTCCCATGTCTCCTTTTATTATTCTTCTCTAGATGCAACTACTACTGTTACTTTATGTCAATTTCAGATACTTTCTCTGTGTTTGCGCTGTCACACACATAAATTCTCATACATGTTTGGGACTTGGGGGCTATGAGGGGGTGTTTTTCCTCCCCAAAGGCAAGGGTGGGGACTTTAAGAATATCGCTTTTCAATTTTGTTTCTGCTGCTGGAAAGGGGAGAAGGGCCTTTCCTTCCGTTGTTGGAAATCTGCGTAGGCAGCAGACCGCTGCGCTCTCTGTGCTGTTTGAAGATGAGAGGGGCCCATGTGATGGAAGCTGCCTCTAGAGTCTGAATGTTTGATTATAGGGTGATGAGATTAGGGATTATGGTCTTGAAGGACCTTTGTAGCATGGTGGAGAGGGGGCTAGCAAATGTTTTTATTGGGGTACAGTGGGAACATGGTGTTAGCCGGAAGATGTGGTAGGGTTTGTAAAAGGACTACCAGAACCCACGGAGGTTGATATGAGTGTTACCCCTCCCCAACAAGATTCCTTTTGATTGTAAAGGCGATGAAGTCATCACTTTTCTTTCCAGAGCTCATTGGCCATGAGACCATATGGCCAACCAAGGAGAGGGGCAAAACCTCATCTTTTAAGTAGAAGGTGTGGCCCTTTTCCTCTGCAGTACACTGGAGAGTTAATGTATCCAGTTGCCATGCTCTCCAAGCTTTGGGGGAATTAGACTTTTTCTGCTTGTGTGTAGGGAGGCGAAGAAATTCAATTTAAATTGATGTTTTAAAATAAAAAAGAATATGCCTTAAATATGCAAGAGCTACTGTAATTTCAACTTGCTTTCATTTATAGAATCTGCTCAGTATATCTAAGGAACTGATAATCAAGTGGAAGTCGGGGTGCAAGGTAGCAAAACAAGGCGTACGTTTTAGGGACAAAAGTTTATTTACATATCCCAGTGAGTCAAGCTGTCCCAGTAAATGGTTAATGGTTTGTTTGGCAAAGAGATAAAATTGATTTGTCTTTCAAACCTATGATCTATGAAATGTCATAAGATTATTTAAAATGATTAAGTCCAAACCTTAGAGGTTCCCCCTTTATTATTTAATGTTGCTCTAAATTTGGCATATCATGCATGCATATTTTGTTAAATTAGACTGTATGTTCCTTAAGATCAGGAGGCTTATTTTATTTTCTAACAAGTCGAGGAAATGATATGTGCATTAAAACTTGTTAATTGAACAACACTGCATTTTGGCAATTTATTTTTGCATAATAGCAAATATCTGTACTAGAAGCAAAGCACTGAAGTGAACTCTGGACACTTCAAAATGTCTAGAAGGTGATACCCTGCCAACAAGGAGCTTATTGTCTACCAAGGGAGACATAGACAGCTGAGTAATTTCATCATAATGTGACAAATGTAGTAATAGAAGAAAGTCCAGCATCTCAGGGGCATACTATAGTGGCCCTTAAGCCTTTAAAAGTGGTTAGAGTATTAGAGAAGACTTCTTGGAGGGGACCGCATGTTCCTTTTTCAATTAGGAAATTGTATATCATTTTACTTATCTTTGTGTCTTTAGTGTGTAGGGAATAGTTGTTAATATTAAATGAATAAATGAATGAGTAAAATTAAACTTGATATGAGCCTTGTAGTATGAATCTAAAATTAGAAAAATAAGGGCATTTGGAGGTGAATGTATTCTGGGGATGAATGGTGAGGAACAGAAGCAGAAACTCAAGAGTTTGGGTCTGGTGTTTTGTGTAGACATAACTCGGAGATGAGGCTGGACTTTTTTTCTTTAGGTAGAGGAGACTATAGTGGATTTTTAAACAGGGAGATGATAGAAATTTTATTTAATTTTTAAATCCCTGTAGAAGTGCAATGAAGAAAGGATTAGATGGAGTTGAGAGATGGAAGCATGAAAATGTGTGTAGGCTGGTGGAATAGCCCAAGTTCTGCAGTGAGAAACATGGTTATAGAAACTTAGAGAAGTGATTGGAATAAGGACACACTGGGAGTGGAGAGTGGTAGGAGCCAGTAACTCACTGTGGTGAGGGCATGTGCGTCTGGGGTGGGGGTGAAGTTCTGGTCTCTGAGATATAAGTAGAAGTCTCCTGGATATGGCTTCTGGGAAAGCTATTGGTTTCTTATAAAAAACAGAGAAAGACCCTCCTGGCATATTCCCTTTTCCCTGCCTAGTGTACATGCAATGAATGCCTCCTAGCTACCAGAAGGTCTGGGAAATCAGGATTTTACCCAAGCATATTGCCTCCCTGAAGAGAACTGTGCAAATCTTAGGCTGGCATGAAGTCTGTTTTCCATTTTTTCTTCAAATATGTACAATTTTTATTTGATAATTATACCTCAATAAAGCTGGAAAAATAAGAGGGAAAAATATAGCACAAGCAGGATGGAAACCAAGGTCTAGCTAAAGTTTGCTCTTTTTTCTTTTTTTAAAAAAATGCTTTTACATTTTTTCTCTCATTTTTCTTCCTGTGTGTTTTTTTTTTAAGTTTTATAATAGTTTCAGGTATATAGTACATTGGTTAGACATTTATATAGTTTATGAAGTGATCCCCTGATTACTCTGTTGCCCATCTATCTGGCCATTACAATACTATTGGCTATATTCCCTATGTTGTACTCCAGGAATCTCCAACCCCTGGATCGTGGACGGGTACTTGTCTGTGGCTTGTTAGGAAATGGGCTGCACAGCAAGAAGTGAGCAGTGGACAAGGAAAAGAAGCTTCATATGTTTTTGCCGCCACTCCCCAATGCTAGCATCACCACATCAGCTCCACCTCAGATCATCAGGGCTTAGATTTTCATAGGAGCACTGATCCCTGGTGCCAAAAAGGTTGGGGACTGATGGTGTACTTATGTCCCCATGACTGTTTTGTAACTACTAATTTATATTCCTTCATCCTTTCACCTTTTTTACTCAGCCCCAAACCCCCGTCCCTCTGGCAACCAGAAGATTGTCCTCTGTATCTGTGAATCTGTTTTTTAGTTTATTCCTTCTGTTCCTTAGTTTCCACATATAAGTTAAATTACATGGCTCCTATTTCTCTCTGTCTGACCCATTCTACTCAGCACAACACCCTCTAGGTCTATCCATGTTGTTGCAAATGGTAGAATCCCACTTTTTTATGGCTGAGTAATATTCCATTGTATATATGAAATTTGCCTATTGGTAGGCATGTAGGTTGCTTCCATATTTTGTTCATCCATCATATACAAGAATAAACTCAAAATGGATTAAAGACTTAAATGTAAGATCTGAAACCATAAAACTTCTAGAAGAAAACAGGCAGTAAACTCTGATATATCATGCCATCAGTATTTTTTTATATATATATCTCCTTGAGCAAGGGAAATGAAAGAAGAAAACAAATGAGATTATATAAAACTAAAAGTTTTTGTACAGTAAAGGAAATCATCAACAAAACAAAAAGACAAACTACTGAATGGGAGAAGATATTTACCTATGATACAGCTGACAAGGGGTTAATATCCAAAATTTATAAAGAACTCATATAACTCAACAACAAAAACCAAATCCAGTTAAAAAAATGGGCAAAAGATATGAATAGATATTTCTCCAAAAAGGAAATACAAATGGCCAATAGACATATGAAAAAATGCTCAAGATCACTAATCATCAGAGAAATGAAAATTAAAACTACAATGAGATATCACCTCACATTTTTTAGAATGGCTGTGATCAATAAAGCAAAAAACGGCAAGTGTTGGCAAAGATGTGGAGAAAAGAGAATCTTTATACACTGTTGGTGGGATTGCAAAATGATATAGACCCTATGGAAAAAAGTTTGGAGGTTTCTCAAAAATTTTTTTTAAAAAAGAACTACCTTTTGACTACCAATTGTACTTCTGAGTATTTATCCAAAGAAAACCAAAATACTAATTTGTAAAGATCTATGCACCCTTATGTTCATGGCAGCACTATTCACAAAAACCAAGATATGGAAATATGTTTTCTTAATATAAAATTATGACATATAAAATTATGCCATATAAAAGCCAAATTCACTAAAAGATCGTGAAGGCATGAAATTCAGAGTACTAGCACTTTTATATTATTCATGTTTTACAGAAAAAAGGTCTTAACATTTGGTGATACATACATTCATTTTTAATGCTTTATCTGGATTTTCTATCACATCTCTTCCCCCTTTTTTGTTCCCATTTAAAAATTTGAGACATCTTGGCAAAGAGGAACAAAGAGATTTAATTCTTATTGAATATGAAACTCCTTAGGCCTGGATAATGTCTGTATTTTTGCTAAGTCTGGAAAGATGTAAGTTTTAGCCAACACTGGAACAGCTTGAGAAACTATTGAAATCATACATGTATTGTTTTGTCTCTGCTGCAGGAGAGTTCTTCTGTGTGGCCTGGTTTTACTTGATGTGGTCCTCATTAATCTGCTTGGCTGCTTGAGGTCTTGTGTGTTGACCTAAAGGAGGTTTGAGAAATATTGGTTAATATAGTACAGTGTGAGAAGGATTTGTTACAGATGCCATGTATCATTAATACAGGCACTCTTTCTTTATAAACCAAATATTTTCTATAAAAATGCATAGTGATAACTTGTAATAATTAATTCCCTCATTTTCCCCATTTAAATAAGAGTCCCCTAAAAGGCTTCATAATAGAATGAGGTGAGCTGTGTGTATCTGTCTTGAAACTCTTGCTTTCTGCCAAGATTTAAGTGAAGTCTCCTTTTAGCATTGTAAAATAGAAATATGAATTAAGAGAATAATTTTATACAAATTAAATAAATAAAAACTCTATAGCAAATAATGTTTTGTTTTTCTTTACATCAAATGTTTTGTTCAATTGCTGAATAAAGCAAGATACTATAGAATGAGACCAAATTCTAAAGGCTTTTTTGATACATTTCTAATTGGTAGCAACTAGAAAAAAATCTGGAAATTTGACTATTGTAATATTAACTTCTGACAGCCCACAAAATATTAGCATTCAGCTGTTTTTCTCTCCTTTTGACTTGGTAAGTGCTATGTATTTGAATCTTTAGTTTGGAATTTCTTCCAATTTAAACCCATAAAATTGATTTTTTTCTGAGTATAGATAAATCTCTCATACTGATATTACAAGAAAATAAGCACATTCTTTTTCTTAAAATTTGGTTTTTATTAATATTAATAATTTAGAGTCAGCTAGTTCTACCAGGGTTGTTATGAAAAACTACTGTCCTTGTCTCAATGCCTCTTCTGCTACCTCTCCCCTGCTTTCAACTCTTCTAGAATCTTTGAGGATTTATGTTCATAAGTACTTGTAACATGCTTTTATTGGTTTTGCTCTACTTTTTAAAAAATCATTATTTTTTAAGTGCAGGGAATTATTTATTGAATTTCCAATAAAGGAAGTAAGAATTTAGCTCACTTTCACTACTTTCCTTCCTCACTACACATAAGCATGTCTTCTCCCCATCCTTTTAGCACAGTTATAATATAATTTTGGAAGGATGAGTCGTTGGCATTTATATTCTTATAACTATGCAAACATAGCTGAGCTACACAGTATGTATATACATTTATTATATTTTCCTTTTCTGTATAACTTGTTTTCTCTGGAGATTTTTTTTTTTTTTTTTTATAGATATAACCCTAAATCAACTCCAAACCTTTTTCAGCTCGCCTAAATATCTTCTCGGTATGTTAGAATATACTAACTGGTTTATTTTATTCTTTTCAAGAGACTTCTTTCAGATTCCCTTATATGCTGCAGTCTAGACTGACCACTTTATAGACTGCTTCACAGATAGTGGGATTTTCCTTCACCATTATCTTGGGAATTCTTTCTGCTTCTACCTTGTGTTTAATATCTTGTTACCTGGATTCTATCTTTTTTTTTTGTATGTTTACTTCCCTGTTTTTGTGGAGCATATCCTTCAGTTACTTACCTTGAAAGGGTACATGTTATATATTTATATATATTTGAGACTCTACATTTCAGAAAATGTCTTCATTCTGCTTCACAGTTGATTTGGATGGTTATGGATACTTTCAGAAATTTTCTACAGGTATCTCCTCACATCCAGATATTAGCTTCAGGATGAGCCCTCCTGTAACATTCACTACATCTAACTCTTCATTTCCTCTCCAGTTCTTCTCCAGCATCATGTGGGTGGTGGAAGTTAGGAGCATGTGCTTCTCTAGAAGTGTATCTTTCCTTTTTCTGCATCTTCACCTTCCAAAGTTATCATAGCTGTGGATAGTTGGTATCTTATTTTTCTTTGTGGTTGTCAAAGAGCGCTAGAGCTGGGTAACAGTTAAAGAGGTAAAAGCAGATTTTATTCAGGAACTATCACAAAGGGAGAAAAGAGACCTAGATTTATAACTGTGCCCAATTCTGAATACAGCAAGGAAAAATGAGGATTTGCAGTCAAGGATTAGGGTGAGAGAGAGGGTTGGTGGATACAAAATTAGTCAAAAGAGATATTAAGGTTAGGGTAATTCTTGCTAAACTGACTTGAAGGATTCTTGCTGAAAGCAGGTCAGGTGATCAGATATCAAGAGTGGAGATGAATAATGTGATTAGATATTGAGGGTGATCAGAAATCAAGGATGAGGAATTCTCTCTAAACTTACTTAGTAGGATCCTTGCTACCAGTGAGCTATACAGGCCCAGTCAAGGCCTAGCCTAGAAGAAGGCTCAGAGTAGGCTGATTAGTTTGGTTAAGCGGAGAAGCTGTGTCATGGTTGAAGTTCTTTGACTTCAGGTGTTAGTAAAAAAATTATCAATTAAGAAATATAATACTTTTCTTAAATGGTGTCACTTTTTTGTATGACATATGATTAGGAAGTGAAATAAAGGATAGTACCACAGCCATCTAAATAACTTACTGGAGAGAATAATATATATATTCTAAAGCTAACCATGCTGTTATTAGCCACATTGAAAAATTTAATCTAAACATTTATGTATATCAGAAGAGAGTGATATAACTTTATGTCTAAAAACACTTTGTCACCATATACTTGGAGAGTGTGCTTTTGTTGTTTCTACTATGGTTAACGAGTTAATTTAAGCCTAGGAATCACAGGTATAATGTGGGGTGTTTTTCTACAAAGGAAATATATAGCAAAGTGGGCATATTAAAGACTAATTATCAATGTAGTCTTAATTTACTATTTTGGAAGAGTGTACAGTTTCTATGTTTGGCTGCCAATAGTAACCTCAGCCAGGTAGTAGAAGGCCAAGCTAATGAGGAGAAATCTTAGAGCAAGCTCTTGAGCTTACCTGAGTGTGCAGAAACAGACAGACAAATTTATGTTTACAATGGTGGACAAATATAAGTGTCAAGAAAAAACAGAACAAAACAAAAAATACAACAAAAAGGCACAAAGAAAGTGAATTATAAGCATGGACAGTTAAGTTTCTACTTTGTTTAAGCTACTAGTATTGATGAGGAATTACAGGACCCCTAAGAATTTTGATTGAGATCTTAAATCATCAGGAAATGAATTTTGAAATCAAGTAGAGCATATTGTCTTATCTTTGAATAAATTAATAGTATACCCACTCCTTGTAATAGACTGACAATCCCCCCACAAGACATATAGTGAAATTGGAGATGATCCAAGAAGCATACTAAAATGGTCAAGATAGGAGTTGCCTGCCCATGAGGCATATAGAAAATCAATAAGAATATAGACTTGTGCTGTGAGGATATAGAGCAATTTTTTTTAATGTCATGGATGATACGAATAGTATTGATGATAACAACATTGCATTATTCCAAGATTTGGTGAGCCATGAGACTAACAAATATCACCTTACCCAACTTGTTATAAACTTATGGAACTGATTACTGTAAGAGGAAGTAGGGCTGGAAAATATAAATAACCTCAAAAATGATTTAACTAAATTTGTAGATGACAGATCCATAATAGGTTATTATAGGGAACTAGGATGTTTTGGGTATACTCCTAACCTTTGAGGTTGACATCAAAGAATAGCCATTCTTCCCACAACATGTCCCTTGCTGCCATCATCAGAATCCTGGGCAGGAAGGATCATGAGTCTGATCCAATGCGGCAAGGCCCATTATACTCTGATCTGTGCCAGATTTGTGTGGGTTGTCAATTTAGAGTAAATTCCAATAAGAGGATTGTAAATTTCAATAAATGGAAACTTGAAAACCTTAACTTTTATGTTTCCTTTTTTGTTAATTCTCCATTATGTAGTATACTCTTAAAGGCCATTTTTCAAATTTTGGGGTGATTTCATTACCATGTAGCCTGAAATTGACTATGATGCTGCTTTGGTTGTAGTGTAGTAGATGGTAGTAGTGTCCCATGTCGAAAGTTGAATAGAATCAACTAATAACCCTGGGAAATTAATCTTCTACCCTTGGCATTTCTCTTGTACATGAACACACTTTTAATTTGAAGTTTAAGATTGAGAGAATAAAGTAGATTCTATTTTAATTATGAATTTTTTTTCTTTTTCTGGTAAAAAGACATTAAAATCCCCTTTTCATTTGATTTTAATCTATAGGAAGGCATACAGGTAATTTCACTGTTGTCAGGTACAGAGATTTCTTTTCCTTGTTACTTTTTCTTAGGGAGTTGCTATATTTAAAACGGATCTAAATGCTGTTAAGCCATGTGTAGGAATTAACTAGAGATCTTGTTTTTATGTGGATTTGAATTCAGTAGGTGTGGTGTGAGGCCTGAGATTCTGCCTCCACATGAGGCTGCAGGGCTGTGAACCACACTGTGCAGAGTACACATTTGCACGCTTTGCTAATATAGCACTGTAGTTTTAAAAACCAATCGTGGTTTCAGCTTTCCCACTAAATATGTTTTTGGAAAATTTAAGAAATAATTAAATCATTTATATGAACATAATCCAAATATTATGTTTACTTGGATGTTGAACTCATCTAAAAGTTCCTTCTTTCCACCTATTCTGAATTCTTCCCATCTCTCTTCCATTTCCATTTTGTATTGAAAAACAGAGACAAAATAACAAATGTTTCTCAATTCTGTCAAATTTAAACATACATATGAACTTGCACACACACTCTTTCAGTTCTGTGTATTTTGCCTAATTGCTGGCAATAAAACAGTAAAGGGATTTAAGGCTTATGAATGTTCTACTTGGAGGAAATTGTAATTAAGGTTATTAAGGCCTTTGGGTTCCTATGTGTATTTTAAGCAAATTAGGATTTTATGTGCTTTTTAAAGAGACAGCAACTCTCCCAGCTCAATTATTTCCTCTACAAGGATGAGCATGTGCATTTACTGCGTATGGTTCAAATGGCACATCTACTTTGTTCTTACAGGTAAACCACTGAGGTCAGGGATTTTTTTCCCCTGTCAATTTCATATATGAAACTCTGATGACTTAAAGTAAAAACTAAGAGATGGGGACAAATGGTCTATTATACTTTGGTACCAAAATTATTTTTAAAACCACATTAGCTTTCCTTTTCCCCCTTGGGTCGCAGCCATGAGTATGCTCAGGCTGCAGAAGAGGCTTGCCTCCAGTGTCTGCGCTGTGGCAAAAAGCAGGTCTGGTTGGACCCCAAAGAAACTGATGAAATTGCCAAAGCCAACTTTCATCAGCAGTTTCGGAAGCCGATCACAGATGGGGTGATCTTTGGGAAGCCTGTGACTGTCCATTCCTGAGCACGATGCTGGGAAAACAACTCTGCCGGCAGAACTGGCAGGCATGTGGGCATAGGTAAGCGAAAGGGCACTGTCAGGCTCAAATGCCTGAGATGAGGATGAGAATTCTTTACCGACTGTGCAGAGGATAGCATGAGTCTAAGACTGACAGCCACAAGTATCACAGTCTGTACCTGAAAGTTAAGGGTAACGTGTTCAGAAACAGGCACATTCTCATAGAGCACATTCACAAGCTGATGGCAGATAAGGCTCGCAAGAAACCTGTGGCTGACTAAGCTGAGCCCTGCAGGGCTCAGACCCAGGAAGAACGCAGGCGCCCTGAAGAGCCGCTCCTGGCCAAGCGGGAGGAAGTCTTCAACACTGTCCAAGGGAGAAGAGACTAAGAAATAGAGCACCACCCCTCCTACCTGTACATATATTGGCGATTATATAGATCAGTCATTCAATAAAATAGCCTTCATCTGCCTTAAAAAAAAAAAGGAAATCAAATTATTATTAAATTAAAAAAACATTTTAAGGCAGAATAATTGTCATTTACTTTTTATTTCTAAAATAGCTTTGTTTTCTATTTAAAAAGTAATGTGAATTTCTTAAAGACATTTATGAAGTGCTGAATAGTATAAAGAGGTCAACTCATTCTTCATCCTTGCATTAACCACTGTTAACATTTTTGCGTCTGTTTCTTTAAAGATGTTTTACTTGTGTGTGTGTAGAAGGTGGAAATTTCCTAAGACATAAATCCAACACAGCAACAAAGTCACTTTATTTTCTAAACTTGAATTTAGTGTCTATCTCGAGGCCTTATTCCTCTTGGTAGTGGAAAATTAATCCTGGTAAATTCATGTACTCCGTCAATTAAGTGTTTTTCCATTTTCACCCCCAGATGAGCTCTGCCCTTCCCTCCTACTCCTACCCTCTTCTCAGCGAGGTTTGCATCAAGCCTGTCAGGAGAGAAAACAGCAGAGGGCCTTTGTCCAACTGATGCCACTTTCCACTGCTGCACGCTGTTATTGCTGTCCTTCTCTCGGCTGGGACTAGCCCTTGCTCATCGCATCCCTCGCAGTGGCATGAGCCCAGGAGGGGCTCCGTTCATCTGGCCATGTTCTGCGTCTTCCATCCCGACTGCAGGCCATCCTTGCTCTGTGGTCTCAGCCTCTTCTGAGCTCTTCCCGGGATGTGAGATGATTTTGGAAGGTCTCCTAGACTGCGCTGGGCTTGAGAGGACTTCTCAGGACCCCCTTTCTCTGACATACCTTACTCCCAGGTGTCTGCTCCTGCCACTGAGTTGGAGGGCTACATCCAGTTACTCGTACTTTCTCAGGTTTTACAAGTACCTTTTGGTCTGATTCCTGAATTTGACAGGATATGAATATTCTTTTCTTCCACCATTCCCCTAAGAGTAGGGCACAGATCCCTTTGGAGAGATGCATTCAACCTAAACTGAGCATTCTCTTCTTCCTTCTTCCCAATTCATGGGGTCTTTGTCTTGTCCAAGCAGATAATTGACTCTGATAGATTACATAGTCCTCCATGTTTATTTAGAACAGTTTGCTCTGTGTCTTTTGTGTCTGATTTCTGATACTCATAACACAATAAGGTTAAAGGGAGGGTTTTTGTTTCTTTCAAGTGTTTTAAAATCCCATTTGAGCATTTACACTTCTTTAAGAAACCAGTGAATTCAAAGCTATGGGCTAAAAATGAATTTATTTAAAGAAAATTTTTTAAAAATTATAGTTGACATACAATATTAGTTTTAAGTGTACCACCTAGTGATTAGACATATAACTTACAGAGTTATCACCCCAATAAACCTAGTACCAATCTGACACCATACATAATTATTACAATGTTATTGACTATATTCTCTATGCTGTACTTTACATCACAATGACTATTTTGTAACCACCAATTTGTACTTCTTAATCTCTCCCCTTCCCCCTTTTTACCCATTCCCTAATGCCCCTTTCATTGGCAACCATCAAAATGTTCTCTGAGTCTATTTCTGTATGTTTTTCTTTTTTTTTAGATTCTACATGTAAGTGAAATCATACAGCATTTTTCTTTCTCTTATTTCACTTACCATAATACCCTCTAGGTCTATTCATGCTGTTAGGATGGCCACATGGTGTTTTAAATTTCTTTGGATAAATACCCAGAAGTGGAATTGCTAGGTGTTATCTCTTGTTACAGCCTTTGTTTTAAAGTCTATTTTGTCTGTTATAAATATTGCCACCCAGCTTTTTTTTGGTTTCTATTTTTATGAAATATCTTTTTCCATCCCTTCACTTTCAGTCTGTATCTTTCGATCTGAAGTGGGTCTCTTGTAGGCAGCATATGTAAGGGTCTTGTTTTCTTATCCATTCAGCCACTCTATATATTTTGGTTGGAGCATTTAATTCATTGACATTTAAAGTACTTGTTGATAGATATGTAGTTATTGTCATTTTATTATTCATTTTTTTCCTAAATAAGTCCATTTAACATTTTTTATAATACTGGTTTGGTGGTGATGAACTTTTTTAGCTTTTTCCTGTCTGGCATAAAAATGAATTTAAAAGATAAAATTAGTTAAACTCTATTATACTGTTACACATGATATATATTTGTTTTTAAACAGAGTACTATATTGTTTTTATAATCTGCCTTTCTTCCAACATAGTTTCTTATGGAAAGAGCCTTCTTTGAATACTCTATTAACTTCTTTACTATGTAACATTTTTTACATAGTATAGTTCTATACTAACATAGCTTTGTATCATAAATGACCTTTAAAGTCAATATTTTAGATCTAACATAAATTATTCAATATTCTATTGATAGACATTTTTTGCTGTTTACTATCTTCTCACTATTAAATGAGTACTGTGATGTAAATTGTACATTTTTATGTCTTTGTCCAATTCTTTCAGCTGGGTTCCTAAAAGTGACATTACTTAGTCAACAGAAAAGGGCAACATTGCTGAATTATACTCTAGTATTTGTACTAATTTATATTTCCACTAGCAATATATGAGATGTCCACTTCCTAAATGCTTACCAATAGTTTTTAATTATCAATCTCCTAAACCTTAATATATGGTGAGGTTGCCTCATTTTAATTTGCAGTTTTGGTCACTAGACTTTAAAATGGGAAAACCATTTTGTTTTTTGTATTATATACGCAGAAATTTGGGTACTTTTAAAAATGTTTAGGACATGATTCTATAGTGTAGCGGTTAGCACTTTCACCTAATGGTGTTAGGATGATGCTGATCTGATGTGAATTAAATTATCATTAATGATGGCAATAATGAGGTTAATTATGTGGCTACAGTCATTCAAATACAGATTATAGAACACTCTAAAATAATCTCCATGTCTATATTGACAAAAAAATAGGGGGAGGTGTTCTAAATTAAAAGGACTGAAGAAACAAACCAAATGTAATGCACAGTGCTTGACTGGTGTGTGCATAGATGGAATAGAACATTTTGGGATAGCTTAGGGACTATGAATATAGGGAGAATATTAGTATTCTCTTATGTTAAGTTTCTGAGATATGACAATGGCATTGTGATTATGCAGGACAATGACCTTGTTTTCAGAAGGAGCATGCCTCAGAATTTAGCGTGAAGTATTGTACTGTCTGCAGTTTACTTTCAGATAGTTTACCAAAAATGTATGTTTGTATAGTTCCATCTTTCTACCTACAGATCTATGTGGATATATAGATTTTGGTACATAAACAGAGAAAACAGAGAAAATTATCATTAAAAAAAGGCTAGTTTTTATATGACATTCTTTTATTCTAATTTAGAAACATTGGCTGTGAATCCAAACCTGTTTTCTTCTAAAATTTTAAAAAATATACAGTTTTAATCTTAGGTTATACTTCTAGGGTCACAGTTTCTGTATTCTACTTTTAAAAACCTCTTGGTAACATCATAATTTTTGTGTTCTCAACAAATTCTTCCTATATCCAAGTTAAGTATTGAGTCTGAAAGATAATTTGTCAATAAGCTAGGCCAAGAATTTTCAACTTTTGGTCATTGTATTTCCCAACACTACACATACATCAGCGCACATACTACTCCCTCTCCTTGGGCTATTCTCCAAATGGCAAACTTCTGCTTTCTCCTCAAGACCCAACTCATATTACCACCTTTTCTTCGATCTTCCAGCATAATTTAGATCTTTTTCTTCTCTACTCCAAACACTTAGTAACATGCACATAAAATATAATTTCAAAACCACAGCACCTTGAAGGATTCTCACTGAACAAATCTAGGATAAGTAACATGTTAAATACAGTAACAGATTTAGTTCACTGAATAAGATCCATGATCCTTACTAATACAAACAAACAAGCAGACAAATGAGGGAGAAAGGAAAGCTCTTCCTAACACTATTATGCTTTCTAACCTGGAGAAGGAATGGAATTAGAAAATCACCTTTGATAACCATCAGAATAATAGTCGATTTAGATGAGAATCATCAATAGATGCCAAAATGAGTGTGTGAAAATTTGATGAAGAAGATATTTATACAGTCTTACTGTATCTCATCAAAAATCTCTTATTGTAGAGAAAAATGGTGACTTTATAGTGTAGAAACCTGGCAGACACCATCCTAACCAAGAGATCAAAGTTAACATCATCAATAATGTGATCAAATTCATGTGCCACGTGATGTGCCCAAGGACAAAACACCACTTCACACATTATCACCAAAATGCATGACCAGACAAGAGGGGACATTAGACAAACTCAAATGGGTGTTCTGTAAATAACCGACTTGTTCTTTCCAAAATGTCAAGCTCATGAAAAAGGAACTCTTTTAGGTTAAAGGAGGTTAAAGAGACAGGACAACTTAACACAATGCAGAATCTTGGATGGGATTCTATTCTAGGGGGAAAAAAAACATATAAAGGATATTGCTGGAATAATTGAATATGGACTGTGGATTAGAAAATAGTATTGTATCAACATGGCTGATATAAGACAATGCCCTTGTTTTGGGGAAAAAACAGTGAACATTGACAAAAATAAGAGCATAATGTCTGTAGCTTACACTCAAATGATTCAGAAAAATAGTATAGGTATGCATTTGTATACACATCTATGTCTGTATACATATAATACATACAGTTTTGCCACTTTTTAAAAAAGACCAAACTATTTAGTGTTCCATTAACGTGTATGTACATTTGCTTTTGGATTCCAAGGCTTGGAGGGAGTAGAGAATGATGGTTGGTGAGCAGTGGCAAATTGCCCTCCAAATCAGTCAGAGCGAAGGTTTCTCTTCTTTGTGTCAGTCTATCAGTCCCTACCTCCCCACTTTACGCATCTTTAAAGTCTAGTTTTGATCATTTGAATAGCTTACTCAGCCTTTCTAATTATATAGGTATGCTTGCTGTGTTACTTCAAAGGCCTCTTGGCAAGGATGGGGTCTGTCTTCAAAGACAGTGAGGAGAGTGGCCCATTTGCAGGAAATTGCATGGTTTGGGGGTGATTGTTTTCTTTGAACTTGTCAAGTGGAGATCCCTATTTAAAAAGTGCTGGCCTTTTGCTGTATGTCCAAACAGTTAAAGACTTTCCATTTATAATTTGAAGGCTTTAACTTCTGCCAGAAGAAACCTGTAACTCAGTTTCCCCCATTATCCTTTTTTGTGTATCAGCCATTTTATTTTTAATTGTTTTTGTGGATGGCATCTTAATTTTGTTGGTTTATGAGACTTAATACAGTCCTAATTATGTTAGGAAAGAATTAGTATAGTACTCTTAGTGAGTAATGAGCAAAGGTAGCTTCGATTATTTTGCTGAAGCTACAAACAGAACAAAGGAGCAGTGAGCAAATGGCAAGGGTCCAGCCTAATTTGAAAAAAAGTTATCACAGGTTTGATCATAGTACATTTTTTTTTCTCTATAACTCTTAATAGAGAAATATAAAGCATGGCTTTTGAAATCAGAAGTTGGAGCTGGATTCAGATTTGTCACTAACAAACTACATGACTTCGGAAAGATTTCTTAAACTCTTTGTTTATTAACTTTGATAAACAGAAATTATGAGTAATAAGCATTACTTTCAAAAAGTATGAAAGCGTGTAGCCTGTAATTTGGCATGTAGCATGTTCACAAAGTTCATTTTCTTTTCTCCTTTCCCCTACCTTGACTTTCCTCTTTTTCATTTCTCCGTGTTCTGAGTAGACAGAACATTCTGAGAATAAGAATGGTAAAGCAGCTAGATTTCAAACTAGGTCTACGGTGTGAATTGCTATGAAGTTAGCAAATCAGCAAAGCACGTTAATGCAAACTGTTTATAAATGTTAAATGCAGGGATTTGATTGGAAAAGTTGTTGAGAAATAAATCCTGTGTATTCGTGGAGATTTTGTAGTGAATCATTCTGATTTTTGTTAATGTACGTGGTGTTTTACCAACAGTGACCTGTGCTGCATATACTGGAGCTTTCACTTTTTTTGCATCATAGTGTATTCCTGAATAACTAATTGTTGCATGATAATATTGTCAGCCCTCAGGGTTTGCCAGTGTGTTTTTCATTAAAGCAACTTAAAAGTTTTTTTATTATCTTTGAAGAAACCTTTCTCAAGGACAGTGTAGCTAACAGCGTTCATTCTCAATTTTAAAACACAGTGGTCTGACCCATGGAAGTTTCCACATTAAAACACATGGAGTCTTTAATCTGGCTAGTTATGACACAGATATTTCTTGAGGTCTGTGTTTATGACACCACATAAGCCATCCAGTTTGCTTTCCATTTATTGTTTTAAAATGAAAATAGTGGAATAAGCAGGAGTTGGCAAACTAATTTCTATTCTAGGAAGCAGGTGGTACATGAGGGATAGTTAAAGAACTGGTACAAAATGGGAGTGTATGTTGAACAGACTCCATCCTACCACTTCTCTACTTTAAAAAAACAAACAAATAAACAATTTGATCTTTGGATAGGCAGGAGGGAGATTTTTTTCTATAGGCGATTAGATAGGTCAAACAGTATGGTATTTAAGTTACAGTATTTAGAAAGTATGCAAAACTATTTTTGAAATAGTGTTAGTATATGAAGTATTTAAGCACTTTATGGAATACAAATTTGGCTCTGTTTGAGAGCTTCTTTTGTTGTTTTGGATTCAAATAATTGGATTTTCTTCTTGCATGTGCATGGAACCATGTGAAAGTGCTGGTTTCACAACCTTCCTGAATGTATATATTTATATCTGCTCCTGTTGCAGTCAACATTAGCACCGACAGTCTGTCAACATTTCCATGGGTTCTTTTAACTATGCTGTGACAGCCCAAGCCAACAGGGTGCATGAATAATCTGTACAACACAGCAGTTTCTTGCTACGGCTTATAGGGACACATCAGCTTAACTATCAGCTTACTGTTTTCTTGGCATTAGAATAGTTTTAGGGAATAAATTTTTTCTCTCTCACGGAGTCAAACAGATGGCTTACTTTATACAACATAAGATGATTCTTCCCTTGTTTCAAAACATCATATATCTTTGGGAAAATTATCAGTCTTAAACCAATCTTACAGTTTTTCTCTGATTTCATCAACGAATTGGCATTATTGGTGGTAGCCATTGTAGAAGCTGAAGAGCTTCCAGTGGCATATTTTGCCCACTTTTTATAGCTTAATTTTATGATGAGTGTGTTCTGCTCCTTAAATGTATACCCCTGTTACCTGTCATAATTAACATCTAGTGTAGAGAAACACATTAAGATTTTTGTGTCAAAGAGTTTATAGGAGAGGGGAAGGAATAACTCATATAGGGCTTGGCTTCGAAAGTGAGTGTTAATTAGGGGAACCACTTCATCATGTCATCATTAAGGGAATTATATATGCTAAACTGAGGGCTTGTGATTTTAATTTTTCATCAGGGCCTATACATAGCTATTTTTTTTTTTTGTATGTGTGTCTTTTTACTTGACTTTGGGTATTAATGGCTCTTTTGGAAATATGTTTCTGGAGAATTTCTAAATCCCACTTAATTTATTTGAATTCTTATGTTCTACTTGAGCTTCTCACTCTAACATAGGTTGGAGTATGACTGACCCTTGATCAGTGGATAAAACTGGCATGCCAAAGTGCTGATTTTAACTTTTCTTGAGCTTCTCTCTGTGGCCTTGAGTCCTGAGGGTCAGGATCTGATGGATGCCGATAAAAAGGCATTTGACTGATGTGTGTTCATTCAGAAGCTCTATGGGGACATCTGTAGCTCCTATCACCAGATGGGCAGCCCAGATCTGCTTCAGTTGCTTACGTTTTGGGCAAAATATTTTGAAGGGGCACTGCTTTGTCCCGAGGTAAAATGTGTTGAACTAAAGTTATTTTTTCTCTGATGACTGTCATGGTTGGTTGTTTTGGTACATACCGTCAATCTCTTCTAGTTTTGCAGACTGTCTTGAATGTTAATGATGTCATGACATGTTAAATAAGAAGGAGAAGGTGTTTATCATGTTCTAGGCAGGTCTGTTGTGCTTTCAGACAGACCCATTTAAGACTCTTCCATCCACATTTATTTTGCAACGTATCTTGGTTTATCATCTTTCCTTGACCTACAGTTACTGAGGATTTTGGGCTTTCTTGTGACGTCTTAGTTAAATGAAACTTGAAGCCCACATCCAAGCCTCATAGATGCTTTCTACTTCCCCGTTCTGTGTAATAATATATCCTATCGAGTGAACCACACTATGGTCATAATTAATTGTGATTATAAATGTACTTCTGAGGTGCCAATCTATGAGGATTAGGGTTCAAATGGTGCTGGCACTGGAGAGTAATAAGAAGCCTAGAATTATAATATTTTCTTTGTTTTGTTTTTGAAGATATAAGTACTTCATGTGTTAAAAAAATAATAAATCTGTGGCTCTATTAACTTTCTTCCTAGGAGATTTTAAAATCTCCTAGTAGCTTTATTTGAATTTTTGTACAGTGCAATACATACTTTTGTTGGAGAAGCAAAATCACCTGATTAAAGATCTTTCTAATCCTGATGTCATTAAGAATATTCATCTCTAGAGATGATTTCCATATTTTGGGGGCTTATTAATTTTTAGAAATATTATTTTCCAAAGGAATACTTCTAGAGATAAGGATATATACAATCTTTCATTCATAATTAATGTATTTTAGGTGGATGAAATGATATTAATTATCAAATAATATTTTCAGGCAGCCAATTAACATGGATTTCTCAAAGCTAGTACTTTGAGTAGTTTTGTAAGCTTTTTACCTAAAAATATCTATTGAAGAACTCATGACAAAAGATAAAGAGATTGAGAAAATATGGTTTAATTATAGAGGTTCTAAAATTGAATTTTTTAGTGCAAGTTTGCCCTTTATTATTATGCTCAAAATTTTTTCTAGATTAAGTTAATGTCAATTTAGCCCTCTAAAACTTTAATGGACATGTAGAAATGTATCACTGTCTAAGCTTTCTTACCATTGTTAATTTTAACATTTATTTTTGTCTAGGGCATGATGATTATACTGGTGAACATCTAGAACATTAAAATTTGTTGTCTTTGTATCAAAGATCAGATTATATGTTTTATGGTAATATTTTCTATAAATACTTATAATTTAATGTAGAACTAAGCAAAGTATCCTAAGATAGGTATTTCTCATTTAGGTCAAATCTTGTGTGGCTCCTAATCCATGATGTTGATTGCTTAGTTGAATATGATCTTGGTAGTACACATGATTACAGGATTGTTTTTTATCCCAATGGTGCCAAGCTCTAGTAGGAGGATCTATGCCCAACGTGATTTGCATAGGATTCGACATGTAAGTTCCCTGTATTGGTGCTGGAGATAGGGTTTTTGTTTTTAAATATGTGTCTTGACTAAACAAACGAACAAACAAAACGAACAGACACAGATACAGAGAACAAACTGATAGTTGCCAGAGGGTTGAGCGGTGGGTGGAATGTGCAAAAAGATGAAAGAGATTACAAGGTACAAACTTATAATATAAGTAAGTCATAGGGATGTAACGTGCAGTGTAGAGAATACAGTCAATATCACAATAACTGCGTAGAGAATACAGTCAATATCTAATAACAGATGGTTACTCTACTTCTTGTGGTGATCACTTTGTAAGGCATATAAATGTCAAATCACATGTGTATGCATGATACATGATTGCAAGTCAACTCTAATTAAAAAAAGCTTTATATTCCAGAATAGAAAAAAAAGTATGTTGAATTTGACGTTGAGCAGAGACAAATATTATGTTTTATTTATGATCTGTGATCAGTGAAGTTAATAGTAATTATTCATTTAAAAATCTATTGAACTTGTAACATTATTTAACCAGCAGATATGGAATGAGACTGAGGTACCAACAGTCGATTGTTCAGTCCCATTGTTTTCAAAATTAGGCTTATACCTTTGTCAGGAATAGATGCTTTCACCTAGAAGGAATTTAGATTTCCTCTTGCTTGGTAAAAGGTAACTGCAGAAACAGGGGAGCACTTTAAAAAAAAGTGTTAGGAGTGTATTAGAAACAGATGGGCATTCAACACCTACACAAAATGCTCTGTGGGATAAAATGTGAATAACTGAATTTTATTTAACAAAGAATCAAACTTAAAATAATAGGATTCATTAAAAAAAACACTTCCACTGCAATTTAAGAAGAATACAAATCAAATAATTAGACTCAAAAGTAACTACTCATACTGTTTTTCTCTCTTAATATACTTGTTAGTGACATAGGTATTGTTACCTGGTTTCTGTCTCATGATTTTTCTTGTTTTCCATAGCTACATATTTCTTCTCCTGTCAAGGAGATACGCGTGGAATTGTGTTAATACCACTAGCACCTTTTTGAGGCATTTTCATGTTTTATGCAATGTATTTCATCTTTAGAATTTTGGGTGGGTCTAGTTTTAGAAGAGTGTTTTGGTTGGAATGAGGATGCTCTGGATCTCAGCAGGCTTTTGGGTAGGAAAAGTTGAAGCTTACAGAGAGCAAATAAACATGGTCATTGGAGCTGGGAATTAAGATCTGTTTATTCACCTGCACCTTGAATTAAATCTCAAAGCAATAGGCAGAACCATTTGACTTATTAAAATCCTGACAAAATAAATTACTCTAGTCATGTTTAAATGTCTATGTTTACCAGATTTTAGATACAGAGATTGGGGTCGTTACCCCATAACGGACAAAGTGTTTGTTAAACTGTTAAGCTACTGATTAATAACATAGAAGCTACAAGGATAGTAGACACTGGGTAGTGGTTAATTAAACTGAAAAATCTATTTGAGGCTTGGGGCACGAAACTTTAAGCTGCAAAAGTTGTGTGTGCTCATGTCTTTCAGCACTGAGGAATATTCTTAACGACTAAAGAAGTTTGGGGGGAAGGAAGAGAGAGCACTTAGGTTGGGTGTGGCTCACATCATTTTTGTTTAAGAGAATTCCTCATGCGTAGGGTTATAAAGATATCTAAGATATGGACTCAGGTAAGTATTCCCTAACTCATTTTCATTAAGTCTGTCAAAGTTCAAGTAAATAAAGCAGTGCTTTCAATGATTTTAAGAATACTTTTTTAAAAAATGTAGAGAACAATTTGTTGACTGTGAAATCTTTGTGGTTAAGATGATACATAAAAAAAACAAAAAGCCTTTAATTTATGCTGATTCTCTTAGTTCTGTAATTTTTTTTCTTCATGCTTTTTACTATGGAGTGTGATTTATAGTGATAAAGAGCTCTTGGTTTAACTTTTGAACTGAAAGTGACTATAGCTTCAGTTTTAGTTTGTGATGACTGGTACAGAGAGCCTTGCTATTTGTGTAAATCTTTCAAATTCTCTTTTTACTGATGAAGCTAAGTTTGGGATTTGAGTTACCTTGATAATTGCCTTTCCCAGTCTGTAGTTAAAAAGCAGAAGGCAGTCAGCAAACTACTCTCACACATGTTGCAAAGGGCTCTGCAGTGGGGCTGCCTCTGATGCAGCTCCAGCAGCAACCCCTACCCTTGCCTTAGTCTCCTGGCTGGTCCTATTTAAGGGCTTTCTCGTTCACAAAAGTCATAAAATATTCCAAATATCGTGCATAGGGTCTTTGTGCTTAAGGTGGGTTTCGTTCTTAGACAGCCCTGAAAATGAAAATGAGTTGGGCTTTTCCTAGTTGCCATCTCCTCTCACTCAGCTTTCTGCATCCTATCTGCCCTCTACCCAATTTCTTTCTGATGTTTGATCTTATTTATTTGTTACTCTTACAAAATCTCATTTTTGACTAGACTTAGACCTAGAGGTAAAAGCTCTCAGAGAGGACAGTCCACGTCTCTTGGCCATCTGTTCCTGGTATTTCTCTTTGGCCTCCTTCATTCTCTTGGCCAAAAGTTTAGCATATTCTGTGGCCTCTTTCTTATTTTTCTTAGTATGCTGTTTCTTCAGAGCAATCTTCCAACATTGATGTTGCAGGACGCGTGGAGTGACAAGATGCTGAATCTTGGGTGCTTTGGTCCTAGGTTTCTTACCTTTTTTGTTTAGGGGCTTTCTCACAACATTGGTGGATGTCACCTTCTTTAGAGAGGTTGATAAGTTTGCAGATTCTGCTGGCTCTTTTGGTCCCCAGGCGACGAGGCACAGTAGTATCAGTGAAATCAGGAATGTCCTTCTCCCCTTTTTTCACAATGACCAAGCTGAGAACACTCAGATTGGCATCCACGATTCAACCTCAAACAGACCTGCACTCTCTTTCCCCAGTCCTCCGTGATCTGAAATAGAAATGCCCCTTACTCGGTAGCAGGTGGACATGGCTGGGGATCAAACACCCTGCTTCATGGGGAAACCTAGTTTGTTGTTCCCACTGCTGATTCAAACCACATAACCCTTTCATTCTCCACCCAGAGCATCAGCAGCAGCTTCTGTGGCCATACGCTTCTCACAAATGGTCCGAAGTTTTCGTTCATTGTCCAGTTTGTTGAGCTTCTGGCAGCCAGTGGCTGGGAAAGAGATGCTCAGCTTTATCCTGAAGCCGACCGCTTCCAAGGCATCATGAAAAAGAGCCTCTCCCCAATTTTTACCCCTTTCTTGTATAGAGAAGTTGAGTTGTAACCCAGTTTTTTTTTTTTTTTTTTAACTTACATGCTCAATGCTTGCATCCTGCTCAGGACACCAATAACAATATCAGAATAAACCCTTGTCAGAAGGCAGCTGAGGAAATTCTAAATAGTACAGGCATATTTTTGTCACCTATGTGAAAATGCTTATAAATCATAACAGTCTCATCAGAGTAAATTTTACGATGAGTATCAAAGCAGGAAAATTGACCCAACAGTGGTATGTAAAGTGAAGTGAGAGACGCGGGCACAGGGATGGAGTGTCATAACTGTGCAAGGAGGTCATATGGGTCTGAGTTATGAGATTAATGGAACTCACAAGAGTGAGGGTTGGAATTAAGTCTGTAGGAGAAGATATTTTCATGAAAGCTAGAGGAAAAAGAAAACTTTGAGCAATGACTCGGTCTACAGGAGTTGTGATAACCAGACACTGAGAATAAAGTCTCGAAGTGAGGATTAAAACACTAGTTGTAGTCTTTTGTAAAAGTTGTGTTGGGGATAATTTAATGGGTGGCAAGTAGAGGCAGTGGATAAAACTGACATTTTCAAAACATATGACAGTGATATTGGTCTAGCTCATTGCTATGAAAAGATGTTTACAATTTTACTGAAATTAAGCAAGTTGTGATATTGCATGTAATGTATGATCACAGTTATGAAAATTACAAGTTACATATAATATATATGCACACATCTATAAAAATATACCTGGATAATTTTATTAGGAATTATAGCTGAGGAGGTGATTTTGCATCTGAATTATTTTTTCTCCATTATTACAGATTTAAAAAAAATAGCATAGTAAATGAGAAAGCATTTGGGAAGCATGCATAGGTTTGTAAGCAAGAGAATGTCCATGAAAAAGATTCACTTAATGGTCCTGATCCTGGTTCTTAATGCCTTGATTCTTCTTTGATCCCTTCTCTGAAAGGTAGACTAAGCCCTCGTTTTGGGATGTCTCTGGAAGAGAGACTATAAGGTCAAATTAGGGTCAAAGGCAGGGAGAGCATCTTGTGGAACTAAAATCTATATGGATCTGCTACAAGTGGCTATAAATAAATTGGATGATGAATCATTATCAGTAAAAGATGGGTGTGGTATACAAGGTGCTTTGTTGTATAGCTGCTACTCTGAATACTTATTGCTTGATGTTGGTTTTTTTTATGCAATAAAGATTATCTGTAAGGTGAACAGGATGTAGCCTCAGAGCTAAAAGTTTGAATAATTGATGAGTCTTCTATTACTCCTTGCTTTCTTTTGTGGGTTAACCCAATAAGATAATAATATATCTTATTATATTTATGGCCTTGCTTGGTATAGTTGTAACTAAAAATTACATGAATTTTTCATATTTTAGAAATTATAATAAGATTTTAGATTGTATCCTTTCTGAATTTTATATCAGGGCTAGAAACAGTATTTTGCTTCTTTGAAGTTACCTTTTTTTTATTACCAGGTGTAGTGAATGTCGTAAGGTTCATAATCAATTTTCAGATGCTATTTCAACATTTACTAAATACTATTCCCTCTTTGTCTCTCCAATAAGACATTTCTGTTATTAAAAAATACATAAAAGTAAAGAATATCTTATAGGTGAGCATCCAATATAGTCTATAAATCCTCAAAAGAGATATGATTACAATTAACTACATGATCCTAAAGTTATTGTATGGCCTTCCTTCCAATTTTTCTTCTTTAAAAATTGAGATAATTTACTTGTAATTATATATATTATTTATAAAAAATACACAGGTCTTAAGTGTGTTTGATGGCTTTTGGAAATATATACCTTTGTGTAACCAATATTCAATCAAGATGAGAACATTTTCATCATCTCCTGTAGTGGGTTAAATAGTGTCCCCATCCCCAAAGTCATGTCCACTTGGAACCTCAGAATGTGATCTTATTTGAAGATAGGGTTTTGCAAATACTACTAAGGTAAGAATGAATCTGAGACCATATTGGATTAAGGTGGGCCCTAAATCCAATGAGAATGTCTTTATAAGAAACAGAAAGGACACTCGGAGTCACACAAGGAAGAAGGCCATGTGAAGATGGAGGCAGAGATTGGAGTTAAGCTGCCACAAGCCCAGGAGTGCTTGGGGCCGCCAGAAGAGGCAAGGAAGCATTCTTTCCTAGGGCCTTCGGAGGAAGCATGGCGCTGCTGATGCCTTGATTCCAGACTGCTAGTCTACACAACTGAGAGCATAAATCCTGTTGTTTAAGCCTCCACGTGTGGTAATTTGTTCGGGCAGACTTGGGAAACTAATATACTTGCCAAATATTCCACTGCCTGTTCCAGTCAGTCCCTAACCCTCAAGGCATTTGGTGTTCTAATTTCTGTCGCCATAGATTAGCTTTACATGTCCTTGACAACAATATAAATAGAATTATCAGAACATATTTAAAAATTTTTTTTTGGTCTTGCTTTTGCCAAACAAAATGTATATGTGTTTCATTCAAGTTCGTGTCTGGATTAGTAGTTTAATATTTTTTATCATTAAAATTCATATCATGAATATATCACAGTTTATCCATTCTGTTCACGAACATTTGGATTGTTACCTCCTACTCATATTTTATACATTTATTACATCTGTTTGTAGCTGGTTTAGAAGTTATATAATACATCTGGTTTGAAGTTATATATGACATCTGGTGTAAGAGTTATATATTACTTTTTTTGTAGTTGCTATCTAGAGTTTTAGCAAGTACATTAAATTTGACAAAGTTTAATTTATATTGGTCTTCATCACTTGTAATAAAATTCTGAATGCTTTAACTTTGGCTTCCCTCAAGCCTTCCATGTTATTGCTGTCAAATATAAAATATGTATTTTTAAACCATGGAATTAATCATTATTTTTTTAAATAGATACTTTCATAGGTGTACTAACATGTTTCTCAAATGGTTTGATCAATGTTGCTTATTACATTCTACTTCCTTCTTCATTATGTTTTATTTTCCCCAATATATACAGCTTATTAGTTCTCTTAGTGTTTCTGATTAATAAGTTCTTTGCCTTTATTTTGGCTGAAAATATATTTATTTTGTCCTCATTCTTAATTTATCATTTAATTATATATGGAATGATAGTTCAGTAACTTTTTCCTAGCGTATTGAAGATAATATTGCATTGTCTAACTACTTAATGTATCTGGTGGAACTCTGCTGGAAGTCAACTTTTTATTACTTTTCAGGTAATCTGCTTTTTCTCTCTGGTTTGACTTCTTTCTTTAGTATAAATATGCTGTGTTCCAATGCAGACTGATCTGCTTAGGTCTCTGGATTTTTCATTTAAGAACACATTCCTTTCTTTAATTCTGGAAACTTATTAGCCATGACCACTTTGAATATTATCTTACTCATTCTCTTTATTTGATTCTGCACCTAATAATCATGTTTTGGAACTTTTTCATTTTACATGCTTCTTATCTTTTTTAGCTTTTCATCTTTATCTTGTTTTGTGCTATAGTTCTTTAAACCTCCAGTTAATTTCCTCTCTTCTAGTCTACAGTTCAACTTGCCCATTGATTTTGTTCAGTTTTAGAGTTTTCATGTCTTTTTAATTTTTGCATTATTTATGATACTGCTTCTTCCTGTGTGATTTCTAGTTCTTATTTTATCTCTTTAAATATTCTAAAAATACTCATTTAAAAATCTTTCTCAAATTGTTCTACTGTTCCTGATTCTTTAGGTATGAAATGTCTCTCTCACTGAGACTGATGACTCCTCTCAATGGGAGTTTTCTTCTATATGATGTTAAAATGGTTTTTAAATGAAAGTCCCAGATCTCAGAGTTGTAAAATAATTTAGGTTAGTTTTATATTTCTTTCCTCGTGGGTTTTTCTAGATTTGGACGAAGATTTTTGCTGTCCTCTTGACTCAGAACTCCTTACTGCCTTGATCAGTTAGTTAAACTTGGATCCCATACTTGGCTGTCTTGTAGATTTGGGTTATGTTTTTTCTCCCATGCTCATCCTAATCCAGGGTTGGAATCCTTCTCTGGCGATTTGGAGTAGGAGCTTCTAGTACTTGTTTCATGAACAAACCACCCTTGTAACTCCAGTCTACACAGAGAGCCAAGTGTCAGCTCTTTAAATGCACATTTCTTGGTCTGGATTCAAGACCCTGACGCAAGGTCTACCTCTGTCTGGTCTAACGTCTCCATGTGCCACTCACTTTGAGCTTCTAGCCTCTGAATTTCCTCTTTGTTTCTAAGTTTGGTTTTGTATTAATCATTTTTCTTGGGGGTGGTGGATGATATTTTGTTTAGCATCCCTGATTAAAGTAAAAGAACTAGATGTCTTCTCAGCATGTTATATTGACCAGTAATCTTATCATATTCATATTTAAACATTTTGTTTGTTTGTTTTTTTCTTTTACAGCTAGTTATGTATCAAATCCCATCTGCAAGGGTTGCTTATCTTGTTCAAAGGACAATGGATGCAGCCGATGTCAACAGAAGCTATTCTTCTTTCTTCGAAGAGAAGGCATGCGCCAGTACGGAGAGTGCTTGCATTCCTGCCCGTCAGGGTTCTATGGACACCGAGCCCCAGATATGAACAGATGTGCCCGTGAGCAATCGACTTTTGTCGACCCTATTTTACTGTTTATGCAACTAGGGAGGAGCTACATTGAATTTTTTGACTGGAAAAAAAAGAAAGGGTGTATTTTAAATATGATGTAGAACTATTCTAAGCTTAAACTCCAAAAATTGAGTGGGATGGGATAACACTTTTAACTTATCTTTTGTATAGAAGTATATTGCACTCACACAATTTTTCTTGCTCTCTCTTTTTCTGATTAAGTATTTTTCTATAACAAACATCTCAAACATAAGCTTATTACGCAGATCTTTGTAAGGCATACTTACTTAGCACTTACAGAAAAAAAAAGGAAATTTAAATACCTTTTTACTGGGAACATTCTCTCCAGTTTACTGCAGTGTCTTAGTTTCTTTTTCTTCAACCTAATTTGTAATACCTTATAGTCTAATTTGTAATTCATGCATTTTAGATTTCTTAAAGCAACATTGCTGATAAAAGATGTAACTAAAATATTTAGTTTACTTCAAAGTATTCTGAGTTCTAAGTTTACCAACTTAAAACAAAAAGGCTTATTAAGGAATGGCATTCTTACATACATACATAGGAATGAAGGTACAATTTTCATCTTTCAATCCAAAAATTATTTATAGAACAGTAGGTAAATAGTAAAAATTGGAATTAAAAAAAATCAATGAGGTACCAAAGGAACATCTGTTTCTTTAAGGAGTTCAAATTGAGGGGATATAGGGGATATAGAAAAGGGGAATGGGGAGTGAAATGACAGATGGGTAAGAAGTTTAATCATAATTCAATACAATAAGTGCTAATCAGTAGGCAGCCATTGTGTTATGGGAGTAATTTAATTATCTCCCATTAACACACTGTCTATGTGACTATTAAATCAGCTGAGGTCTTTGGATAGGAAGGGCGTTTGATTGTATCATCCAATGACAATATTATTTTGGAAGATGGCAGAACTAGTGGGGGGAAGTTAAATACATTCTAGACAGAAGGAATCACACGTGTGTAAAAATAATGTGCTCAGGTAATCATCTGAGGTGCTGTTGACATTTTGTCAAAGCAATTTGTTTTACGTCGCATGGACATTTATCTTCCTTAGTTCCTGCTTATTAAATGTCTTTTGTGCCCTCAAATCCCTGTGACAAGCAAAAATGTCCCTGGATATTTTTAAATACTTCCTAGGAGAGCAGTACCCAACTGTGGGTAAGAACCATCGAGCAGTGTATGCTTAATGAGAAGTGTGTTTGGAACTGAGGATGGGAAGGGAGGCTGAGTACAATTGATGAAAGTTCTTAAGTACCCTGCAAAGAAATCTGGGTATTACCTGGGGTTTTGGACTAAAGAAATTGCTTTATTGAAGATAATTATAGCAGAAGCAAGAGAGATGCATTGAAGAGGAATAGAAAGTAGAGGAATGCTACTGTAGCAATCTCAAAGTAGAAATAGTGTTCCAATGAAAGAGTCCTGGTAATGAATTCCAGAGACGTTTAAAATGGAATCAATGGGACTTAGTAACAAATTTCACAGAGTGAAGAGAGAGTCAAATTTAATCCTGAGGTTTCTAGCTAAGGTGACTGAGTAAATACTTTTGTCGTTAACACAGAAGTATATAGGCTTAGAGAAAATTTGGATCTACTTCCCATTTCATGGATTTTATTTTTAGATTAATAACTAGAGGAGCACAACTCTCAAGAAATGTCAACAGACTGGCCAAGTTTTGCAAATATGTACCTTATCCTTAAGGTGTCTGATTTGGGCTACCTAGCAATTTGTCTCTCATAATATTTGAATTTCCATGGGTGGATCGTCTGTCTTGAAATGGAGTCCTACTCAAATTGCTTTAGAACTCCTAAAGGAGGATTTGAGTCCACGAACATTCTGTGCATTTTTTTTCATTCCATACTATCAGTACACAAGGAAGATGAGGCAAGAATGTAGATGGCTCTAGGAATTTATTTCAACTTCTAGGCCTAGCATTATACATGCTGTATATGGATGATAGGGTGACCATATAATGTGTCACTCAACCTAGGACATCAAGGAGTGAAAGAGGCTGCTGTTAATAACTATGTAGGGGCATTGAGTGTAAACCAGCACTGCCCTAGGCAAACCAGTATGGCTGGTCACTCAGTCATACCTCATAGTGTATCAACAGGTCTTCCTTAGAGAGATGCTCCCGGGCACATTTTGGCTGAGGGTCCCTTTTCTCAGGAGTGGAGAAAAGAACAGTGACTATAAATCAGACCTGAAAAGAGAATCTCCATGTGAGAATGGGTTTACAACAACGGCCATTTTTATTTGTTACATTTATTGAAATGTAATCAATGTTGCAGTATACTGATCTATAGGAAATCTTTGCTTGTTTGGTACAATAGGAGGTGCTTTTAACAAGACTTCTGTGAAGCAGAGTGGAAGTGGAAAATTATTTCTTAATTCTCAGTGTATAACTCTGGATGATCATGGTTCTTTCATACTAACAATTTGTGTTTTTTCATGGATGTTTTGTATATGTTGCATTGTTACTTGTATTATATTTAGAGGATGAGACAGATTTAAATTGGAAAAGCTATCACAAATTGGAAAAACTATCACAGACTGAGAATCTGAAATCATATCCACTTTTTTTTTTTTTACAAGATTATGGCTCAACAGTAGAGAAAAAAATTATACTGCAAGCAACAACAGTTTTTAAAAAAACTCTTTAAGTGAAACTAGAATAAGTAAAGCAACATCTTTCTCCAAAGGAAGACTGGCTTAATGAAATGTTGGCTGAGGATGGCCTCTTGGTTCTTACAGAATGGAGCTTATGAAATTCAAACATGCTTATAAGAAATAATTTGATAGTCATTTGAGGCATACTGTGAAAAAAATATAAACACTTGTGGATGCTAAGAGTTGCTTTTGTCTCTATACTGCTAGGTGATATTTCTCTTAGATTCTTTTTCATTAATTGATAAATTCATTTATATAAAAAAGCTTAATTTTGAAAATTGTTATACATATTTTTCTTAGAAGGTTTAGAAAGTAATAGACCTTAAAGAAAGCACAAGGAAAAATAAACAAATAATACTTGAAGATAAAAGTTAACATTTTGGCATCTATCCTCAACATTTTGTTTTTGTGCATAGTTATATTTTTTTCCCCTTACAAATGTATTATTTTTCTATTTTGTAACTTGTTTTAATGGGTTATGAACATTTTTTATGTCATTAAATATGGCTGTGTGCATTCTCCTGAATGGATGTACTGTAATATATTTAGCTAATTATCTATTGAAAACTTGATTTTAGTTTTTTACCTTTATAAGCAGTTATATGAAGAATATCCTTACATACAGATTCTTTCTCTCACACACGTAGTTTTACACATTCGTCTGATTTATTTTTATAAGAAATATGTGTAAACATAATACATTTTTCAGCTTCATTGAGATATAATTGACATGTAGCCATAATACATATTTTAAAGACTTTTGGTATATATTGCCAGATGGACTTCTAGGAAAGTTACACCTATTTACATCTTCACTAATAGCAGACATTTTCCCTTGGATCTCACTAATACTGGACATTATTTACAAGAAGTATAAAAATGCATTTTTTGTAATTTAATGTGTTTTTTTTTATACAAATAAAGATAAACATGTATTTTTCACATGAATATTGGCATTTTAGGATATTTACTACAACCTCTGGCTTTTTTTTCTCTATTTGTACAACTGTCTTCTTGTTAGTAGTATTTAAAATTTTTTTAAAATGAAGTATCTATGTTCACAGATCATAAATGGAGAGTTGAATGACTTATCAAAAAGTGGGCACACATACATAACTGACACTCAGATCAAGAAGTAGTATTAGCAGCACCCCAAAAATATTTATTGTATTTCTTCCCAATTATTCCCCTGTCTTCTCTTTCAAAAAAACTATTATCCTGACTTGTAACCAAAACACAGATAAAAGATTTTTCTTGACAGTAGTTATACTAGCTACAAGTTAGAAACAATGCATTCTCACTGATAATGCATTTATTGAACAACTGCTATATGCTTGCTTTGGTACTACGTAACTGGAGATACAATAGTGAGTAATGAGTGCCTTGAGTTGCTTGTGGTAATAGTGCCATAATTCTCTACCAGGGGTGATTTTGCCCCTTAGGAGACATTTAGTAATGTTAGGAGACTTTTTTGGTTATTACAACTGGAGGGATGCTACTGGTATTAGTGGATAGAGGCCACAGATAATGCTAAACATTGTACAGTGCACAGGACAGGCCTCTGCAATAAAGAATTATCTGACCCCAAATGTTAGCAGTGTTGAGGTTGAGAAAACCTGGTTTAGTGGAAAAGACAGATGATTCAGTGTATTATGTGATAAAGGCTGCTAATTATTTAGCTTCTGTTCTGTGCCAACTACTATATTAGAAGTACTTTTTCAGCTATGGCCATGCCACCCTGAATGTGCTCAATCTCGTCTGATCTCAGAAGCTAAGCAGGGTCAGGCCTGGTTAGTACTTGGATGTGAGACCACCTCTGAATACTAGGTGCTGTAGATGTTAAAAAAAAAAAAAGTACTTTTTCTCATTTTGTTTTCAAATAAGTGTGCAAAGTAGGTTGTGGCATTTGTTTTATGGATGAAGTTACCTAAATAGAGTTATACACTTTCTAAAGGTTGGGGTAGATTTCAGCCATGAAGGACATGCCACTTATGAAGATGGTGAGCATTATCAGAATTATTAGTATTAAGTTTATAGGTAGAAAAATTTACATGCTCTTGCCAGTAATGGGTGTAAAGCTTAAATGAAAAATTTTAAACTATCAATAATAAAAAGATACTTTAATCAGCCATGCTAAATGAACACTGAATTTTATTATTTTTTATTTTTATAAGAATGATAAAATCATCTCATTTGAAGAGATAATCAAAGAATTTACAAAAATGCAGGGTAACAACAATTATAGACATTAGGTGGTTAATTATTAAAATGTTATTTTGGGGGCTTTTGTCAGCTTTAAAAACTTTTTAATTTGTTGAGATTAATATTTTTCTGAATAAAAATTCAAAATATGCAAAGAATAAAAAAGATTTATAGATAGAAAAAAGAAAAAAAACACATGAAGGCATAGAATAATACACACAAAAGTCATCCATTTTGAAGTGAAATGCAGGTGGTTGAGTATAGCTCCAAGGTATAACCAGAACTGATGCAGATTAGGTTGGTGGGGAATAGATAATGGCAGGCTTATGTGCTAAATTTAGGCAATATAAACATCTACTTGAAAGCCATAAGTAGTCAATGAGGGATTTTAAGAGAATGATAACATTATGGTTTTTGGAAATATTTTTCTTTTGGCAGCATGAAAGGTGAGTTACAGTCAAAATGAAAGCAGCAAGATCAATAATTTAGGTTTTAAAAAAATGAGAACAATTGTCTCCTTATTAGACTGTCCCTGGACAATCTATCTAAAATTTTGACTTTCTCTATCCTCATATTTCTTTTTGTCCTTCTCTTCTTTAGTCCTCTCTCCTTCCCTCCTTCTCTCCCTTCTTTTCTATATACTGTATATTTTACTTACCTATCCACCTCTCTCACTAGAATGCAAGCTCCAAGAGGGAAGGGATTTCGATCTGTTTTTTTCAGGCTCTTGATATCCAGAATAGTATCTGACACATAGTGGGTTCTCAATAGTGTTTGTTGAATGAATAAATGAATGAAGAGATGGAGGAATGAAGGGATATATTGAGAAAAAAATCAAAGGAACTTGATAATCAATTGGAGGATATTGAATGAATGTAAAATTAAGATTATTCTCTTATTGGTTTGGGAGCTGAGGAGTGGAATTTATTATGGTACAGAATATAGGAGGAGGAGCATATTTGTCAGGGAGAAAGGTCATGGTGATGGAGAATGGTTGATTTGAGGACATGTTGAATTTGGGTGATATGAGACTTTCTGGGGAAGGTGCCCAATGAGCAGTTAGATATACAGGTCTGGAGCCCTTCCGGGAGGGCTGAACTGAATCATTGGCAGGAAGAAGAAAATATCAAACAAGGTGGTGGGGTTCTAAGGATTCAAGGCTGAAGAATGCTGACATTTGCAGCAAGCAAAGAAAAGTCTGTGGAGAAGGCTGTGACAGAGTCACCAGGAAAATAGAAAGAAAATCAGAGAACAGTGTCCCAGAAGGAAAAGTAGAAAGACTTGAGAAGTAGCAAGTCATCAATGTCAAAGTTGTACTTTTAAACAATAGCTGATGACCTTAATACGAGTTGTTTTATTGTTATTGTTTGGGCACTATTCTGATTGCTATGATTTTATGGAGTGCACATAGACTTAGGGAGGCAGCCACTGTGATCGTAGACACTCTCTTCTTTCCCTTCACTACGAAGCTAAAAAGGAGTTTACTAAAAAGGAGTTTATGATAGCTAGAGGCTCCTGAATTGGGAAATAGGTGTGTGTGTATGTAAGATGAAAGAAGTCTTGAGCCAGTTGAGATGGAGAAAGAGGAAGATGATTAAAGAAACAAGAACACTTAGTCAATTTTTAATGTATAAGAAAATAATATGTATACTTTTTTTTGCCTAAGGGACTATATTTTTAAAAGTCATTTGTAAACAAAAATTACAGAAATGAGATATTTTGTAATTCTGTATGCAGTAAATTTACTACTTTTGTTTAAACTCTTTCTACTTTATTTTATGATTCTGCCCTTGTGTTGGCACTTTTTGAAAAATGTGGTTTAGGTTAAGAGAATACTATAGTTTAAAACAATGAAATGATATAGGTTTAAAAACTAATAATTTTGAACATATAAGAAATAGTTCAATTTAACTATCCCTTAATTTGTGAACTTCAAGACCAGTGTTTAGGTGTTTTTAAAGAATTTCTACATGTCAAGACTGCTTTTAGAAACACCTGCCATTCTTAAAATATGCATTTTAATGATGCATTTTAAACAAGGTATGTCTATTTAAAGTTAACAGGAATATGTTTTAAGTAATTTTAATCAAACCTGAACGACTGTGAACTATAAGTGAGGGTACATAAATAATTCCTGTATATATAATGTCTATATAATGTGTGTTTAAAGCTCTATAAAAATGCAGACCTTTAACAAATATGTTGATGCAACTTCAGTATTTGTGGGATTATAGAAGAAACAAAGCAAAATTAAAGAATGCCTACCTAGAAATACTTACAAATGGACTGAAGACACAATTGGGTTGCATGTTAAACTGACACGTAATTAGACAACAGTATTGTATAGCACCATTACATAAAGTGCCACTAAAGCACAATAGGCAAAGAGGGTAAGTGTATCACACAGTAGTTATAACAGGGGTCAGAGGAGGGAGAAGGTAGTGATTAGGTGAGAATAGTCATGAAGGACCATGAAAATTGTGGGACTTAGCTATGTCCTCTCTTTCCTTCACCATCTAGCCTGGATGACTAGGTAGCAAAGAGTTAGTGGGCATTTTAGTGTCCAACACCTGTTAAAACACTGATTGCTGGGTCTCCTTCCCCCCACCTCCATTGTCCTCATCCGTAAAAACTGAGGGAGGCTATGAGATCATTGCTCTAACATTCTGTGATTTCTATGAATGCCTTTAGAAATTACTGCCTTTTGCTTTTCCAGACCAGGCCCTCTCCTCAAACTCAAATTATAGGTGGGAATGGCTATTCTAACTCTGTGATAAGTAAACATTTATGTTTTACTATTGAAAAGACAAGCTGAGAATGACTTAGAAACCTACCCAAGGGCACAGTATGATGCAGAGCTGAGAATGGGATCCAGGAGTCTCTTTTACTCTTAATTCCGGTTTTTGTTTTGTTTTGTTTTTTGTTTGTTTTTGTTTGTTTTGTTTTGTTTTATAACCATGCCATGCTGCTTCTCTTGGAGAAAACAAAATAACACAAAGCATATTGTTGGATAAGTTTTAGGATATGCCCTCTTTTGGGTTGGGGTGGAGGGGTGTCGAGCAGGTAGGTCTTGACTTTTATTTGGCACACTTTGAAAGGGCATTTTCTGAAGCTGGTTTCTTCTCCAAAAAGGGATCTAGCCCTATGGACCATGCTGCCGATAGCCTGAATGTGGTTAACAGGTTACTGCCAGAGGGAGAAAGCTCATTGTCATGAAGCGCTTTACACTATTTAGAAAGGGCTGCTACCAGCTAGTTAATAGCCTCGCCATAACCCGATAAGGTTAAGGAATAGTTCCCTAAAGAGACAAAGAGGATGAGACGTCCTGTTGTTCTCTTATAAGATAATTGAGATGCTCTTACACATCAAGTCCACCGATCCTTATGCTTTCTTCTGAAGAAAACCCATCTCTTTAAGAAAGCTGGCAAAATTTTGATGTATCTTTACTGAGATAAAACAAAACATTTGTCACTTTCAGTTTTAGTTTTAGGGGATTGTATCCAAAAGCTTGGTCTGCCTGGACCCTGTTTCAGTGTTTATTCTAAACTGATAGGAATTTAATTATTAAATTTGTTATTTGGCAGATCTCTCTGTCATCATCTGTCATATCAAGCACCTATGGTCTGTTTTCTTCATGGGGCCCCCATTCAGTGGGGGGATTATGATGAATATAGTAACAATGGTGAGAGAAGAATTGTCACAGTATCTGGGCATAGGGAGGCCATGGGAAAATTTCTGAAAACTTTGGCATGGCTAGGTGAAAGATTCACATGGAGATGAGGCTAAGGAAGTAGATAGCGATGTCTAACAAGAAGGATCTTCTGATTTAACTACTTTTTAAATGTATTGGAGTGACATTTGTTAATAAAATTATATAGATTTTAAGTGTACAACTCTATAATACATCATATTTATAGTGTATTGTTTACCACCCAAAGTCAAATCTCCTTTGTCACCATATATTTAACTCCCTTTCCCTCTGGTAACCACCATACTGTTGTCTGTGCCTATGAGTTTTTGTTTGTTTCTCTTGTTTGTTGCTTTGTTTTATATCCCACATATAATTGAAATCATGGTTCTCAGCTTTTTCTATCTGACTAATTTTGCTTAGCATGATAATCTCAAGATCCATCCATGTTTTTGCAAATGGTAGTATTTCATCTTTCCTAATGGCCAAGTAATAGTCTATTGTATATGCGTGCCACATCTGCTTTATCCAATTGTCTATCAAAGGAATCTTTGGTGGTTCGTATGTCTTGGCTACTGTGAATAATGCTGCTATCAATATCAGGGTGCATTTATCTTTATAGATAAGAGCTTTCAAATTAGAGGGTAGATAGCCAGAAGAGGGAATGCTGGGTCATATGGTAATTCTATTCTCAATTTTTTGGGAAACCTCCATACTGTTTTCCTTAGTGGCTGTACCAATTTAGATTCTCATCAGCAGTGTATAAGGGTTCTTTTCCCCCCACAACCTCTCCAACACTTGTTATTACTTGTCTTGTTTTTAGTTTTTAAAGTACTTTCATTTAAAAGCACATCTTTTTATTGACTCCTGGCAGTCCTATAGTAGTATCCCATTTACAGAACAGTAACAGACATTCTGAGAAGTTCACTGACAAGGGCAGGGGTTGGCTGCCAAACATGGCATGGCTGAGACTATATCTACTTTTATCATCAAACCAGATGGGCAGACATGGCAAAGTTACCTTTTCAAACACAGATCTCAAACCATAGGACTAGGTATAAACATTATGCAGATCTCAGCCCAAATGCATTGTATTTTAAAATTATTCTTCCTTCTTTCTCTCCACCTACCCCCTTCATTGACAAGTCAATGTCATATGTAATTAAGAAAAGCTTATTAAGATAGGATGGAATTTTGACCTATTGACAACTGATATGAAGTCTCAAAGTAAGTGTTCCCATGTTGAGGAACTAAATTCCAGCATCCTCATATTCGTTCGATATGTGTCTTATGCACAGAATCAGATGGTATGATTTGAAAATGAAACTTTCTTTTTCTTTTTCTTTTCCCTTCAATGTGCCTCATGAATTTCAATCATTCTCTAGTCTAGGGGCTGGGAAACTATGACAGTGGGTATAATCTGGCCTGCTGCCTTTTATGTGAGGCCTTTGAGCTAAGAATAGCTTTTAGGTTTTAAAGTAGTTTAAAAAATCAAAAGAAAAATAATATTCTGCAACATATAAAAATGATACTAACTTTAAATTTCAGTGGTCATAAATAGTTTTGTTGGAAATTGCCACCTGTGAGCATCTACATATTGTCTGTAGATGACAGACAATAGAGCTGAATAGTTTAGACATCACTGTATGGCCCACAAAGGCTAAAATATTTAATATCTGGTCCTTTACAGGAAAAGTTTGCCAGTTTCTGTGTTAGCCTATTTAGAGTGCTAAGGGATTAAGAAATTCTTTTTGTTTTCCTTGGTTAGAAGTTGATTGGATGGCAAAGCATAGATTAGCTTACATAACATATGCTTTTCCGTTTAGTTGGGTGGAGAGATCTGCCTTTTCCAGCAGTTGGAAAAATTCAGCTACGATTCAGGTCTGAAGTTTATTAAATTGCTCTGATTCCACCTTACTATAGAAGGGTGACAAGCTACCAAAAAAGGAAAAGCACAAGTTGTAACCAAGATGAGAGATCTGCTACTGGCAGGAATTTAAAATCTGATAAGAGATATTAATTTGGTTTATAATTTTTAAACATTTTTCATTGCTATCATATTCCTTTTCTTTATTTTGAGGTTGTTGCCCTCCACTTTCACTCCTTTTAAATGGAAAAAAAATCCCTTTAAATATCTAGCTTTGTATTCCCAGAAATGTGTCCAAGTTTTAATTTTGGTTGTTTTGAGAATGATTTCAAATGTGCATCACTTGAATATATGAGAAATGAAGCCAACATTTTTATAGTTCCTCATTATTTGACCACATGATTTTATACAAGCCTCAATATTTTTTCAGATTTTGTGTGTGTGGGTGGGCAAGCTATAATTTTTAAACATTCAACTATTACAGTGAAGCTACCAGCAACATATTTCATAAATTTGAATTTTGGGTTTTTATTTTAATGGACTGTTGTAACACTAAGTTAAAATGAGCCAGGAGGAAAAAAATATTTTTTGATTTCATATATTTCCTCAGAAGTTAAAATAAAGGACACTTTTGACATGTAAGATAGAATTCTATGTCTATCTAAAAAATAATATATAAATTTCTGGATGGAGTCCATTCATCCTACCTAATTGCAATATGACTATTAAAGTTACTGCCAAGACCAGGGTTTTACTCTCCTTGTGGTCACTGCCCTAATGGCCATGATAGGCCATCTTTAGCACACTTCATAAATTGAACAGCTTCATTGTGCTTGGAAAGGGGAACTGCATGTTGAAGTCAAATAAGGTAGGCTTATTTGACTCTAGGAAGTGATACAAATTTTATGTGGTACCTTTTACCTATTTTCTCATCTTTAATCTGATACTCTGAACAGTCATCTGACATAGGTATTGGATGGATGGTGAAGGGAGGAGGGCACAGAGAGGATGTAATTCCCCCACTCCCAAGGGCAAAACCCAAATTGGATCTCTGTTTTCCTAAATCCTGGTTCCTAATGTTTGAAGCAGATGACTTTCTACATAGGTATGTATTCAATAAATGATTATATTCAGTTTGTTTGGCTGCATGGCCTAAACAAGGGTAGATCCATTATATTTATTACAGATTATGTTTTTTGAATAATATATGTAATTAATATTATGTATAATTATTATAAAATGATAGTATAGTTAATATGTATAAAATTAAATTTTATTTGTTAAAATTATCGCATGTACATATACGCATACATATACACTCCACATGGATTCCCTGGTATCTTGTTTGCTCTTCCTTCCATCCACCATCTTGGACTGTCCCAGTTGATAAATTTTTACACTTATAATAGCTCACATCTTTTAACCACTAATTACACAGCAGATAATGTGCCAGGATCTTTTGCCTCTGTTAAGTCTCCAAATCTGCCCAACAACTCTAAGAGATAGGAACTGATGTTTCCTCTTTTTTATAGATGAGGATACTGAAGCAAAGAGAGCTTTACTGACTTGCCCCCAGTCACACAACAGGAAGTGAATCAAGGTTCTAACCGCATATCTGTTAACCATCGTACTGTTTGAGAGACCATTTTCTCAACATAGCTTTTATTTCCTGCCTTTGGTTTTTTTTCTGAGTCTAACATTCTCCACTTGACATAGCTGAATTACATTCTATGCTAATTCTTCTAACTAAAAAAGGCAATTTGACTTACACCCATTCCAATACCCTGGATCTTATGTTAACTTAGAAATGCTAGTTATCTGTGTCATCACTCAAATTATTCAGTTTTAAGTATGAAACATTGAGTTCTGAAAACTTTGATTCTGTCTTTTATTTTCTTTAGGTCGAAATGTAATGAAGATTCTAATGAGCTGTGTATAACTAGAGCATATGACAAGTAATGTACTTTTAGATTTTAGGTCATAAGTTTCATCAGCTTCTATTCTACGGGATTACTGCAAATGTACATATTAGAAATACATAATTATGTAACATAAAACTTAAAAATTTATTTAAGGATATTTACAAACCATTGCAAATTTTGAGAAGGAATGAATGATAAACAGTGTTTTAAGTTGTTACAGAAATTGAAAAATATTTAAACAATTATAAGGAACTTCATATTAAGTTGCATAGTCTAGTATTTACCTCGTGAAAAAATTATTGAAAGTCTAATTTTAAATGTCTTTTAGAACATCCTATCTCTTTAATTTTTGTTCAAATTTTAGCATACACTGAGTAGAGAAACCAAAGAATTTTCCAGGGGTTAGTTTGATGCTCTTGGATCCTTGTAACTGCAATCTGAAGACTAAATGCCCGTAGTGGGTGTCAGCATCTGCCACATTCTAAGTAGAGATGCTTTTAGTTGGCAATAAAAGGCAACTGAGGAAGAATAAGCAGTGCGATTTTCAGGGTGAATTAAAACAGCCTGAAGCCCACAGTCCTGATAATCAGTAACAGAAATGGACTCTTCAGTGTGTGTCGTGTGTCTGAGGTCCTCTTTACCTCATTGATTTCTTCCCTTTCTCCAATAATTGATTGTAATATATAGAATTACATTATTTTTCACAGTTGGGTTTAACAGAGGTTGGTTTTTCTCTGCTTTCAATTCAGGGGATTTAATTTTTGTTGTTGTTTATATGATCAGCCATGCTGAGATAGCCAATTAAGATATGGTTTTTGTCACCTAGATTTTGCTGGTAAGATAAAACTAACTCTCCCAGTGTGCCAAGGCCTTCAGAGAGCTGTGGAACCAAAGGAGGAGGTGATAGTTGTGGATCTTTGGCTTCCCCCAGTTTTTATCTTCTCCACTACTCAGTTTGTTGGTCCTGTTGATTCATCATGACTCCTTTTCCCATAACTGTCACTGAATGTGAAGATGTCAGTGGTTTTCTTTACCTCCACTCTCTTCCTGCTTTCTCAGGAAGCTTAATTTCCTGAGAATATGTACTTTCCATCTCACCTCCATATATACTTTAGAATAGTCACATCACCACATTACTAATCTGGTCACCTTTCCTTTTCATTCACTAAAGATCCTGATGTACCTGTTCATCTGTGCCTTTAGCTGTCCCTCATGATGCCTGGCTCCTGGTGGCGTTTACCTGTCGAAATGAGAGAACAAACTAGATACCATCTTGGTCATGTTGTTCTCATGCTCAAAAACCTCATTATAGTCAGAGCAAGCCCTAATTTTGAACCTAACTTCATTTTAGTTAATTTTAACTGTCACTTAAATATTTAAAACCACACAAAGTACAAATGATTTATAATTTCACTACCTTTTTTTGGAATTAAATAAGAAGTGAAATTTCCTACCCACAGCAATCTAAGCCTGATAACCACCCCCTCCACTCACCCTCCAGTTCATTCAGGCCACTCTGCATGGGGTCCATCTCACACCAAGTGAATTTTCTTCATTGTCTTATTATGAATGGATTTGCTGTGGCCAGAACTCTACTTTTCCCTCTGTCTCTCTAAAACTTGCTCACCTGAGGTTCCAACTTCCATAGTACATCAATATTTATGTTCTCTATTATAAACACCTGTTTTCAGGTGTTTATTTGCTCCTCTACTAAGACTCTCAGACCTTTATAGCAGTGGTCCCCAACCATTTTGGCATCTGGGACCAGTGCTCCTATGAGAATCTAATGCCTGATGATCTGAGGTGGAGCTGAGGTGGTGATGCTAGGGCTGGGGAGTGGCTGCAAATACAGATGAAGCTTTGCTCCCTCGCTTGCTGTTTGCCTCCTGCTGTGTGTGGCCTGGTTCCTAACAGGCCACGGACCTGTACTGGTCTGCAGCCTGGGGATTGGGAACCCACACTTTATAGCAAACAATCTTCCCTTCTACAATAAAAATATTGATGGAGTATGTGCAAGCAATCTCAACTAAGAATCCAAATGAGTTTTAAACTTAAAGGAGTTGAATTTTTAAGTGGCATACTTATAAATTCACTTGGCAAGCATCAGAACCCTACCACATATCTGGCACTGTGTTAGAAGCAAGGAATTCACAGATTGAAAGCTATTAATGAAAACTGTAATGGCAGAACGAAAATGTACCCATCTTCTCTGCTTTTCAAGTACCCAACTCATGCCTCTGATGTCTGCTATGCTATGTTGCTGTGCCCGTGAGTGCCACACGGCCTGCTCTAGGCATTCACACCTCCAGGACAGGAAATGGGCATTATAATTTTATGTTCTGAGGGTCTGGCAAAATACTACATTTTTGGAGAATGTTTGGAATGAACTGTTGGACTAAGCTTACAGTTTAATTTGAAGAATGCTATCATGGAGCCTGTATGGATGCTGTGGGAGGACAGGGGAAGGGGTGCCCAGCCTGTATTTTTGCCTCTTGGCCAGACTCAGCCCCTTTTGCTAAATGACAGCCCCATCAGACCGCATTTGGGCACAGTTTCACTTGGACAGTAATTTTGCTTAAACCGATATTGGCGGTCCTCATTTCATGGATTACATTTTTGAGGAGGCATGTAATTTAGAAGTATGTAAGTTGGCTAAACCTGGGTTTTATATTCCTGAACAAGGACTTAAAGCCTAGATTTTTATAGAAAAGATTGATGTTTAGTAAACTTTGATATACTTGTTTTCTTACACAGTTTAAAGTTTTCTGAGGTTTATCAGTCTATTGAATAATACCATTGGTATTTTAAAACTCATTTATTTATAAAATTGACACGGAGTCTTTCCTGAACTGTTAATACAGTGGCTATTTCTGAGGAGTAAGCATGATAATGCCATTCAAGTAAGGAAGAATATTTCTGTTTTTTCTTTTAAACCTTCTGCATTTTTTTGAATTTTTATTTATAATGAGAATGTTTTATATTAAAAATGAGTTAATAGAGTTGATATAAATCCCACTACTTAAGGATAACAAGCTTAAGAAGTTTTGGGCAGAATAGCTACAGGCTGGTGTAGGGGAGGGGAAGTATAGGACTTTGAGGCCCCATAAATAGTGGTTTTCTCCAAACCAGAAGAGGTGGTTACGAGAGAAGTGGCAGAACAGGGCAGGGGGTTGTGGGTGAGCCTGGGGCTGGTGAGAAGCGGTTTGTGGGTGCTGGAATGTGTCAAGGGGCAAGTTTCCATGGTAAGTGGTGTGTGCAGTTGCTGGCTTTAAAATCTTTCAGTTCATAGGTGTCTGTGATTAGATAAGTTGTGTCAGTTCAGGCTACTGAATGTAAGGGCTGCCGGTGTTGGTTTTACATTGTGGCAAAGGGTGACTGAGACCAGGAAGGTCAGTAAAGCGTCCAGTGATGTTAGGACTTGGCATCAATCGAAGCTTTTGTTTAAATGCTTTTTTTTTTTTTTAAATAAAAAATATTTAGTTTTTTTTCCTTATAATTTGAGTAAAGATGCCATAGAATATATGAAAACAAAAGAATATTGTCAAGAAATGGTCAACTGATTGTGTATTTTGAAGGCTAAAGCAGGTTCAGCTTTATCAAATAAGGGATATAATTTCATGCAACCACATTTGAAAAAATTTGGCATGGGATAATGTTCCTTTATTTATTCTTGCCTGTTAAAAGCAAAAGAATTTATTTTAGAATGTTAATAAAGTTTTATTTTATGTAAATTTAAGTAGGTCACAAATGTATATTGAAATATTTTTTTTCTGCTTTATTTCTAATACATAAATGTATTATAATTATAAAAGCTTTATATAATTCAGAAATATATATAACATTTCAAAATTCTACCACCCTTTCCCAAATTAGGTTCTCCAAGCTGCTTCATATACACACCCATACACACCTGCATATATTATTTTATTATATCATCCTCTATATTTCCTGCAACTTACCTTTTTCACTTCACTATAGGTCTTGGAGCTTATTCTTAGTCTTTGCTTATAATTCACCTCATGCTTTTCCATGGTTGGAATATTCTACAATTTGAATGCATCAGATTTTTTTTTCTACTTAAATTTGAAGACAAACAATTAAGCTTTCTTCTAGCAGAATTTATGCCTGAAGAAGTTCTAAGGGACTTTACAGAGAATGACAGGAATTTCAGAAATTCCATATTCTATTAACTGGCATCAGGAGCGTGGAATCCAATGAGGAAAGGGAGTGATAGGTAACAGTAAAGATCCACAAAGGACCTTGGAAAATTAATTCCAAATGCTTGTTGCTATAACTTTTTGGGCAGAAAACTTATTGTAGGTCATGTTTTAAAGGAAATTCAGACCTTATAGATAACGGCTGATTTATGAAGTGTATAGTCCTCTTTAAAATATAAATACTTTGTTCTTTTCATCTTTTAGTTCTGTTTTATCTTTGGGATGTTTGTCATTATTTCTTGGGAAATAATTCTAACAGGAAGGGCTGCTTGCTTTTTTTAAAAAAATGTAGCAAGAAACCAACAATTTGTGGACATGATGGTCACGCATTTTGACCATGATTAAGAAGCTACTGACCAGCTATAGACCAGTATTTTATTAAAATATAGGTTACAGCATTTAAGACTATAAATGAACCTTTCATGGGCTGATAAACTGTTCTGTGCCTACCATTCTCTCCCCAAAAAGTAATGCTGTAATTTGACTGTGGGCCTTCATCCACGCACAGCTGGTTCTCCAATTGTAAATTTGGTAACATTTTAGAAGTTGAATTAGCTGATTCATGGTGGTCATTTAATACATGAAAACCCATTTAGATTCAATATTGAAAGGTGAAGAGTCGCCATTTTCTTTTTAGAGGCCTAGAAACTCATTTATAATGTAATTTGCTAAAAAAAAATTTTAGCCTTTGAATTTTTTCTGCCTTTATTTTCACAATTTAAAAAAAAATTTAATATTCAGTGATTTCATGTTTTGGTTACATTTTCTATTCCATTATTTCTTTGCTTGCAAAAAACTATATATTTTAAAGCTTTTCCGAATCATTGAAACTCCAAATACACTATCAGTGAGAGCCTTGTTAAGTGAATAAAAGTGATTTCATAGAGGTTTACATGCTGTTAGTTACCATAAATTAAATCTGCTGCAAGTAATGTGCTAGCTGTGGAAAAGCAGACCTTTCAATTAACTGACCCTCCATCCTTCTCTCCTTTCCTCTCTTTGAAGAGTAGTTTAGACTAGATTTAGAAGGCAATGTTTTTGGGGGCTTTCAGAACCAACTCAGCCACTACAAGCTATATGAACTTTATCTCTCTTATTTAGTCTCAGTTTCCTATTTACAAAACAGAGAGAGTACTTCCCACTTTGTAGGATTATGAAGACCAAATGAAAATGCATGTAAAGCCTTTGGCACATTGTATGTTTTAAAAAAATGACCTAAACTACCCCTCTAAGCTAAGATACCCTCCGATGAAAGTAAATGCCAGCGTTGACCAACATAAACAGCATTTTACTGTCCTGAAACAGAAGACACTGATTAGAGTATTCCCTTTCTGTTTTTCATTGTAGGTCTTTTGAAGAGCAGAACAGATTTCAATCCCAGCAGCAATGTAATTTGTAGTGGGGGTGTTTTTCTTTTTAATCTTTTGCTTTAATCCCATTTGGAGTCGCGAACATTTCTGAAGGGTCTCATGCTGCTTGGGCCTTGGGCTGAAATTTCGTCTTAGTTTATTGATGTGGGGAGCTGTTAGAAGAGGTAGGAGTGATTTAGAATGAGATGGCGTTAGGAAACAAACAAGTTGAACACATATTTCTCTGACCACTAGAATTTCGATTGAGCTGACCGATGAGTTTTATGGAAGTTTTATTTGCAAAACAAGTGTATTTCTTTGACTGAAATTATCTTTTTCTCTTTAAAATTGTTTTTAGGGTGCAGAATAGAAAACTGTGATTCTTGCTTTAGCAAAGACTTTTGTACCAAGTGCAAAGTAGGCTTTTATTTGCATAGAGGCCGTTGCTTTGATGAATGTCCAGATGGTTTTGCACCATTAGATGAAACCATGGAATGTGTGGGTGAGTAGTTTTTCACGTAACTTTCAAACTTCAACTTTTAACATCTCTTTCTTGGAAAAAAAAATGCATGCTGGATATATTCAACCTAAAAACAAAATCTTGTTAATTAGCACTGAAAATTATTTAAGTTTTTTTTTTTCTGACTTTCTGAATTCTTTAGGCATCATGACATTAGGTAGTCTCATATATGACATCTTGCTACATTTATATTAACATTTACATCAAGTGTAATATATCTGTTTTTTAATTATTTTAATAAAATGTTAGTAACTGTTAGGAAAAAATATTTTGTTTCAAAGAAAAAATTTTTAGGCGGTACTGTGTGGTTACTTATTCTATCATTTCTGTTATATATATTATGGAGCTTCTTAGTCATTTGTTTAAAAAATCAATTAGAAAAATATTTTTGTGCAAAATACATTTTGTTGATGATTTCATGTTGCCAAGTACATTAAAAATTTTACTTTTACTAAATTTAGATGTCTAGAATGCATAACTTAATATACACATATATATTATTTGTGAATAATAATTAGAAATACACATTTTATAAAGTTTGTATTCTTTGAGTATTTAAAAACATTTTGGTTTTGGGTATTTATACTAATTTTTTATTGATTTTATATGATTGATTTTATATGATTTTGGTTTTATACTACTGATTAAAAGGTAGGTATCTGTGAGTGCCTACATTTTGATGAATGCCTGAATCTATTCTTACATATTATGGCATCTTCACTAGCTCAACCCCTAACCCCCAACCTCTGAATTTTATCTGACATGTTATACATTTGAAATGATGTACAATAGAGCTATGTATTATAAGTGAGATTTTCCATCTTCTTGAAATGGAGACTTAAAAGAAAATTGAGAACTTTTTTTCTACAGAAATATTGCTAAAATAGTCTATAATTATATATTTGAAAGCTTGCAGAGAACATATTTAAATGAGAGGTTTTTGAAGAAATGTGTACTTATGTTCCTGTTTATGTGTGTGAATACATTCATACAAGCAACACCCTATTAAAAAATAAGGAAGTCACTAGAAGAGCATAATCAGAATGTTTGAGTTGGCTTTTGAGAGGCTAGATCCAGGCTATGATAAATGTTCAATGGAAACTTATGAAACTCTTAAACATAAATTACATATCAGGTCCTATGCATTCCCCTGAATACAAATCTTACATAGCTTTGAAAAATCTAAGAATAAACATGATGCCTGCTGCAATCTGGAATATTAAAATGTGTGTAGACTCTAGGGCTGAATCCTCATCTGCTAGTGTGAAGGGGCTTCTTAATGGTGAATTTGATGAGGAAGGTTAACTTTGACTATTTTTGTCCTTTTATTGCCCTATCCCAGGGAGTGGAGGGTAGCCTACTTTTCCACTATATGAATTTACAAAAGGGGATGCTAAAATCTTTTACATATCTAAAAAAAAAAACCATACATTTTTCAAATATATGATCAGACTTGTTTACCTTTCAAACTATAGTAATATGCAGCACCAATTTAGAGAATAAGAAATACATACTATGGTTTCTAGACACTTACTGAAAGAATTGAGATAATCAAAATGCCAAATAGACACCCTATCCTTTTCACCAACTACTTCCAAAATAAAACTTACACATTTGTGAATTGTAGTGGGGGCATTCAGAATTAACCCATAAAACTTTGTATTCTGTCATGGTATGGAAACAGTATCCTCCACTGTAGGTTTTAGCTATTGAATTTTTTAGAGCTTATACACTTCAGTGTCTTTAGAATGAACCAGTAGCATCTCTTCAAAAAATAAACTAAGACAAATAGAAAGTAATAATTTTAAAATTACTTATGTGGCAATTATTTGTTGTAGATGGAAGTAACCCTATGTATGGTTTAAAGAATTAAAGTTCCTAAAAGGCAAATTTGGTCTTTGTGGGCTGTACAACTTAATTTTTGGTATCTGAAGGTTGGGGGAGGGGGAGTGGAAAAACACTGCTATGTAAATTTGATGACAGTGGAGCAAATGAATACCAAATTCTTATTTGTGTTTGTGTTTTTTTAATCTTTATTAGAAGGATGTGAAGTTGGTCATTGGAGTGAATGGGGAACTTGTAGCAGAAATAATCGCACATGTGGATTTAAATGGGGTCTGGAAACCAGAACACGGCAAATTGTTAAAAAGCCTGCAAAAGACACAATACCATGTCCAACCATTGCTGAATCCAGGAGATGTAAGATGGCCATGAGGCACTGTCCAGGAGGTAAGTTTGGATAACCACTCTCATGAGCTGTGTGCTTTCTGAATTCTCCTATTCCATAACTACCCTCCCTTCCAATAAATAATAATTATTTATGAGAGAAACCTGATGATATCGTCGGTGAGAGGGTGAAATTTCACATTGTACTAACTTGGAGATGAATGCTTAAATTGTGAAAAATACAAAGAGAATATTTCATTCACTTTCATGGTCTTTTGATAATAACTTAGAAGAGTACATTACAAATGAGTTTTCTAAATTGAGATTTCTAAAAGTGTGTTAGTTGGGTTTTTTTGCTTATGAAATCAGGCCTTTGTAGATGTTGCTTTGAGGGATGTGGCCAACTTTCAGCTGAGAAGAGTTTAGATTAGAAAGGTTTATAAAATCTGTAAAATCATCTGCATCATTACTAGCTGAAGAAGACAACTTAAAATAAACTTGCCCGAACACTGGGAGGAATAAACATTGTCTTAATGTCACCACAATTAGCCGGTTCTCTTTGTTTTGATAATAATTTGTAGAAAACAGCTACTGGGATGTGTGTGTTTATTCATGTCTTTGTAGTAATTGTGCTGATTTGCAGTAATTATCCTGTAATAACAGGATTAGGCCCATTTACAAATTAGGAGAAGCATACATAGCTCAGGTGCCGGCTGACACTGAGTAAGTCTGTTTTAAATGCTGTTATCAGCACTGTCACTGTGCTTCTTAGAGCAGAATTGCTTGTTACTGTTTATTTTATCACTAGTGGATGCTACATTAACAGGGACAAAGTTGGGGTTTTTCTAGTCCACAAGATAGAAAAGCAAAAAAAGGAAGTTGTGTTTGGAAAATTGCCTTATAAAATAATAAAAACTTTTGCTTGCCTTTATTCTTGCTGTTGGTGCACAGTTTTTCAGCTTTGTGGCTGTAGCCCAGAGAGAGAATATATATGTGCTTAAAATGGATTTATATCCATATTACTCTGCCTCATAGAGAATGCCTATGATCCATGGAGGAAGACAAACTTTTAAGACTTGAAGACTCCAGTCAGCCTTTGAGAACTATTAGATCCAGATTCAGAAGCTACTATTAGGAAGGCAGCTTTTCCTCTTGAATTAGTTTTGCTTTACTTTGCTGCGTCTTTGAAACAAAGTTTTTTGGCTTTGCTTTTCACTAACAAGGATGGTTTTGTTCACTTAAACTGGGTATTTTTCAGTCAAAATATAAGAAAATATTTTCTTACAAAACTAATAAGCCACTTCTTGGATAGCTGAGAGCATTTAACCTGCAACCTTGTACCTAAAAACAAACCTGATGTATTCAGGTATTGGAAATAAAGACTTCCTTTGTTGTATATTGTTTATACAGCTACCCTCCCCCCATTTCTCTACCAGCAATGTGGTCCCCCAATTGTGGTTTACATTAATAGCAAAAATTAACCTGAAAATGCTCCTCTAACAAACATGCTTATGTGTAACAAGAACCAGCATATTCCCCTCTCCTCCCTGAATATTTTGACCTAGCCCCAATCTTGCTTAAGAATTTTGTAGATAACAGCTAGATTGTTAACTTACAATGTTTACTGCGCTCTTATTTTTTGAACTACCAACAACAGTATATACTGCCTTATAGAATACAACCTGACACTGTCAGCAATTTAAATTATGCCAAAACAAATGCTTATGTATCATCTGCTAATATTTGCTTTCTGACAAGTGAACCATTAATGAACTCTGATTAAATTCACATTTATGTTTTACCAAGTATTGTTTTTTTTAGGTGAGACTATCTATTGTTCTACATTTTCAGTTTAATAAGTTCAATTTTTATATAATCTTTAAAGTGCACAAGTCTAAAAGGTTATATGAGAATTTGCTTTATATTTTATAAAAAGAGAACTACGAAAGAATTGTTGATAGAAATGGAAAATTACTCTGCAATAAAATAACTTTATAAATGCAAGAAATGAAAACTAGAAATTAATTTTGGAACTTGAGCACTAATTGATAAAAATTGGCATAACTTCCAGTGGAATACCCCACCTTGCCTCAGGTGAGAAAGCAAAAAGTTTCTTTCTTCAGTAGGTCACGGTGATTAGTGGAAGAATGGAGAAGAAAACCACTTTATCCCATTTTACATCTTGATTTGATTTTAGTGATCTGCTTTGACAAACCATGCAAAAATGTAAGTCGTAATCAGGTTGGGAATACAGGCATTTTTCAGATCTTTTCAACATATGTATGGATTTTTCTCTTGTTGGAGCCAGTCTTAACCTGATTGCACACACACACAGCCTTAACCTCCTTCACACTGAAGCACCACCACATTAAAATCAGCTGCTTTCGATTACTGGAAAGCATAAGTTAGAGGTCAGCGTAATGGAACAGTCACTAAGTGTATAAGACATTACACTAAAAACTATTAAAAATGAGAAAATAAATGAATGCAAGATTAAGAAAACAATGTAATGCTTTAGCTTACTTTCTCTTTAATTATCATTTGCTATTGCTTTAAAAAAATCTGGAAATATCCTAAGTCATGGATTAATTTACACTTGAAGTTACTCAGTGGTTCATTCCCAAACTTTTCTTTTTGATTAGTTATCTTTTCTTTTGTTTCTAGTGACATAACCTGTAGAGTTTCTTGGGCTTTTCTGACACTCATTTTTCAGGATTCTGCTCTGGTGATCAGGAGATCTGAGTCTCTGTACCCTGTCAAGTCATTAATTCTGTGACCCTTGGCAAGTCACTTAACCTCTTTTGGCCTCTATTTCCTCATTTGTAAATTTGAGAGTATTGGGGTAGGCAAGCTCTAAGGTCCAGTTCAGTTCTAAAATCTAGTGATTCTAAGATTAATTGCCAGGACATACAGGCAAGTTCTGTGGTTGTCATGTGAAGGATGAGGGAGAGACTTATAAGCCCAAGAGCACTGTTCTATAACCAAAGAACCAAACTACTTTTTCAGTAGTTGCACAGTGCATTTGTCAAACCTTTCACATTTGGCACATTTCACCCTTCTGTCCTCCTTCCTTCTCACAGGTGGTCAACCTTCAAAGATAAGCAAGACTCTTTTTAAGTTCACATATGACCTGTGGTTTAGCTACCAAGATAGCAGGAGGACAGAGAAAGAGGGGAGAGAGAGACAGAGAGACAGAGAGACAGAGAGACAGAGAGACAGAGAGACAGAGAGACAGAGAGACAGAGAGACAGAGAGACAGAGAGACAGAGAGACAGAGAGACAGAGAGACAGAGAGACAGAGAGAGAGAGAGAGCGCGAGCGAGCGCGCGCGCACACGCGCGAAAGAGAGAGAGAAAGAACACAAATGAACGAACATAAAAGGCCATGGAATAAAAGAGAAAGATGGACAGTGAGTGAGAGAAAAAATAGATCGAACAATGTGTGTAGGAAATAAGTGGGGGAAAAGAATGGACTCCTTAAAAATGAAGGCTGTACTCACTGTAGATATAACTGTCTTTACTCCCTTCCCTCCCACCCTGAGCACACTAATTAATAAAACATTCTAATAGAACAGAGACCAATTTATTCTATTACTATATAACCTGAATATTTAAATGGAAGGGATTTCAAGTCTCAGCCATGTTATATATTAGGCAATATAATAATAGAAAAATATAAATATGCTATTGTCATATAATTAAATGACAGAAGGAAGAACAAAATTGCGATTGTAGAGGTACAAAGGTGGAAGATGCTTGTGTACAGGGGAAAATGGTGATATGGGGAGGTGGCTGTACTCTTGCATTCTTTCACAGGTTTGACCAAAATAACCTCAACCTAAAACATTTTATCCTATCTGTTGGGACTTGTTATTTTGCAAAGTCTCATGACAACTAATTTTAATTCATTCATTGATATTTATTGAGCACTGCTGTGTACCAATCATCGCTCTAGGCATAATATTGCTCAGAGTCCTACAGAGTGTTTTCTAGTAGGAGTCATGGCAATAAAGAAGTAGATGAGTGTATAATTTCATGTGGAGATAGGGGCTGTGAAGAAAAATAAAGCAGGATAAGGAACTAGTGAAAAAATTCATTGTGGGTGTAAATTTTATTTAAAGTGTTCAGGAAAATTGAGGGAGCATTATTTGATTTAGAGATCTGAGTAGAAGAGATTTTTGAAGACCTAGGGGAAAAAACTTAAGTTATTGACCCTGTGGCTGTGTTTTATGACTATCCTTCATCCTCCCACTATATGTTAGGGAAGAAGAGGCAGCTGAGCTCTAGTGAGGCTCCAGCTGGTCCAGGGGGATACATGGCAAGCATCTAATGGTAGAGCTGAGAGTAGGACCAAGGTTTTGCTACCTAGAAAACCCAGGTTTTCCTGCACCTCATCCTTGTTCCTTATGATAAATGTCAAAAATAAGGCATGGCTGTCCAACATCAAAGTAGCCCACTTTAAACTATTTCTCCCTCCAATCTACATATCATTTTACATTTGTTCTACAAATATTTTGAAAAATCATGGCACCTTGCCATCAGCACCCCACCCCCAACATCTTCCAACTTGAAATATCTACTGAAACATACCCCAAATGTCATAAATGCCACTAGCTGTGCTTTGGTTCGGCTTCCCCTGCTAAGAGTTTCTTCTACAATTTTACTGTCATTGGTCCTCAGTTTGGTGGTGGTGGTGGCGGCGAGGGGGAGTGTGACTTCAAGACTGATTTCTATCCTCAGCTTTTCATGGTTGCCTTCTAGCTGAGGCTGCCTTGTGTTGGGTCGCACCTGGCGTCCATCTCTGCCCCCTTACTCCCTGGTCTGCACAGAAGCGCTGGGATCCGAGCCCCATCTCCACATCCAGGAGCTCCGTGCCAAGAATGGTTTTCCTCTTTCTGACACATTTAAGCAGACATACTATTAAAGTAATTTAGGTGATGCTCTGACACATGCTCAGATAGCTTTTTGTCCCTTTTGCTTGTAGCTGCCTCAATGTACCATATCGCACCTGTAAGAAACAACACTGTAATTCTTTAAGCCCTAGTTGTGTTTTTTCAGGACTGTGCTAAAATTTAAATATGGAATCTGCTACTACATACTATTTCAATTTGAAAATAACTTGTTCATCTTGTGAGACCTTACTTGACCATTATCCTTTTTTTTTTAAAGTGGTTTTTAACTTGGTAGGAAACAAAAGAAAATATTATTTAGCAACTTAGACTTTTAATCTCTGCAAACATCTACTTTTAAAAAGGCAATAGTACTAAGGCCTCTCTAATCTTTGTTTTCTGTACGTAAATTGACAACAACATGTGGACTAGGTATTAGATAATATAACTAAAGATAGTTGCAGATTGTGATGGATTAAACTGAGAGCAGGAAATAAGCACAGTTTCAGTAGGATAAGGGTCAAGAAAATATGCTTTAGACATATGTTCTTTATTTCTGTACATTTTGTTTACATTTGAGTTGTAATTTATGTGGTCTGTTTTATACATGCCAACCTCAAGAGTAGTTTGGAAGAGAGAAGATAAGAGGAAAACATTTTGTCTTTTGAAACTCTCATAGTTGTCAGGAATGTAGCTATTGACATTTTTATATGAAGATGACAGCATCTAAAAAAGGGTAATTCTTGTTGCCCCTCTGTTTGCTACGCTAAACACTTACTATATTTTAAAATCAGTGATTTGTGTTACTCACTTTAAGCAAATCATGTTAGTTCCCAGGTGCTCTAGACACATGGCACCTAATTGTAATGTTTATAGTAATTATAAACTAGGACAGTCGCCCATAAGCAAGCAGCCATATTTTAAATGTCAATGTATAATAATATAATTATTATTATAATGTATAATGTATAATGTAATGTATAATGTATAATATAATTATTTGTATAATGTATAAAAATATAATTATTATTATATTAAATTCATGTTTAACAAAGGTCTACCTGGCCCCAACATTTCTCTCAGTAGCTAGTGTCCAAAATTCCTGCTTTAGCGATCTTAACAGTGAGCATCAGGCAGTATCTTGGGAAGTCTGCCCGCTTCACTGCCCTCTCTGCAGCCCCACACCCACTTGTTAATTTTTTTTACTTGTTTGCTGGAAAGTGAGTAGGTGGTAACTGTTGGTACCTGTTGGTGGTGGTGTTTTCTGTATTTTTTTAAAGCAATGATTCCTTTCAAATCTAATTTTCACGTTTTAGAAAGGTGACGGTCTGAGAGAATGGAGGAGCAGAAAAAGCGGGCTCTATTGCGGTGTGCACAGGAGAGCATGAAATATCCAGAAAGGAAAAACAGAAAGCAGTATCATCCTGGACTTAGACATAGAAATCTACGTCTAAGGGCGTGCAAAGCGTCCATCACATGGAGGCTGAGGGAGGGGATAGAGGATGAACTCTTCTCCCAGTTTCATTTTGAGCCTGTTTCTGTGCCAGCCTTGTTTGCCGGAGGGGCCGGGGAGCAAGCAGTGAAAGGGGCCACACCTCTCTGTGCCATTCTCTGCAGCTTCCCATCTGGAGTCTCCACTCACGCCTTTAATTATAGTCTGGAGCAACATGTACTAGTCTCTTTTATGGGTACTTGTAAAAAAGGATTTCTCAACTACATATGCCACCGAAGGTTGGACATTCTATGGGCAACAAGGCAAGGACAGGAAAATTCCAAAGGGCCTTTCTTTTATGAATTTTACACAGCAGTAAGCTACTATGATCTTAATGTAAAATATATAAAACCATTTTTACAACACTTTAAAATAAAAACAACTTTAATAAGGCACACATGGTGTCAGTGGGAGATTTTTCACCCCCTTCCAGGGGACCTTTTTTTTTAAAAAAAAGGAAAAAAAAAAAAAAGCTTACGAGATAAGAGAACCTCAAGTATAAATCCCCAGTGATTTCCGGAACAACTTATTCTCCTCATCAGACACCTCCCTGGGAGCTTTCGCTGGTGTTGATAAAAAGCGCAGGCGGTTTGCTCATTGAGATTTCCTGTAAATACTTCTCTAGCTACTGGATTGACCGAGAGCTTTAGTTGTGGATATCCTCCAGAATCAGGAGTCCGAAAAAAAACATTTTCATGGAAATCATGACAGAGTTTTACTAAAATCTCAGTGTGATTCATGTTGTCATCATGCAGAAGTGGTGCAGACGATAATGTTATTTGTAGGACAGGGAGAGGCAAAAAAGATTCAGGTGGCAAAAGTTATTACAATTAAAAAAAATGGAAAGGCAGTAGATTTTCCTTTACAATTAATCTGTTTATATACTTGGACCTACTTTTTCTGTGTATCAGTATTTTCTTGAATTTGAGGACTTTGGAAACTGAGAGTAAATATTTGAACTTGTATAGTCTAGACACATTTAGCAATTGATGTTATACCTTATATCTTGCCCATTTAAAAAAATAAAATAGAAAGATATTTGATAACAGGCTAAAACAAAATAAATTTAAAAGATCAGAACTAGGAAAAACTTAAATTAGAATAAGAGCTTGGGACAAAGGAAATAGAGCATATGAATATGTGTTGGTTGAATTGATTGAGCCAAAAATTTGAATTTGGGCTTGCTACCAGGCAAAGGGGAGAAGTAGATATGATTCTATTATATTTAAAATAAATGATTATAAAACAGAACATCAATTTCATAACAGCATTTGGAGGGAATATATGTATATATGTATGTATCTATAGATGAACATATATGCATGTGTATATATACACACAGCACACATACAAACATGAATATGAATGTACACACATGTGTATGTATATATGAACATATACATATACACATGTATATGGGTACTCATTCCAATTTCGGACACATCCAAGTGTTTGCATATGTATAAGAGGAGTGAGACTTACATCATAGAACTGAGGAAATTAATGATAATTCTCATAGAAAAAACATATTCTAGTTCTGTAGGGAAGAGACATACATTAAACATATTTCTCGAATGGAGAGTCACATCCAGAGCAATGAGTAGTATGGCGGACAGTGTCTTCAACAACATCCAGATAACAAATGTGTGTTTCCAGAGGCAGAAAGCAGCTCGGGAATGTTTATCCCTCAATGAAAGCTGATGTGTCATTGTGAAATGTGTGTGACCTGGGAGGGCCTGGGCACTGTGGAATCAGGGCTTTTTTGACCTACCAGTTACATTTGAATGGAATCGTCTACCTGATTCTTTTGGTGACTATTGAATACCTTTAGAATTCTTAGGGACCTAGTAAATCTAGAAAGTGTGCGTTTGTATTAAAGATCAGTTACCCTTTGAACTTGTCAATAAGCATGATATCTTTCTATATAGTACTATGTACTTAAGTAAAATTGGGAATTGCATATTTAGATGCAGTTACTTCTAGTGTTTATGTCAAGTCCTGCACTAACATTTTAAATAATCGTTTCCGATTTTTGTTTCTTCAAGACTAGCCTTAAATTATTGTAATCTTGCAAAACTATTTGATATTGGAAACATATAGATTTTGAGTAAATATTTACTGAACTGAATTGACTTTATTAAAATATGTTACAAGGTACCTTCTAATTCCTCTGTTGAACCCACTTGGACAACATAATTCAGGTAGTGAATGCTGGAGCCGAATTTCCATTGCAATCTGTAATTTTTCCATTGTCATGTCTACAGGTTCATCATTAATATTTTAAACACCTGTTAATTCCTGTGGTTTTTAAAAAATGGGCACATTGGAAGTGGGGAGAATACAGACAAATAAGTTTATAGTCTAACTAGGGAAGAAGAAGATGCACGTTACAAAATAACAACAAAAAAACAGAATTAAATTAATTGTGAAAAAGTATTGTTATAGGCTCTGCTATTATAGGAAAAAGCATTATTTTTAGTTGTTGTGGCCAGGGAATGCTTCCTGAAATGCAAAACTTATATTAGATGGAGTGAGTGGAAAACACGTTAAAAAGGAGAGATTTTTTTTTTTTTTTTTGACAGAATATTGTGGGGAAAGGTGCAGATGCCAAAGCGTGCCTCTCGTGTCCAAGGGAGAGGGAGCAAAAGAGCCTGGTTGAAGCTCAGAGTTTGTGAATGTCAGTCACAGAAGCTCATGGCAAAAATATAAGTTGCATGCTGATTGTGAAGTGCTTCTATGGAAAGGACAGGATTTTGAGTTTTGTCTTGTACACAGTGGAAAGCCACAGGGGACTTTTGAGCATGGAGGTATTTTAGTAGGATGCCAACTGAAGACAGAAGTGACTGCAGTTGTGCTGGTAATGTGTAAGAAGATAAAAAATGAGATAAACTGCACATCTCATCTTTGGAGTAGTGCTTTAAGCAGAGTCTGAGTTTGGGAGAATTAACAGAGAAGACATGCATTTTAATGTTTATGCACTTTTCTGTTATGCTTGTTTTTTTAGAGTGCAAAATTTTGCTTTCACTTGCAGTCCTCTATGACCCTTAAATCTTTTTCTTCCAACTTTCTAAGCCAAGCCATTCCCCAGTTTTATTAGTGCAGCTAAATAAGCTGCACTATTTTTTTTTAAAATCTGGGCACATTATGCATTCACCCTAACTGAACTATATTTGCTTTCTAACTACCACTTCCATTTGCCATTTACTAAGACTCTGAGAAGTATTAGTCCCTGTTTTCTAGCTTACAATGTTCACTTTCTAATGGGTTTCTCTTACCAGCCAGCTTGGAGTACTCTGAAGATTTAAAGCATGCAAATATTATTTAGATTGAGGATGAAAATGTTCCCAGAGGGCCCAATTTCAATTGTATGTTCTGAGGTGGTTTTATCTAGCATGTTGTTTATGCCAGCAGCTGCCTAGAACATTGGGTTGAGAATAGTTATCTGTCTGTGGTGTTTGCAAGCATAGTGTGAGAAGCAAGGTATCCTGTCTTTGTTCTCCCTAATTTTAATCCGTTAACCCATTCTGTTCATGACTCTTTCTCCTGCTTTCCCTCTAACCTCCCATCACACACTTGGATGTCTTCAACAAATGGTCATCTAGTTTCTATTTTATCTCTTCAGTGACAGTGGATGAGTGTAAATTTGGAAAAAATAGTATGGAAAAATAGTGGAAAGAATTGTAAATTTGGTACATACTGGTCTTAGACACTTATTGGTTGAATGACATCAATCAGATTAATTTCCCAAAGCTTGGTCATATATGAAATGAGGATAATATATTACAGCATTGTTGTGAGGAGTAAATGAACACATATGCAAATAGGCACGTTTTTATTATTTTGCTATGTTTTGTTATAATTGCTGTTAATTCTGCTATATTTTCCGTTCTCCCTGTGGCTGGTTTATTCTTGTCTCTTTGCTCTTTGATTCTTGCTTCATGGCTTCAGCTGTCACTGAGGTGTGAATCATCTTCCCAATCCCTCAGATCTGGCTGTTGATGGACATCCTCTCAGATATCCAGCCAGCACGTCAAACCAAGCATAGCTGAAACATACTGTTGTCTTTTCAAAACCTTATTACTCCTTATTACAGGCATCACTAGCTTCCCAGTTACCCAAATTCTCAGCCCTACCTTTGGATTTCTTCCTTACATTCAAAGTAGGACTCAGGTCTTTGTTCAACCACTTAAACATACGCCAACTTGAGATGTTTACTTAATCTCTCTGTTTCAGCATCCACATCTATATTATGAGGATGACAGATACCCATTTCAAAGGATTGTTATAAGGATTAAATAATATCATTCATACCTTGCCTTACACAGAGTCAAGGATCAGAAAATGTGCGTTATTATTACTTTCTTTAATAACCAGCCACTCAGTTCTGTTTTATCCATTCATTTTCATTTCTGTTGTCTTTACTTGACTTGAAAGCTTTTTATTCTCTTTACCTAGAAGATTGCAATAGTCTTTGGTAGGCAGAGGAAGTATAGGCTAATTTACAATTCAACACTCAGATGTATCAGTATATTCAAAGTTGAACTCATTTCACCTCATTTGCAGTATAATTTAGTTGGAGAAATTGAAACATTAAGTTCTAAAACTACCTGGGGAAGTCATTTAGTATCCTGATTAGCATAGGACCTAATGCAGAGCAAGTTTCACATGTTGAAAAGGATGAAGACTGCAGGATGTTTATGACAGGTTAATGGTGGCTGGCGAGGTGGGACTTCAGAATGTAGACCTGGAATCATGAGAAGATTTGAATAAGTGAAAAGAGGGTAGAAGGAAAAGATTGAATAAGCAAAAGTGAAAAAAAAACGTATATGTACAGGCTACCATTTATGTAAACATGGAGAATCTGTTTGAAACAACATATGCATCAGGAAGCAAAAAGGGGAAGCAGTGGGCAAAAGAAGTAGAAATAAAAAGAAGGAATGAACTCAGCGAATACCTCAAAGTCAGTAAGAGTTGGTTATTGCCTTGAGCCCCATGGATGGACTAGTGCTAGAAAAATTTGAGATTGAAAAATTATCACAAGGAAGAGGAAGTCTCTGTCCATTTGTGGTGATTCATTTACAAACGTCCAGCTTGGGTATGTGAATATTTAAAGAGAAATTAAAGCATTGGTATGAAAGTGGTACATAGTTTATGACAAGTGAACTAGCAACCTATGTCATAAGCAATGAGCCTTAAGTTAGGAACATGGGTACAGATATATAACCAATTCAGTAACGTGTGTTGTGTCACTGTACCTAAAGACGTTTTTGCTATAGAAATTCAGTTTCTTAAAGCCGTTACATGTCAGTAATTGAACCTTGAAAAGATGGTAGAATTTATAGAAGCTCAAAAGAAAGCTCTAGATCTAGATTCAGGAGTGGTCAAACTAGATTTTATGCATGATGTCTTGGTATGTGGGTTTTCTCATAGCTCATGGGGGTGCCTAGCAGGTAAGGATCTGGTCTCTCTGGTTGAGATTAGCTTTATTTTTTTTCTCTTATGTTTTGGGGATTCTGCATGAGTTTTCCTTCGAAAAAAAGAGCATGTCTTTCTATAAAACAGAACTTTTAAGTTGCGCTCATTTGCATCCTTCTACAGAGAGGCTGAGTGAATTCCCCCTGGTAATGATGTTGCTAAACTCAAAGCTTGGTTTTTGCTTAGACATCACACTTAGAGCCCCTTCTCTCATAAAGCTTCGTAATTTTCCAACTCAGTAATCCCTGAGAATTCCTCAGAGGTAATGCAACTAGGATTGTTCATGTTACCGCATATATATCTTCTGTGGTCCCTGGCCTTTAATTTCTGCAGTGTTTTCTCTCCAAATGGCATTATGAAATTTAGCATGTATTGAATCCAATGTATCTACATTTTATGGTAGACTCTGCAAGATTCGATGATGGACCATTTAAAAAAAATACTCCCATTAACTAGTTTACTGATTTTCACTTGGATCCACAAATTGTATACAGTTAAATATGGCATAAGGTAGACAAGCACATGATACGCTCCAAACACAACTTTATTTCATCTTGAGCTGCCTTTTTAACATTTTATTCAGTAGATGTTATCTTCCCTTGTGCCTAGGAGGAAATTCTGGCAGGTATTTTCTGTTCACGTTTTGGTGATACCATCCTATGGTCACTTTTAGTCACTGATAGTCTTAATTTAGTTATTGGAATGTCTAGTTCAAGGTCATAAAAAACCTAGAAACTTGAATTAGTTATAAGTCTTTCATTATTATCTTGAACTTATAAATAGAACGTGTACAATACACTTTGGCTGATATGAAAAGTTTATTTTCTAAAATACCAAATAGAGAAGAATCTGTTTTCCAAACTATCCTTTTCTTGAAAATTCTAAAGGGAATGAACCTCTGATGAAACGAAATGGTAAAAAGCAACTGAATGGAAGATGTGTATTGTGTAGACTGCCATCTCTCTTTCTTTTCATCTTGTGTCAAAACCTGTAGAAGGAAACCGCATTCATATCTTGCATGTGTGCAAAGATTTCTTGTAGTATTCTTATATTTTCATGTTTAGAGTGGTATTGCTCACTTGAGTAATTTAAAGTAATTTCTGCTTCAAATGTCAAGTGTCTGTTGCATTTCAGATCTTCCTCTACTTGGTATAACTGTCAACTCCAAGCACACAGATTGACTTAATACAGTCATCAAGTATGCTTTGAATTAAGAGTTATTTGGCCAGCTTCTGTAGCTCTGTTTGAAGCAGAGCGCTCTGCATTGCCGGTACCACTTTGCTTCTACTTTATCAGAAACATAAGACATATATCCCAAGAACTACTATGTGAAATGTTGCACCAGGTGGATGACATGTGAGCATATCTAGTTGCAAAACTCTAACATCAGTAGTAGCCTAATTTGAACCATTCCCTTTATAATAGCTTACATTTATTAAGAACTTGCTTAAAGGAGTTCAAACAAGGGTGGTGACCTCTTAAGCACCCATATTTTAAAACTTTTTTCAACCATACAGCCCTCAGTTTGCTCATCTTTTATGTAACTTTAAATACTTAGTAACAAATGATTCCACAATCAGTATTATGCAATGAATCCACAATTAGAGATGATTGAAAATTCAAAATATGTGGTCATGTATTCTTGTACATTTGTATTTGTGGGGGGGGGTAGAATTAGTGGGTTCAGCACTGCATTTAGGGACATGTTTAGTGTTGTGCTCGGCATTTTGTTTGACAGTTGTCACATTGTTTTCATTGTCTCTCCACTTTGTTTATTTCCCTGCTTCTTAAGCAGCCTGATGAAATCTCATCAACCAACTGGGACTGAATTTTGATGAGTGCCAAGTTGCTTTGATGAAATCTAGTGTAATTATCTTAAACCCGAGTTTATTTGGCTTTAATGCTGGCATATTCCATATTGAGAAAATTATCACATTTGTCCGCTACTGGAGATAGAAGCCCAGTAAGAAACAAAGATAGCTCAAATACAAAAAGCAACCACAATTTAAGTTCATTTTATACCTTTGTTTCAAAACTAGCTGTCCACACATCCGCATTTTTTTTGGTATGTTTTAGCATCTGTTCCTTTTAACAACAAAATCAGAATTTAGCTATTAACCAAGTACCCTCATCCACAAATTAGAGAAAGAAAATTTATAATTTCTCTTGGCCAGAAAAAATCTTTGGCATCCTATTATCTAGATTTGCCTAAGGGATGGGGCAGAAATTTTAGTATTTTAAATACAAAATACTATTTCATTTTGCCAACAGAGATAAATTGAGTTTTTAAATTAGACTTCCTACTGATATTTTAGGCTACAAAGCCAGTACTGTAACAGAGTCAAGTTTGAAGTCAAAGAGTCCCAAATTTAATCTTAATTTCTGACACTTATGATGTAGAGGAAATTAAATTTGCTGAAATCTAATATAATGAAATTATATGATGACATTGTTGTATCTCTTAGACGATCATGATGTCAGAATTTCAAGAGGTTTGGGTGATAGGTCACAGTGCTGCAGTGCAGTTTTCAAAATGTTCACACGGGCTGAAATAAGACATTTAGCTCTTTGGCCAGTACATTTTTCCCTCGTAACATAAGAGGCTTTCCTCTGTCCTCAGGGTTTCTAAATCTAACGCATATGGGGTCTGGAACTGGAAGAGCCATCGAGTATTTGGTCAGTAATCACTGGCAGCTCAGCCACCTGAAAAGGTTCTTGGGGAAACTGGGGCTGTTCTGGGGTCACTTAGAGATTATTTTCTACTTACCTCAGTTTTCTGGTTTGAATCGATTTCCCAAAGTTGCCATATAATTTTGACCTCCAAAGACTGGCACAGAACATTCCCACGCTAACACTCTTCATAGATGGTGGCTGTTTAATTGAAGGTGGATAATTGGTGGCGGACCATTGAAGGCAGTTTTATGGCCCTGGGGGAGAGTTATATATGTTACATTTTTTCAAAGTTGTATGTTTTTGTGCCTTTGCACAAATTAAATACTTTCCTTTTTTCATGTTTTGTGCCTTTGCACAAATTAAATGCCTTTTCTTTTTTCATGTTTTTTCTTCAGTCTGTTTTCAGTGAGCATAAATTACCTGACTTATTAATCACTATAAAGATTTCACTTCTTAATTTTACTATATTGCTTATTGAATATTCAGTCATCAAAGACTACTTTAGAATTCTAGCATTACTGGGTTCTGCTAACTGTGAAATTGAGCAGTTTTCTATGTGAGAACAAAATGGAATCAGCAAAATGCCAACTCCTCGCTGGTTAAGTTTACTCGTGGTCTGACAGACGCCCATATCCAGTTGAAATAAATGTCAGAGTGGTATCTAATGGTGATGTAAATTTCATTGCATTTTATATTTTAAGTGATCCGTGAAAAATTTGGCAAGGGCTATCATAATGAATTTTTCAGACATAGCACCAAAACAAAATAAAAATGGTCCACATTCATTATGTATAGTGTTCAGAAATTACCTCTACATAAGTGACTTCAGAATTTACCCCTTGTTATAGTGGTGTTTTTGTTTGTTTTTTACTACTCACTAATTAGGCCTTTGTAGATGATTATCATCACCTAGATGAAGGATTCAGTGAGAGTTTTGTATACTTAGGTTCCTAGCCTTTCAGGCAGTTTGGTTTAGAGTAAGTTACCACAGAAGATAATCTCTAGATGAAGAATGTAGGAGGATGACTTCTAACAGCTCTGTTCTCAGACACTTTTTGGAATTCTGACTGCAATCTATGACATAGCTCCGGATGAATCGCAAATCATTATTCCAGAGTCTATATCTAATTGCTATCGTCTTGGTAATCTATACCCCTTATTCCAGTGATATCAATCCCCTACCCATAGGCTTAAAAGAAATGGATAAAATATGCATTTTTTTGTAAGATGCATGGCTTTTCACTATAATAGGTATTTTACAAACCATGGGCTGTGATGATGAAGTGATTCAAGATTTAGAAAGTTTAAAAGCTGCCACAACTGAGATTAAAGCAAGACCCAAAAGCTGAAAGCAGAAAACACAGACACCATAGAAAAATGTTGATGCCAACTGCTTGAGAAGTTCATAAAGGAGATATATTAAGCCTTTAAAAAACTTTACGAGAAAGTAGCTATGATTGGTGTTTTAATCAGTGGCTAAATAGTTTGATGTATTTGAATCTTCCTTATTCATAGATTGCTTAGAAATTTTCAAATTGCTTTTCTATATAATGAGTTTTCTTTCAAAATTATGCTCGTGTTTTTCAGATTTCCAAGTTCTTTTAAAATTTATTTTTTAAAATTTATTTTTAGTAAAATGGTACATAAGTCTCTTTTTCTCCAATATCCTGACTCTCCATTGCTTGCTAGACCCTCCTTCAGGAAGGGGTTTCTTGAGGCAGATTATAAATGGCCTTGGGCTGAGAAGCTCTGAGCAAAGCATCCACTGTGCAGAAACTGGGAATTAGAAGTTTTTTAAAAGAGAAACAGACCATCTGACTTTTTAATTAGAAAACTGCTCAAGTCCACACCTCAGTGTCATCTCTTGGGACTCCTAAACCAGAATCTAGGGTATCTTTACTAGTGTTTTTCTTTTTGAAAACATGCAATAAAAATGTAGAACTATAGCCAAGGGAGAGATGAAGGGTATGGGGGCATGTCTCAAGGGATTGATAACAGGATTAGAACTTTGTAGAAATCATTTGCATTTCTGGCTTGCATCTGTTATAAAACACACACACTTAACTTGGCTGGAGCTAGGAAACCTGGTGTTTAACATTTCAAGTGCCTTTTAGGCAAAATCTAACACTTTATCTGCTAAGCAGAAGTGACCACCTCTGTGAAAATTTAAGAACTAGCTCTAAAGCATAGGAAGGAGTAGACTGACTAGTGTGAGACAAAATCCACTCAAGACAAAGCTCTTTCTTTAGCCTGTATAGATAGTGGCAAAAGGCAGGACTCGTTTCAATTTGTTCATAGATGAAATTGAAGGTCATGTTATAATAGTAAAATCAGAAGGTCCTAGGGTGGCTACAAGTTATAATGTTGAGGAAGCTGTGTTCTACTCTTGATTGATGGATCAGTTTGGATTGGTTAGTATTAGAGGTTTCCTTAAAGTCATTTCTGGTTCAAAGATGATATTAAACAATTGTAGTTTTTTGTTTGTTTTTAGGAGAGACACTGTTCAGAGGAAAACACAGATTACCTAAAATATACATTTTATTTGTAAAACAGCCACAGGAAACTCAAAGATTGATTTTACTACCAAGCTGGTAGCACACACTGGATTTTGAGATCCTAGATAGTTTTCTCTTGCTATGTTAATAGAATGTGGGCAGCATACTTAGCAGTTAACTTAGCATCCTTTGCCTTGAGTTTCTGTACAGTTGAGCAGGTCAGCAATAAAAGATTACAGCTAATTTTTGAAATGCTACTTATTTGCAAGCATTTCAAGCTGTGTGCTCTTGTCAATGTTCTCTATATTGAGTGAACAGCAAAACAGGCAAAGGCCCAATAGAGACAGCGTTAATGGTAATGTTATTTTACTTAATTTAAATTGCTGTTCTGTATAACTGTCTCATAATGCCTTTTTAATCATTGTGCCCTTCAGTGTATTATCTTTTTTAGTGCTCCCACCCCCCAACCCCCACATTCGCCCTGCTAAACAGCATGTGATGGATCAGTTGTACCACCAGGCCATCAAATGTATTCAATTTTGGAAACAAACACTTCGTGGTTGTTTAAAAATCCAGAGTATTCACATGGGGAAAGTGTGGGAGGTTTCAAGTTTCTGAAACATTCTGCGGAAAATGAAGTGATAACAGTTCCTGCCAGTGGCCATATGACTCAATAATAACGAAGAAAAAAATGTTTGTTTAGGCTTGGCCAGAGTTAATAACAAGCAAGACTTTTAATCTTGTTTTTGTTCGCAAACATGTTTCCTTTCTCCATGATCCCTATCCTCATGTTCTGTAGACACTTGGGGCTTTCCTGAGACCTGGCTTCACTCTTGGAGTGATGTTCAATATGTATTTTGTGCTGATTCAAGGCTTTGTTCGGTTTCCTACCACTCATTAAAAACATAATAACAGCAAAATCTCAAAACCATTGCCACAGGACAATGTTAGCTGGTGCTGTGGGAGAATGTGGTCAGCTTTTTGGTAGCCAGTCAGAGGAAGATGCTTAGAAGGTTTTCATTGCAGTCCCACAGCTTACTGCCTCAGTTCATCCAAGCACTTTACTCCCAAAGACTGCAGGATACATTTGGCACCAACATGTGCTAACATGAGCTTTTGTTGTGTTTAAATTCCTTCCCAGCTTGGTTGGCCAGATCTTTATTTTATTTTGGTCCATAGGAATATCTGTCACCTGTCTCCTTGGAGGTTATATGCCTCTTGGGAGAGACTCCTTTTTCCTGAACCTATGCTTTGTGTTTAGCTTACAAATACTTTTCACGTTTCTCTAGCCACCATCAGGTAAGCCACCCAATTTTTAATTCATTTGGTTGATGGGCTGAGGAGTTATGGTCTGTTTTATCGTATTTATTTATTTTCACTAGGTGGGTGGGATATTATAGCTTTAATAAACGAACTTTTGTGCTGATAGTGTTGTGGGCAGAGAGACTGTGTATTTTGAAAAGAAAACCTTTCATTTCAATATGTTAAGTAATTCTGCAGGAATTCATAAATGAAAGGTTTGAGATAATGTATTTTAAGGAGGGTTCCTAGAGCATTTGTCTAGGAAAATGGTGGGCAGTTGTAAACTGTTGCAAGATGAAATTATTTGAACATTTCTGGGTTAATTTTAATTTATTCTGATTATTTTCAAGTTTGAAATCATAAAGACTTTGCCGTAAATAAAAGCAAAAGCTTTAATTCAATAAACATGCCAAGAAGTGTAGCAAGGCTAAAATTTTTATGTGTGGCAATAAAACTCTTTAGTCTATTAAATGTTTTCTCTCTTCTAACTTGAAATTTAAATGCTGAAAGACACTAAATTTTTATGTTATGAGACTATCCGATATGGCACCACTATACTGTAGTTTCATTTCAAGGTTCTTATTGTGGATGAGTTCAGTACTTTATTGTGGATGGGTTCAGTATGTATCTCTTCATTCATATTCTCTCTGTATGATCAAAATATGTGTTTTCTTAACTGGTCTGCTGAAAATGAGGAGCTCCCCCATTAATATGGATCAAGTCCACTTGGTGAGATACTCAGTTACTAAAAGAATCACTGAGAATAACTTCACAGAAAAGTCATAATGTACTTTTGCAAATTTAGACATCTAGGGGTGATTAAGTTTGGTGTCTCACCTGTGAATTGCCTTCTGCTCCTTCATAACCTGGCATTTCCAGTTGATATCAACCTGTTCCAGCCTTGAAGCTGCCACAACCTGTGACTTGGCTGGGGGCCGCCTGCTCCATCTGTGTTCTCTTCTCTCTTCTCTTCTCTTCTCTCTTCTTCTCCTCTTCTCTCCTCTTTTTCTCCTCCTCTTCTCTTCTTCTTCTCTTCTCCTTTTCTTCTCTTCTTCTCCTCTGCTCTCCTCTCCTCTCCTCTCCTCTCCCCTTCCCTCCCCTTCCCTCCCCCTCCCCCCTTCTCTCTTCCCCTCCCCCTTTTTCTCTTCCTCTCTTCCCTCCCTCCCTCCCTCTCTCTTTTCTTTCCCTCAAATGATGAGAGGCACAACAGCAAAGAAGTAAGGAGAGCAAAGGCTTTGCAGTTGGACGGTTGTGACACTGTCTCCCTAGGGCAGCTGCCCATTAACTATTTGCTCGTGGACACCTTTCTGATTTTTTCTTTTCTTTTCTGTAAAGTGAAGACAGATGATGGAATCTACCTTGCCAACTCGTGAAGCTTCAAGGAGAACATGCATTATCTGCACATAGTTAATATTGCCTGGGTACTTATAGCTATTTATATTATTACTGTGAGTGTGCCACCTCTTTCCAGAGCTCTTCAGGTTCCAGAAAATAGCACTATTGTTCCAGATTCCTAGCTCCTTCTGTTAGATATGTAAACCTGGGTTCTTTATGCATGAGCTATGAAGGGCACCATTCTGCCATTCAATAGAGTACTGTTTTGTGGCCTTGGTACATCAGTCCCATGCTTCATGTCTTCTGATTTTTCCCACCTGCTTGGGTTACTGTCCCCTCTTGTTCAGGCACTTGCCTCTAATTTCCTTATGTGGAGACCTGGTCATGGTTTCTCTCAATCTTGACAGTTGTCCCAGGAGGATAAGGACTTCTCACAAATCAGGGACCCAGTAGGAAGCCATGACATTGTAAAACACAAAGGTGGATATTCAGATTACATCCATTTTGAGCCTTATCTCATAATGGGTATCTTTTGTATTATTTTGAAACAAGTTTTAAAATTAATAGCTGAAGGATTTATAGAAATACATAATTTTTGTATATCTACTTTTATACATATTCAGCTCTGAGTAATAGGTAAATCATATGTTAAATTATATATATAATCCTTTTATATATCACATATAATTTATATCTATATAGTATATAAACATATAATTATTTTATAGAAATGAGAAGATGCTTTGCATGTAATAAGACTCTGATCTTTTTTTGCCATTCCTAAATTATAAAGTTGAGCACTTAACATTTTTTTTTTTTGCATTTGGAGAAAGTTGTTTCCTTTTGTTAGCAAGATTCCTGAACAAAAAAAGATTAGGATGAAAAATAATCAATAGTCATAAGTGTCAGCCAATTAAAAACATGTAATATATTTTAACAGAAAAATAAACTGAAAGGCTCCAAAATATTAATAATAGTTGTTTCTTATAGTGGGATCATGGTTTATGATGGGGACTGTCACAGCCACTACTCAGTCGTCGGTTTAAATAGATCCTTGGATGCGGGTAGGTAGTCAGTAAACATCTGACTGCAAATGGGTGCGTAAAAATGTTCTTCCTTTCTACTTTTTGCAATTTTTAAATTTTGCAAATTAACATTGTCAGTATTATAATCAAGAAAATACCCTAAAGTTATTTTACAAGAAAATATTTTTGTGATTATCATTATGCATATGATGTTCTATATTTTGGATTATTTTCTTAGATCGAGCAGTAAAATTACTGTATAAAAGAAATTTTTTTTGGCCAACATTCATGTTGCCAGATGGCCTTCCAAGGACTTATATATTGTACATATCATTGTGGTACCAGTGAAGTGTGAGTATCAGCCTTACCACTTCTTGCCAGAACTACATTTTATATTTTAAAACTTAATTTTATTAGGTTTTTAAAAATATCTGTTTTCAATTATATTTATTTGTTTATTAACAAGGGGGGGTCCCTCTTTCATTTCTTTGTTTACCAGTTGAATTTCCTCTTTTATGCATTATCTTTGTAACTTTTGCCCACAATAGGCCAAGAGCATGTGCATTACTTTAAAAACTTATAAAAAAGGAATATAAAAAATTATGTGGTAATTTTATTTTTTTTAAGATGACAGTCCAAGACTTACACAATGGCAAAGAGTTTTTAAATTATCACAGTTGGATACTTATGACTAGATTATCATGTCCAAGTACAAGGTCTTTAATTTTTAGATGGATTAAAATGAGTACAAAGTTGTAGTAAAAATGCTGAATTTATAACCTGTTGTGTTGTACAATGATAGTTTTAGCTTCTGTTCTTGTCCTCTAAACTTTCTAAGTCTTGAGTGGCGCCGGCTAAGACAAATAGAATTAGCTTCCTTTTGAAAAATGTTTTATAAAAAAAATTTTTAAATTTTCCTTCGAGGTAAAACTTGGCATACATTCTCCCCCAGAAATCTGCTCACGGGTTTCAACATTTTTTAAAGTTGTTAATGTGGTTGTTCTTAAAACATTTTTTACATAAATATATATTTTTATGTGGGTGATAAATTTGAGACCAGCATTTTTATGATCATAGAAGTAAATGAAAGAAATGGATCATTTAAATACATGTATATTTCATAGGAACATATATGCGATCTCTTTTGCCAAATTATTTTCAAGAGTTGACTGTTTTATGTGATATTATATTTACTTTTATTGCAGGCCCAATAAGTATGTGGTCTAGGTTGTAATACTGGGAAAATCATGCCATCTTGTTTTTCATACTGATAGTGACATGGTTCATTTAAACTCAGCACCAGATCAGAGAGAGGTGTGTGTAAGTGGAGACTCCATGAGGCAGTGTTCACGAGAAGGCTGTATCGTGGCTGTCTGTCTTTCTGTGACTGAACAACATACACAGGCTCAGGAAGATGGACTGGGACTTAGCCTCGTCTTCCAGTACTTCAAAATCCCCAAACCTGATTCAGTCTGAGGTCGAGGAAATCACTGACTGTGTGGACAGATGTTTCCAGAACCTTAGCTAATTCTTCAGCCCTGCCTGAGGGTCCCACGACTAATTGCTCTCAGCCCTGTAGAAATTCCTATCCTCGACTGTCCTTCTCAAAAGATGATGTCTTCTTATGGCAGGAAATTGAAGTCAGGGACCTCATCTTTCTTCCTGTCAATTTGCAAACACCGTACCTATTCTACGTGTATTTTCTCAAGGAGGAGACAAACCTTTTTCTATAAAGGCTACCCTGGGATTCCTGAGAATTTTATCTGTTATAAACTTTTTCTTCATATTTCCCACCTGTTCTCTAGCACCTTCCCTACCCCGGCCTGATGTTCATCTTCCCATCTGGTTATCCCATGTGTACTTCAAATAAAAAACCTCTCAAATGACTTCTAATTCTCCTTTCAAACAGGCTCCTCCACCTAATATGCCCTATTTTAGAGGCTGGTATCACCTCCCTACTCATTTTAGTCACAAACTAGAAATCGTCCTAAACTCCTTATTTCTTTCCCACATCCGTTTGGTCACCAGTTTTACCTGATTCTACCACCTTCACAACCTGTCGCCTGTTCCCTCTCTTTACTCAGACCTACTCTTTGTTTTTTGCCCACCTTGGCTATTTGGGTTGCCTCTTCACTGGTCCTTTCTACTTTTTTGAAACCAACTCTAGAAGAGTACTTATTTATTATGAGTACTTATCTAGACTAGAATCTTTTATTTCATGAAGGTAGTACCTTGGAACCAACAAATATGCACCTTTATTAAATGTTACTGGAATTTCTAATTTTTAATGCTATAGTTGTTTTTTTTTTAAAAAAAACACACATTGCATTTATTCTATGTGATCACCTCACTTTAAATTTTTAGCCAACTGCTTGTTTCATGTTAGTTGGTAGTTCCTAGTTTTGTGTAACTAAACTGCAAATTTTATTCTATTTTACGTTTCTATATTTAGTGCAAAATTTGTTTCTGTGACTTGATACAAATGATTCAGTTAACTTTGTGCGAGCCAAGCATCCAAACATAAAGTAATGTGGAGTGATAACATTCATGTGTTTTGACAGCATTTAAGGGAGAAAATAAAGGAGGCTTGTGTCAAAAGCGTACTGCAGATCTCAAATTACCAAGGGCATTACTGGACGTTGGCTATCTTGGAGCCGTAAGGGCTGCAAAGCTATGATTTGGAGGATATGTGAAGAATAAAGACCCACTTTATATTAACATTTCTTTTTACTATAAAGGAAATAGCATTAATTTGAAGAGAGTTAGTTACACAAAGTAACTCTTGTCCATTGTTGGTTTCAGTTTTTAGTGTAAGATTAATAAGAATTATTAAGTAGTTTAAACCTTAAATTTGTGTCTTGTAATTAGCTTAATTTCATGTCAAAGGTTTTTATTGGAGCCATCTATGCTTTTTTATTCACTGGCAAAGTGCTATTATGTTTCCAGCCTGGGTAGAAGAATACTGGGTTTTATGTATATCCTGTAACAAATTAGCACAATTTGGCTAAAACAGTGGCCTAAATGATGAGAAACAAATTGGATTATAAAATCCTACTTGGCAGTTTAGTATGTCAATTAGTTAAATTAGGATCTGAACCATATCATACAGTTGTGGCATGAAGAACGACACACAGTGGTCAAGCCAAGTGTCTGGTAACAGGGCAGCCGCAGTGCCTGGCTCTGCGGTTGACCTAGGGCATGGTGTATGTGCTCCGCTGACAACGATCCAGTTTCTCAAAGTAAGAAATCAGAGTTGTATATGCAGTAAGGCTTCATTGAGTGCCCTTCATCAGTTAAATGACTTATTTAAGGATGAAACACATACTTTGAAATCATCACAAAACCAAGACTGTATAATTTTAGTGCAGTGATGTTATTCAACTTTGTGGTTCGGAATATATCTGCATATCATGAAAAATCCGGTGGCGACATGGTGTAATGCAGGACGTTTATCAGGTCAGCTGTATGAGTGGACCTATATTGTTCATCAGCAGTAATTTAGTAGTTGAAGAATCCAGGCTACTATAGGACCAGAGGGTGGGGAGGGGACTGAGAAAGCCCTGCAGTTAGAGTGACAGTGATCTGGCCAGCAGATTGACAACATTTAAATCTTTTATATTCATTCTTCTTTCAAACCTAGTTTCTTATATGTCACTCCTACTTTATTTCCAACTCTTGAAGCTCCTCTATAACCACGCTGTACAATATACTGTGTAAGAGTAAAAGCTTTGAAGTTCCCATCTTGTCTCCTTAGTAGCTTTGTGACCTTTTGTAGGCACTTAACTGCACCGAACTCTCATTTGTCAAATGATAATAGGCACCTCAAAAGTTGTAATGAATACTGGGTTAATACATGTGGAATGCTCGGCGTACTACTCGGGCACATATTAATGTTAACAAATAATGATGTCGATAATGTTGGTCCACTTAACATAGATAAAGCAATCTTAATGGTGTCCTTCTAGAGAAGTGGTTCCCAAACCAAAGAGAGCATCAGAGTCACCCAGGAGGCTTAACATAAGTAGAAAATAGATATACAGATTCTTCCTATGAATCTATAGCCAAATTGAGGTTTTGTAATCCCCAACAGCTACATTTTCCTGTCTAGCAGATATCTGGCCTTACACCTTTTTTAAAAATCAGCAACAGGCAGAATCGCTTCGCATTTTTCTTCCTAGTGGGAAACCTATTTGGATAGGTGGAAAATTTTAAGAAGAAGCTATTAAAAATAAAAATTGCATGAGTTCTAAGTTTCCTATAACCCATCCCACGTAGTGGGTTGTAAAGTGAGGAAAGGGGGAAACAGTGGGAGGGAGAAAGAGAGGTTTAAAGCATCCTTTAGAGATTCTGAAAACTTAATTGAATATTTTCTATCTTAGCAAAGCAGAACCCATTTATCTGTATAATCTCTTCAAGCTTGTAGTTATTGAAAATTTTTGTCTTCTCCTCTATTCTTAGCCGAGGGCAGTTTGCACATTGTTTGCTTCCTTGGGTGCTGTTCTGCAAGTCTGCGTGTTTGAATCTTGTGAGGGAGCCAAGCCACAGGGCCTGGCTGACTCTCAGCTGCTGGACAGGGGGCATGTAGCATGCCATTGGCCCCCAACTGAGAGAACTGTGGATGCAATTTCTTTTTGGTCAGTATCCATCCTGAAGTGAATTTATCTCTTCTACACATTTGTTTTCCTTTGGGTGTTTTCCTTTTATTGTGTGATCCTCACTTTGTTGGACAAGTACTTCTGTAATGTTACTTATCCTTTCAAAACAATGAAAAATTACTTTTGTGAAGCTGTTCAAGTCAGAGGAGGTAAAGTAAAGCCCATCTGAACCAGCAGTTACCATCTATCAAAAATGGGAAGAGCAACATCTATTACAAGTCAGAAAATGATCGGTCCATGGTGTGACTGAGCTGGGAAGGCACAGCATGACATGGGAAGGCACAGCATGACATGGGCTTACAGCAGTGTCAGAGCAGGTGGTCAGGCCTTCCCTGTGGTTTGGCTCTGAGTTCGATTGTTTCATGTGGTTGGTTTAAGGAAGGCTAAGGATATCTAGTCTTGCTCTCTTGGTCTCATCTGTTTTTGTTATCGCTATTCTTGTCACCACTGCCACCGTTACCGCTATTTCTACCACTGTGACCAACATACATTCAGTGCTTACTAGGTGCCATGAACTGGGCTAAAATGTTGCTTGGTTCCCATGTTTAATCATAACATCAACTTTATCTGGTAGAAACATTTTATAGATGAGAACCTGAGACTTAGAGAAGATACCAACTTTGAGGCTTTGGATAAGTTAAAGAGGCAGAGCTAAGATTTAGACCAAGGCTCTTAGCCTCCAAAGAGCATGTTGTTCACATCTACGCTGCATTGCTCTCCTGAACTAAGATGATTGTTGGGAAGGATGCACTTCAGGAACTCACCACTTTTAAATGTTCCATGTATAAAAAATTCAGAATGGCATTTCTCCCAGTTCCATTACTTTTATATAAGTAACTTTAATAAAGGGAGTCAAAATGTGAGGCTAAAATCTGTTTAAAGAAAAATTTCCATAATTTGCCTAGACTAAATTTTTAGTTTCTTGTTTAAACTAAATATGACATTTCAAAAGAATAGGCAGTATGTGTTTATATAAAGCTAATTATTTATGCAAACATTATCTGCTAAGCAGTACATCTGTTAACTATTTTTAAAGTGTAGTAAAGGATGATCTAATAAGGTTTAAAGAACATAAAGATTATATGGAACCTGGTCTTTGACTCTTTCTCTCTCTCTGAGAAACCGTACTTAAATAACCACAGAAGAGAATTGGAGTTCAAGTTATCAAGGTTTCCTTCATAATTAAGGTTATTAAGAATACTTAAGTATTCACTTGGGCCTCTAAATACTTCTTACAGGATAAATGCATATAGACAGACTTTAAGGCAGATAGAGTAAATGAGCTCTCAAAGTCCTACTCAGACTGGGATTTGATTTGATTTGATTTTTTTTGGTATGCATTTAATAATTCTGATTAGCCAGGAGAGTTTTAGAATTTGCCATTTGCCATTGGCATAAACAAAACAGAATCAGACCTGGGAGCTGTTCTTAGTCATGTAAACTTTAGTTGCACATTTTCTTTCTAATGCAAAGTATTCAAACATATTTAGGTTCATGATCACTGCTTTTGATGGATTTGCCCCTGCCACCACCTCCTCTGACTTCTCCCTAATATACTTATAGGGATGGATGAATAACACTGTGAATTGAACCAACAGGCAACCTGTCATCAGAATCTAGAAGGACATTCCATCAACTAAAACCAGAAAGGACTGGATTGAAAAGTATAAGTGGAGGGTCAATTATATTATGCTACTGATTACTGTGTCTACCTGAAAGCTAAAAATGGCTTTCTTCAGTCCCAACCAACTGGCCCCTGCATCAGAAATGAAAGTTCTCTGTCAGTTTGAAAAGTTGATAGATGTCTTTTTGTTGCATGGCCTCTGCTTTATAACAGAACGATAATTACAACTAACAGTGAATATTTATAGTATTCTAGATACTGAATTTAGTATATTAACTCATTTAATTACTGCAGTTTTGTACAGGGTAGGTACTGTTGTTACTTCTGATTACCAGATGAGGAACAGAGGTACAGAAATGATAAATATTAGCCATGTGGTTTGGGCAAGTGAAGTAAAGGAGCCAGGATTCAAACTAGACCATCTGCTCAGGACTTGTGCTCCTACTGACAAGGATAAACGTCTACAAAGCCAGATTCTTCTTTCTTACATCTTTCTCTCTAAATCCAATTGGTATTGCTCTTCCCACAAATGTTCATCAACTCCCAGAAGACAAGAAATAGGTGGTACATTGTGTCCTGGAAAATGTGATCCCTTAAGTGCTATAAGTCAGGAAGATAATGCAAAGCACCTGATGGGAGTAACTTAAAAATTATAATTTGATGCATTTCTCTTCAGTGTGTTAGAAATCCAGACAGTAGCTAAGAGGAGGTTCCATTTTAGTTCATCGTCACAGCAGAGAAGAGTTACCTAAGCTTTGGATTAGGTTGGGGGATGGACAAGTTAAGCCCTTAGCATGTGTTGGGATGAAAATAGAATTTAATGAACACCCAGATAGGCAGAGAGAGTCTAAAGGCAGTTCCCACAATTCATCTCTTAGATCTGAATAGACTCTTTCTTTTATGAGGGAAAAAAATGAATTTAGGTAATAATTATAGTAGAACAGGAGAGACATCATCTGAAACTTAGCAAGTTCAAACTCCTGAAATTGTTGTATTATAAGAATTTAGAAAAAAAATTTGTCCTGAATAAGATTCAGAGAAGACATATTCATAAAATAGGTTAGAAAGCAATAACGACACAGGGACAACATGATCAGATTAAAAGAATCAGGTGAGATAACATCACTTAAACATAGAGTAGTTAAGTTAAAATTTTCCTTGGGGAGTGTCATACAGAACTGATCACTTGGAAAATACAATAATGATATGGAGGAAAATCTCAGGATACCAACAGAATTTTAGAAGATAAAGACAAATTGATGAAAGTTGTGATGGAAAAGATAATAAATATTAGCAACAACAACAACAAAACAACGACTCAGTATGTGAAAGAGAGAATGACATATTTTCACAGCATGGCAAAAACATCTGTAATAAAAATAGAGAAAATTCTACAAGCATCCATAAGGAAAGTACTTTACGTCCAAAGGACAGAATTCAAAAACAAGGAGTCATCAGATTTCTAGTTTTAGTGTCTAAAAAAAAGTAGTAGAATAGCACTTAAGAATGTAACTCTATAATCTCATAACCCAGACAAGTTATCTTTACTGATGTAGCATGCTACCTAAGTTGTCACTATTACAATATTTGCTATAAAAACTTACAGTTTTTTTTCCAAATTGATTAATCAAACCCTACTATAATGAGTTTGCATCCACTTGTAAATAGGGTGTGAGCCCAAACAAGAAGGATGTGCAGTGCATTTCAATCCTACTTCAGTAGTCCTTCAGTAGGATAGTATATATTCTGGTTGTCTATTGCCACCTGACAAACATTCTGAAACACAGTATCTTAGAATCAAGAATTATCATTTCACATGGATCTGAGAGTTGATACCTTGCAGCTGGCAGGCTCTCACTTGGGGGTATTCATTCCTTTGTCAGCTGACTGCTGAAGATGGATCTGTCTGAAGGCTGCTTACTCCCACATTGGCGCTGGGACTGGCATGACTGCAACAGTTGCTGTTGGTTATAGTCTCTCCATGTTGATAGCTTGGGTCTTCTCACAGTGTAGGGATCTCAGAATGAGGCTGCACAGATTCTTATGAAAGAAACCCCAGACTATGACCTCTGTCATGCACGTCGCTAAAGTCAGCCCAGATTCAAAGGGAGCTGATGAAAGAGATGAGAGACTGGCCACTGTACAAGGAAAGAAGGGCATGGTGGTGGCTGTCCAGCTGTCACGCTGGTAGGGCATTTGGCATGCTCACTTTATTTCCAAATGTAGATGGTTTCCAGTACTCTAGAGTCTCATTGATTGGTTAACACAAACACACCAGAGTTAATATTAAGTTTTATTAAATATATAATTAGGCTATTTAAATATGTTTTAGTCAAAAATCTTTGGTTGAATCGTTACATAGATGTTTTAAGGGTTTCGGGGGTAGTTTGGGAAGTTAGCTGAGATATTTTTATAAATTGGAAATCACTTTTTCCATTTCACAACTATCCCCACGTTTGCAATACAACATTTTTTTCAGGAATGAATTAGATTGAGATAATGAGGATTCCTGTAGTGAAAGGGGAAAAAGATACTTAAATATACAGCAATTACTAAGTGTAATGCTATTGTATTCATTTTTTGAAAAATTTTTGTAAAATATCTTAAGAAATCAAGTAGTTGATTAGCCTCCATGATATGGTAACATTTTTATTTCAGATGTCTATCTAATCTATCTTTGGTTAATAATGGTTATTTCCAGGTTTTTTTTAAAATAGTGATTTTATATTAATTTTTAACAAAAAATCATATCTACCAAAAGTACTTATAATAAATGTATAATTAAAAAAAATGATACAGTAATCATCCTCATATCCACCACTCAGTTTATTGGTCACATCACCAAGACAGAGTACAAGACCCTAGCCTCCATCTCTCCACGAAGATCAATAAGCTATGCACACAAAAAACAGCTCTGGAAGAGCTCTGGAGTCCACTTAAGAAAATTCAGTAATCCAGTGGAATGAAAAACGTGAGAATAACTGCAGAAAAATGGAAGGAAGAACAGCTACAGTTTGCCTGCACCATCTAATCTCCTAAACTAGCATTGTTCAATGCCAAGAGGGCACTTCCCAGCTAGAAATATTTCACTTTATTAGGGTGAAGAACCAGTTCTCCAGCCTTTAGAGGCACTGCATGATGGATCCAATTCAGCCACCACTGCAGAGACCAGCAAAGCTGAGAAATATAAAGATGACTAGAAACAAGGAAGCAAAGCAAGAGCTATAGGTATTAGCCACACAGTGGGCACAACTTCAGTTTCCGGTGACCTTCTCTGCAGATGACACCAGCAGCATTTTCCACTGAAGAAACCAAGGGCCAGCACAGTCCACACACTGGCCTCTACTGCTGTGCACCAGTAACCAGGAAATCAACAGCCATGGTAGTGCACAAGGACAGCTAGAGCCCCTGCTGCTGCCAGTGCACCTGGAGTTGGCCCTAGCCCTTGCTGCTTGTCCTGACTCCCACCACTACATCGGTGTTTGCAACTGGCCCACTCCCCAGTCACTTGCAGGTGGCTCTCTGCAGTCTAGTTTGTGCATACTATTGGCCTACTGGAAAAAGAAATAAAAAACAATCCCATTTATAACATCAAAAAAAAATACTTAAAAATAAACAATGAAGTGTATGATCTACACACAAAAGCTGTAAGATACTGATGAAAGGAATTGAAGATATAAAGAACATGTTCAGGGATTGGAAGAACTTTATTGCTACAATGTCCTTACTACACAAAGTCATCTGTAGATTCAATGCAATCTCCATCAAAATTTCAATGGCATTTTTCACAGAAATAGAAAAAAACCTAAAATTTTGTGGAACAATAAAAGATCTCAAATAGGCAAAGCTACCAATCTTGAGAAAGAATAAAGCTGGAGGCATCACATGTCCTGATTTTAAACTATATTACAAAGTTACAGTAATCCAAACAGTATGGTACTGGCATTCAAACAGACACATAGACTAATGGAACAGAATAAGGAGCCCAGAAATAAACCCACACCTATGTGGTCAACTAATATTTGACAAGGGAGCCAAGAATACTCAGTGGGGAAAAGATAGTCACTTTAATAAACAGTGTGAGGAAAACAGAATATTCTGAGGAAAACGGAATATTCACATGCAAAACAATGAACTTGAGCTCTTATTTTATGCCACCCCAAATTAACTCAAAATAGATTAAAGACTGAAATGTAAGACCTCAAATGGTAAAATTCTCAGAAGAAAACATAGGGGAAAAGATCCTTTCAGAAAGATTGTACAACTTTATCCTTCAACCAGCCATATATGTAACTGTTTCATTATTTTTTCATCATATTTTAACTCCTTGCTCTTAATTTTGAACATATACCTTATACAGGTGTATACTAATTGTAGTAGACAGTCTATAAAATTCCCACAGAGTAGCACTCTGTGGAAAGAACTCTACCTGCATAACACTTGCATCCAGATAACCCTTAATGGGGACTGATCTAATTTCTGTCCCTAAAATAAGTTCTTGCTGGCACTAGGAAACATTCATTACTCAATGGAAGAGACACAGTGTTTTGGTAAGTGTTCAGTTTGTAAAATGCACAATTTGTGGAGTTATGTGGAATGAATTTGGAAAAATATGCTGAAATACTGTTTTTGTTATGTGTCTCAGTTCTAGATTTTTGTTGTTACCATTAGGTTTATGCAAAACAAAAAACTGTTTCATATATACAGTAGTCCTTTTTCTTCTGATTGCATCTTATCTCCATTCACCTGTGCAAGTTCAGTACTTCCCCCCTCTCCTCTTTTGTTATTGCAAATTATCTTTTTATGCTGTGTATTCACTTCCAAACTGCAATAATCACCATCTTTTTAGAAATGCTTTTACCTCCTTTAGACTTTATGATGTAATTAAGTGTTCAATACCCTATTCTGAACAAGGGTTGCAATTCCCTACTTATGTTAGTCATCCCACTCACAGTTTTGTATCCTTTGTCTTTCTGTTTCAGGTACATCAGCACTTTTCAGCATTTCTTATAATGCATGTCTTGTGGTGGTAGATTCCATCAGCTTCTGTCTGTCTGGAAAAGCCTTTATTTCTCCTTCAATATCTAAAGGAGAACTTTGCCGAATATATTATTCTTGGCTGGCAATTTCTATCTTTCAATACTTTGACTATTAGATTCCACTCTCTCCTTGTAGGGTTTCTGCTAAGAAATCTGATGATAAATAGTTTCCTTTATAGGTTACTATCTTCTTTTCCCTGGCTGCCTTGGAATTCTTTGTTTGGCATTAATTTTTGACAGCTTTTATATAATGTAATTTGGAAAAGGCCTTTTGGATAGAGATAATTAGGTGTTCTGTTAGCTTTTTGGATTTGGGGATCCAGTTCTTTTCATAGATTTGGGAAGTTTTTGACAATTATTTGTTTAAATAGGCTCTGTTCCCTTCTCCCCCTCTTCTCTTTCTGGTATACTAATTATTCTTAATTTGCTTTAATGGTCTCCTCTACTTCCTAAGCTCACTAGTTCATTCTCATCTCATATGCTTAGTTTTTCAGCTCCAGAATTTCCATTTGGTTCTATTTTGTAGTTTAAATCTCTTTGGTGAAGTACTCCTTTTGTTCGTTGATTTTATTTCTGAGCTCATTGAATTGTCTGAGTTTTCTTGTATCTCATTTTTTTTTTTTTTTTTGAGAACTGCAATCTTAAATTCTGTCATTTAAATCACAGTCTTACATATCTTTGAATTTATTTTCTGGAGAGTTTTCATTTTTCTTTCTGAACTTCCTTGTTACCTTGATTTCTCATTGGGCTTGGCAGATTGTTTCCCTGCCTGAGCATTTATGGGAATAAAATCTTTTACTTTTTATTTTTTATTTGAGTCTTCACTGTTTAGCAGGTAGATAAGTAGAGGTCTTTAGTTTGTTTTCCAATAGGTGGTGCCAGAGCACAAGTTTTGTTTTCTGTTACCTGCACTCCTGGGTGTTCTGGGACCTCTTCGGGGGTGGTATACCCTTGGTTGTGGAAAATCTCTCATATTCCCCCAGAATGTAGGCATCCTCTTTATGACCCAGTAGTTTTGATCTTGGGGGGCTACCCCTACTTGGTGTGAAGTGGTGGGCTATGGGTCTCCTGACCTGTGTGTTCCCAGTGCCACCATCTTGTAGCCAGAAGCCACTGGCAGAGCTGCTCTGCTGAGCTGACCCAGATGTTTCTACCAGGTTCTGTCTGTCTCGATGGGTTGGGAGTGATGGGTAGAAGGAAGCAGGTTTGCACATCTGCAGCTGTTTTTGTTTTTTGTTTTTTTTTCTGGGTTTATCTGCAGTAAGTAAAGACCACTTAGGCCGGATAGTTTTTTTCCGCCTTTTTGCAATATGCCGAGTGAGGATCTTACTGTTGGGCAGGCCACAGGTGGGGTGGTGAGGGGGAACCCCACATCTGCAGATTTCTTTGTCCAGCAATGGTGGTTTGTGGTTTGCACTGCTTCTCTGCTCTGTACTTCAGGTTCAGCCTCAATGTGTGCCAGCCACCCAGGCCTGATTGCTGTCTGTGCCCTTCCAGTTTGCTCAGTGAGGGATTACATCCTGACTCTTCAGTGCTGTTGCATTGCTGGGGCCTAGGAGAAGTGCTGGATTGTGTCTGTGGCTCCCTTCTCTGTCCTCATGACCCTCCAAGTCCAGCCTCCCTTGTTTGTTCCAAGATGCCCACTTTCAGATGTCTCAATGCATGGATCATTCAGATGCATTTGTGTGTTGAGCAGGGAATCCTTTGTTGAATTATAGCTGCCCAACTTGTAACTTCAAGGGGAAGGACCTGGAGGTCCTCTCACACTGCCACGCTGCTAACATCACCCCTACTTTTCTTTTAATTTAACTTTATTTTTTATTTTATTATCACAGTTTGACACAGAGAATACATTTATTCAATATTTCCTGCGAGAAAGAGCATTAATTTCATTTGGCTTTTCCTTTAAAGAGATCAAGGAAAGATAGCATGAGGAAGGAATTAGGAATCAACAAAGGGTATTAAACTTATCTGTGGCTTCTGGATTTCCATGCACCCCCAGATACAGAAGGGTCAAACAGGAATAGTTTATATTGCTCCAATCTAACATTATCCAATAAGTAGCGGATACATTCTTGCCTTAAGAGGATCCCTTTACTTTCTTTCTTTATCCCTCTGGTAATGTGAATATGGCCACACACTTTAGCCAGAGTAGAAATCATCTCCCCTCTTCTATTTGGTCTTCTTCCTCAACTTTTAATAACCGCAGATATCCTCGTTCTAAATAATCCCCTGCTCTTTCCTTGAGTCTCTCTCTCTTGGAACAGCTGTCTTCAGTGGAGCCTACTCTCTCTCATCCTCCCTTTTCTCTGACTTACCTGTCAGTCTGCTTTCTGCTCTCTTAGCATTACTGATCCCTTCTCTTTAAGGCCATCGATAACATCCTACTGACTACTTATTGGCCATTTTCTTTCATTTTAGTTTTTAAATAAAAATCTTATGTATTTAAGGTATACAGCATGCTGATTTGATATACATAGTGAAATGATTACTACAGTTAATTAACATATCTTCTCACATAGTTGCCATTTTTTTTTGTAATGAAAGCACTTGAAATATACTCACAGAAAATTTCTAATATTTAATGAAGTATTATTAACTATAGTCTTTGTCTTTTTTACTTTTAATGTTTAGGACAAAATGGCATATGATCCAAACATTGCTATTTCATTTTTTGCAACATCTCCGTTGCAGACTTCCCTAGAGGTTTATAGTTTTAGGACTGTATGATTCAGACTCATATTTCTATGACAGAAACCCTTAAGATAAGATCTATGACAAAGTGGTCTTTATATCAACTTATAAGATCTAACTAGTAGTGTTAGTGTAAGGCTTTGAAAATCATATCCCATCAATTTTAAAATGTTTACCTGTCATTTGGGTGACCCTGGTGATTGATTTCTAAATAAAGAGATATTTATAAAATGGTCCCCTAGATCAATTTGCATTTGAGTTGAATGGCAACCATAATAATTAATCATTTTTCTTTCCTTCCCTTCCTTCTTCATTCCCTCTTACCGCACAACTTCTCCTCAAGTAGATTTTTGGTTGTTTCCATATTTTATTTATAAATACATGAACTTGGAGAGAGATATTGTCATGCCCTGCCCTTAGTTAATAAGAAGTCTTTTCTCAGATTTCATAGTGTAAATACTGGACTTTTAAAAGAGACTTTGCTGTTCAGTGCAAAATGTTCTTTGTCGGAGCCAGAAAAATAGCATTGATTAGTTATGATTCCAAGCCATAAAGTTTTACCATAGCAATTTTGCAACTCTTCTTGAGTTTACAATTTTTTAATTCCCCAGAATTTTTAGTCTTCTTTGTACAGAAACTTGTAATTTGTTAGTCATAATCCTAAAAAGGTACCATTTTATGCTATAAAATGAACACGCGTGTGTGTATGTGGAAGTAAACTCTCCTCTCTACCAGTATGACCAAGGATGGTCTACAGAGAGATATATTTTAGATACACATGTACTTGTAAATGCACCTCCCTCACACACATCTCAGCAACTGTGCACAGCCATTTTTGAGATAGCCTGCTTTATTGCCACTGAAACTTTCAATGACTCAGAATTTAAGATTAAATGAAAGGTCATTAAGATATACCTGCAGTTGTCCTTCAAAGAAAGGCTTAATTTATGTTAGAAGCAATTTACCTTTTCACAAAACATTTAGATGGTGAGTCCTAGGCATTGTTTTGATGGAATTTTATTTTTTTTTTTCTATGGGAAGATTTGGGAAATACAGTTTAAAAACATATCATTCATAAAAGTATTAAAATATAAATATCAATATTCTTTAATATTTATCATTCACACATTTTGTCTGTTTAGTATTAGAATCAAACTGATTAGAAGGGGTTTCCAGAAGTTTCTTAATTTAGCCCTTGTCAGAAAAATGGTTACTTAGTTTTTGAAAATGGTAGAGCAGGGAAGCCTTTTCACATCTGTTCTCAGTAACTCAGTCTCTAACTTCCCTAATAGATCAAGGAATTATTACAGCTGCATTACAGTTTTATAACTGTAATTTTATCTATTTTTGATTAGTGACATCATCAACAGTAGAACATAGTTCTATTTTTAAAAGGTAATTTTTTTTATATATCCCGTGAGCATTGAAATCTTTTTGTTGTTATTGCTTGGCAAAGCATTCTCTATAGTCTTTCCTCAAAGTCTTTCTGTTGTTGTTAACATTTTTATTTTTGGTACCCTCATTTGGACATGCTGACTTAACTTGCTGAAAGCCAAGCAGGATGCAGTATCTGAGCACAGTAAATGTGCAGTGTCTTGTCCACCTTACTTCAGCTGCAGTGTCACTAACTGTTCACTGTTAAGAGGCATTTTTAACTTTTAACCACTGCACTGATCCATGTAGCTCAAGTTTCAGCACAAGGCTGTGAGCCTGCCCTGGGAAGGTTGTGAGAAATTTTTCTTTTATAGGCTAGTAATAGCTCACTGATATTCGTTATCTAGTTTTCTTGTCCAACTGCAGGTGATCTCTTTACCTGAAATTATAGTTCTTGGAAATTCAAATTTCCTCTTGGCTATCTGATTGTGGTGATTCAGTTTAAATCTTTTTCATTATGTCTTAAAATTTCCATGTTACTTGTAAACATTTGGTTTCCATGTTTTCCTTTGATACCTATGTTAAATAAAACTAATTAGAACATAGTGACATAAACATGACAATAAGCAGTGCTTGGAGAATACTAGCTATGTACTATTTGTATATGTATATGTGCACATGTGTAGCAGCTCCCTTTGATTTTAGTTTATATTATATATTTAAGAGTGAAATACCATTTTAAGTTGAAGGGAAATAAACCCATTTTATTAAACATTAGGGTATTTGTTAAAAAAAATAATTAGCCATGTTCTACTCTTTTAATACCTGGCGATCAGAGCATAGGTCCCTGAGGTATTAGGATTTGTGATAACAGCAAGGTTGTAGACTTTTTGAAACCTTAGATAAGTGATATGTCTAATAATCATTAGGTAGTTTGAGCATGTTATTTAGAGTTCCTGGTCAAACATTTTGCCTCTAATTGAAATCTATTGCTGCCATTTGGGTGGTTGACAAAGATTCTACAGCGATCAAAACATTTGTCCGATCTTCACTTGTGATAGAGACTATTTCAGCAAATATTTACTTCACATCTTGCTAGAATAACAAAGAAAACATGCCTTTGATCATTCCAGTCTTGTATCAAACCAATGATGGTCTCGGCCTCCATTTTATTAATTTAATGGTCCAGCCATTTAACTGAATGACTTGTTCACAGGGTTTGTGGGAGTCTATGATGAAAGGAAAGAGTGTAACACTGACCTTCTTCCTCTCTTTGCTCTCAGGGGGTCATATTTATTATCTTGCAAAGGTGATGGGAGAAACTATAGCATATAGGTAACGGGGAAAGCTTTGGGACTAGACTGCTAAGTTTAAATCTGAACTCTGCTACTTAATGACAGTGTCGCCTTAAGTTACCTTACCTGTGTGATCTTTGGTTTCCTCTTCTGTGAAATGAGACTAAAGATAATACTTATTTCAAAGGGATATTTTTAGTATGAAATTAGTTAACGTGTAAAACAGTGCTTGACTCACATCTAAGACATGGTGGTGATGGTGATTTAATAATTTGGAAGAAACTCATAGCATCTTTCTGAAAAAAGATCTGTAATAGCCTCCTTTCTGTCTGTAATGCAACTAATAATATTTTAATACATCTGGTGTTTGTTTCATCTGGTCTGAGGGGTACTTTTCTTGTCTTTCCAATTTTTGCAGTGCCAACTCTATCTCTTATGAAGAAGCCCCAAACTTGTAACAGTTTAAATTTTTTCAAATGCAATTTTTTTTTGGTCTAACTCTTTAGAATTTCTGCAAACCAACTAGATTGTCTTTCAAGACAGAACTTGTTCACTGAATGAGCTGAGAGATTCTGTAGAGAAAAGCAAGTTTCTGGAATCTAACCAGGGGAGAAGTGAGTCTGCTATAACATGAGTGATCCAAGACCCCTTGGTTAGCATAAAAATAAGGGCCCTCTCTCTGGGTGTGCTCAAAGCTACCTGGCCCCTGTTGTTTCCTTGGGGCATCACTATAGATTGAACCTAGGGAAGGGTGTTCTGCCACAAAGAGGTTTGCTTCATCTCATAGTTTTGAAGCTATTTCTCACCTTGATTGGGAAGGAGGTTGAAATTTATTCTGAAGCATCCTCACCCAGCACTTCCTTTTCTATCCTGTTCCAGAGTCCTTTCTCTCTCTTTCAGCAGAGCTGTATGCTCTAGATTTGGAGGGCATCTTAACTTTACACAGAGTCACCTCTGAGGCTTAAAAATATTCTGGATTTTTCCCTCCTGCAGGTTTCATTCAGGTGTCAGTATAGGGCTGGGGAACTTAAATTTTGAAAAAACTCCCTGGAGGATTCTACTATCTCTGGCCTATGAACTGGCTTTTGGAACCACAGGTCTAAACTTCTTCCAACTTCCAGCTGAAAAAGAACCATCCTGTGTTTTCTTCCCTTGGGTTTTGCCAAGGGCACGCAGTTGAAACTGAGTTGGAAATACCAAACGTATTGCTTGACCTCAGGAAACTGAGGCTTTGAATGCCTTAACCCCAGTGGGTAACATGAAAAATATAGGTTGTAGGCCAGGCTCTTTGGGGGAACCCTGGTCTGGGTGCGGGGGAGGGTTGGGTGGGGAGGTTGATGCCTTTTTTAAGCCTAGTATTATTAATTTGTTTGTTCAGGAGCCATTTAAGTGATGGAGATCAAAGAGGTTTTGCAGGGCACAAGGGATCCGAAAGTACAGGTTTTAGAACCTGCCAGATGTAGGTTTGAATCACTGTCGAGTTATGTGATTTTGAGCTATTTACTTAACTTCTCTAAACCTATTTCCTCATTGGTAAAATGGAAATAATGCTTACCTTGTGAGCTGTTGTAAAGATTAGAAATAGTATACACGAAGCACCTCATGTGCTAAAATTAGCATTTGTGTGCCAGGTACGGTTTCTGGAACTTTACATTGTCTTTACCCCTCACAGCAATGCTGAGTTGGGTACCATTGGCATTATTAGTCTAGAAAGGAGAAAACTAAGCCTCAGAAAAAGTAACTGGTTCAAAGTCACTAGCTTCTAAGAGGCAGAGCTCTGCTTTGTATCTAGAGCTGTCTGACCTCCAAACCCATGTCCTTAACTATTTATCCTAGAGGCTTGCCCAGTTTAGTGTCATGTGCTTCCCCCCACCCCTCCTGGATAGACCTGGGAGTGACCCATCCATGGGTTGGCCAGGCATCCATGACTCTATGGGTTAACTTGAAGGGAGAGCAAGTCCTGTTGAATTACCCTCTTGGGACTATGCAATTAATACAAAAAGATACTGAAGCTGTTATAAGAGGGAGGGTAAGCCAAAAGGTTACAGAGTTTGCCCAGGGCCAGGGTCACCTTCATATGGACTATGTGTAAGCTGAAGTTGAGGGCAGAAGCCACGTGAAGGAGCAAGAGAATTTGTTTTTTGATGGATGACTAAGACCGTATGGCTTTGGTTCCTGACCACATACATGTATCTTTCCTCTGACTCCCCTTATTCATTGAATAAGTTTGAATAACTATAACTTGTTTATTACAAAGATTCTAATCAGGACTCTATGGCCAATATTGGCCTTAATTGTAGCTATTTGTAATCATTTGATATACAAGCAAATATAAAATTAAAACAGAAGGTGGTAAACTTTTTAATGCTGCACGGGCACAGGGGAGGAAATGCATTTATGATCCTTCATGGAACGTGTGTCCCTTATGTTATCCTGTGTTGACTGTCTTCATGTGAGGCCCACCACTTAGGTGAGCTATAGGCTTAGACTGATGACCCATGCTCTGACACGGCTGCCATGGAAAAGCATTTCTGTTTTCCATTTTACTTATAGGCTATGTCTTCAAGTTCTGTAGAAATTGATTATAGTCCTAAATATCATTTCTTGGAGGTTTTTTTCTTCTCATTTAGTTAATGGTTATTGATTGGAGACTAAGGAGAAGGTATTAAATCCTCTTATTCTAATGGAATTATCTTAAGAGGTAACTTCTGTTATAGTATGAAGTCAGCTATGGAGAAACTTGAAATTCTTCTCTGGTTATTCCATTGCTCCTAATCAAATGAAACAGTTATACCATTTTCTCTGCAAAAGCTGATGTTTTTCTGACTTAATTTAGGAGTGCGAAATGAACCTGATGGTTTTCTGCAAATTTTATTTATTTTGAGTGATTTTAGGGTGTGTAGCTGCACAATGTCCTGGCAGAATGGTTGAGTAAATTTTTTCATGGTTTTCAATTACATGAGAATGTGTATAAGCACTTACAGTGCCTGGTCTGTATTTACCCCACCTAGGAAACTTTATAGATGGCATCTTGCTAAAAGATAAGAAAATAAGCAATGAATCGATGCAGTGTAAGTTTATAGGATATCTAAGTTACAGATAAGTTGTTACTTATGCAGTACTTCACAGTTCATAAAGGGTTTTTTTTTCTCTTACAGTTATGATAAGGCCAGTGATTTTTCTTAGAATTTGATCATAGTAATATTGTCTTCCAATGCTTTTTTGCCTTTCTTGAAATACAACTCTGTAACTATGTCCTTATCCAGTGATTTAAAACTATAAAAGTATCTCAGAAAGAGACACTGAAACCTGGTCCGGAGTCCGGCTCTGCTGCTAAATAGCCACAGGCACTTGGATAGGTCACTCTAGTTTTCTGTGCTCCACGTGCTTCATATCGAAAGCGTTTAGCAGAGTTCGACTAGAAGAGGGGCAGGAAATGTCTGGCATACTCACCGTCTCTCCCCGCTCCCCAACACGGCCAGCCGTGTGCTGAGAGGCCCACTTGATCAGAACCCTTTGTCAGGAATTACCGCCTACCCATCACCACCTAACAATCTAACCAGCAGGTAGGTTATGTTAACTTCCTCACAAGAAAATGCACACTGGGTTTATCATAACATGTTTTCCCCTAAATCACTGTTTGAATAGCAGGTTCATCTTTTCTTTTCTCCTCTCATTACTTCCCTGCCTTTACCCTTAAACATCTTTTTCATAACAGTAGTGTGCAGTTATATTTTTACTTGTTTGCACTTAAGTCTTTCTATCTATTCTTTAGTCTACTACAGAGCTTAAATTTGGCTAGGAAAACAGGGGGGCCTCCAATGGGGGTTAAAAGAAAGTATGTAAGAAGTTAGAGCCCAAAGCTCCCATGTACATTTTTTTAAACCAGAGATACTCTCACAGTAAAAGTGAATTATTGCCCCCTTGTGGTAGAGTTTCGTGTTTATTTTCTCACACCAGCGAACTCGCAGAGTATTATTTTAGTCTTCACTACCCTGAAACTCTTTGTCCTTTAATGAACCTAAAGGATTTATGAAAAGAACTTTGGATATTTTTAAAACCACCTATCCTAGTTTATTTATTCTTATCTATCTTAACCTCCATAGAATTTTTTCTTTGAACTGATTTTTTTTTTTCCTGTTAGAGGTATCAGATATTTAAGAGCATAAGTTAAATCAACTGGAGTGATCAACATTATATGGAACAAACCAAAATCTCATTCAAATTACTTTTCTGTACTCCTTATCACTTCAAGTGAGTTGAGAGGGTCTTGGGAATATCTTATTGCCCATTTAGAAGTCGTGTTATATACCTAAAGAACAATGATTTTCTTCAGGGCTATAAAATCAGGAAATTTTGAAATACCATATGCAGGAAACCTTAGCAGTGGTCTAATTTAGAACAGTTCAGGTGATCTTCAAAATTAGCTTTTATTTGAACTTCATTGTTTTGAATATGAAACAAGATGTTAAAACCAAGTGGACTTCCTTTTAACAAAACAGGTAAGAGATCTCATGCCTAATGATAAAAGATGAGCAATCTTAAAGAGAACCATTTCATACTATTCTTTTTGCAATAAAAATATGGCAAACTTTTACAGATATAAGAATAGTAAGACACAGTCAGAACTGGCTTATTGAATTAGTTTTTACAAATTAGTATAAATCTATATAGTAATTCTGAATTTTGAATGATTTTCATGTTTGTATGTTTAGAGACGTGCATTTTGTCCGTTTTTGATTTTGAACGGTTGTCACTCTCCACCAATAGTCTTGTAAGATAAACAACAATTTGTAAGTTACCTCCAGATTGAATATAGATTTTTAAATCACATGTACTTTTATAAAGATGAAATGACTAAGTGAGCACTTGAAAAAGTTTTTTAAGTTACAACTTGAAATTCAGGTTGCCAAATAGAGCCCCCTTTTTAAGTAGCTTGCTATATTTTTCTACTCTTTAAAATATATTATCTCTAGGTTTTTTTCCCCTCAAAGAAAATCTGATCAGTCATCAAGTAACCATTGAAGGATTTGCCATTCCTTTCCAAAGACATCTATCTGTGAAATGTTTTTAGTGGAAAGGATGTTATTTCTTCAAAAAATATTACTAAACATGCCAATTAAGAAACTTTGTACTGTAAATAAAGAGCCAAATAGATTCATTTGCTTTACTCATTCAAAAGCTAACTCTCTCAGCGGATGGAAATAACCACTAAGATACGTTATTCTGAGGTATTATGGATGGGGGAGATTTTTAGATTATGGACTATACTGTGGTAGATCCCAGTAAATCTCATCATATCGGCCTGCTTGGACTCCTTTCTAGATAAAAGAAGCTTCATGAACAAACTTTTTAAAAATAATTTAAGTATAGTTGGTACAAATATTGTATTATATTTGTTTTAGGTATACAATGTAGTGATTCAACATTTTTATACCTTACAATGTGATCACCTCAATGATTCTAACAATGATGATTCTAATCATCATCTGTCACCATGTGAGCTTATCACAATATTATTGACTAAATTCCTCTTCACCTTTTTCACATGCCCCCCTCCCCTCTGGCAAACATCCCTTTGGCCTCTGTTTCTATGAGTCTGTTTTTGTATTCTTAATGTTTGAAGTGTTTAGGTCAGTAGTCCTTAAGCCTTTCTATCTTAGATCCAATTCAATGGCCACTTGATGACTGACCACTTCCGTAAAGAATCTGCTTAACACCATCTGTAACATGAAATCTGCTTTTGTATTATAGGCTTTTTCTTATACCTATTTATGATAAGTTTTAAAGACATGCACATTATTCTTGGAAATAAACTTAATTGCTATGGCCTTAAAATACAAAATCCTTCTTTAGAGTTGAAAACACACTTTATTGCCTTGGTAATCAAAAAAAGAAGAGGTCAGGAAAAATTGTAAGAGGATATTTAGGTAATTTACAAGTTTTTCAGAGTTATGGTAAACATTTCTGTGCATAAATCTCTGTCCAAGTTTGGATTATTTTCCTAGGATAGATTCCTAGATCTAAGTCACAGGTTACGAACATTTTTAATGCTTTTACAGATTGCCAAACGGCTTTTCAGAAAGGCTGTATGTATGAATTTTATGTTCTCAAACTGTATTCTGCTGCCTATCTCACCACATTCTCACTATCTTTAGATATTTTTAATTTTAATAATCTTTGCAACTCATTTTATTGGTGGTTTAATTGTGAGATTTGATTGTTTAAGTATATTTATTAGCTATTTTTATTTTCTTTCTGAATTGTATTTAGGTCTTTTGTCTATTTTTATATGAGCTTTTAAAATATTTTAGGAACCAGCTGGAGTTTTTCCAGAGGATCATCAATCACTCTTAGATAAATAAATCTCTGTTGCTACTCATTCTTGGGCAAACTCAAGTTGTCCATTTGAGAGAAAGTAATAGCCCAATTGCTATTCATTGTCTACAACTCCGTCTTTGTGACTTTAAACTAGGAAGCAAGCTTTTATGTTCTGTCTCCAGCATGTTCTCTGAAGCATGACAGGATTCACCAGTTGGTTACAGAGGCTTCTTGTCTCTCAGTTTTAACTGCTTTGAAGGATGACTGAATCTCTTTCAGGTGATCTCCAAGTCTCTCTGGTGAATTTCATAAATACAGTAAAGCCCAGGTTTCAAATTAGCATCACAAACATATTAAAATTTAATTGAAAATGGCCTTGGTTTTAGGTGATTACCTTTGTCATTATAGTTGTGGCTATAACAATGGTAATTACAATTGATTGCATTTGTCATAATCCCCCATGTATGTGGATGGAGAGAAGTTTTTATCCTTTTGCCTAATCACAGATACTTTTTTTCCAGTTTTCTTTCATTGTATTTACCATTGAAAGTCTTCTTCAAAACACTTAGTAGTCATTATTGAAACTCTTAACAACCTTTGCGCCTTACCGATAAATATATAAGAACCATTATTTCAATGATGAAGACTCTTACCTAAAATTAGTAAGAGAAAAAAAAAAGACATTTGAAGACCTTCTTTGTATTTGGGAGCTTATAAAAGAATGAAATTCATGTCTGACTGGCAGTGGAGTCAGTATTTTCACAGCTTCATGTAATTTGTGAGTCTGCCTGATATCTTGGTTCAAAATATTTCTGATTCTAATAGCGGTAATCTACAGCTGGACGCTGAGAGTATTTCCATAAGGGACTGTTCACCTTTCTCTGCAGAAGAGTTGATAGGTTATCCTTCTGGACCATTTCCACATGTGTGCAAGTTAATGTAATTATATGGTCATTGGGGCTTTGATAATACCTTTCTAACTGTTCATTTTGATGATAATCTTGTCTTGCTAGTGGTGTCTTACACATCCTCCTCTCAGCTTAGAAACACAATCATTTCACATGGTATCTCATAACTTTCTAGTGGAAGATGATGTAGCATCTTCATGCTATCAATGTAGAAACTGAGATTCACATATATACTATCTTACCAGACATCTCCATCATGAGACTGTCTACCTACCAGGTTTCCTTCCTTCCAGAGGAGGACTTTCTCTATGAAACCACACTGCTTTCCTTAAAAACTGCAATATCTGGGCCAGTTGTCTTCTTGTGTACACACAGCAGTGCTAAAAGATCTGCTCTGCTGATCGGATTCTGCCTGAAGAGTCACTCTGTTGATTCATCAAAGCCATTGCATTCTTAAAAGATTCAGGGCATTTTATGCAGAATTTGTCATTAGGGTTGGACATAACTGGAGGCCGACAGTCTTCTCATAAAATCAAAACCTTTTCTGCTGATCTGAGGGAGTGTATTTTCCAAGTCTTCTCTTCTCTTGTGAACTAAAAAGCGAGAATTAAATCCATGAGATGAAATTAGTCTTTGGATGATGGGCATCATGCTTGCCTTTGAATGCTTCCTGTGCAAGGTGAATGAATGTTCTTGAAAATGTAAAAGAATCTGAAAGTCTAGAGTCATTCTTCCCAGACCATCTCATATCCTCAGATGTAAAGAAATTAGGTGGAAACACTAATTAGCATGCGTATATGTTCAATGTGACATTTTCAAATACATAGAACAGGGACACACACACACATACACACACACAGACACTTTTTGTTGGATTTAATCTTACTGATTAATTTCTTATGCTTGAAAAATCTGAGTTCAGAAGAAAATATATGCAAGACCCTTTTTATACCTTACGTTAGGATATGTTTTAATATCCTTTTATCATTTTGAGTTGGGCTTAAAGTAAGAACAACCTACTATGGACCACAAAATATTCTCAGTTAATTTAGGCCTATCCACTGTCAAATCTTGGCTGACCATCTTAATTCTTTGGTATTTACAACATAGCCTACATAAGAAATGGGGCTGACTTAAAACAAAAGGAAGCAACGAACCAATAGCAAAGAGATGTCATTTAAAAGAGAGTGCGAAGGAAAAACTTTAGGGCTGTAATTAGGTCTCCCAAAACATCTCTAGTTGGAACTGGTACCATATAAGTTATTGCCAAAAGAATAATCATACGATTTTAAAAATTATATAAGTTTTCAGAAGCATTGCTGAATTTTTGGCCACAATATGCACAGTTTTATGCAAATATTGAATAACTTCCCTATCACACCATATTATATCAGGCAGAAAACCCAAAGACCATTTGATATTGACAATTACATCAGAATATATTAGGCAAATGACATGAAATTGACCCTCTCTTAAAATGAGATTCCAGTAATTTAGCTTAGATTTGCTGTTAGTAAAAGTAATACACATTTAACTTTCAACTACATTATTTATATGAAGAATTGAAATGGTGACTGTGAAAAGCTTTCTTTAAATAACATATTCAGTATATTTTTATCTTAACAGAATACATCTTAAAATCAAGGAATGTTGGCATTATTTTCCATTCACTTAATTTGCTTTTAAAAGAAACTTCAGCCTTTAAAAAAATAAAACATAAACCAAATTAATTTTTACAATGTAGTCAATGATTTTTTTAAAGGAGTCTTGTTTAGAGAAAATGTAGAAGAAAACCTTCATAAAACTTTATAATTGAAGCTTCTTTTAAAATATGCTATTTTGTGTTAAGTATTTCATCTCTCTGCCCTCATTAGATGTGTCTCATCATTAGATATAGTGTTACTAAATAGTTGTAACTTTACAGTTTTTTTGATTAATGATGGCTTGGACTAAAGTTTCATTGGGTAGTATTAACTATATTTAAAGATGGCAAAATGCCATTATAACATTAATGCCAGAATTTAATGAGAACCAGAAGTTAACTTCAAGGACCTTCATAATTTAATATGAGGGTGTGATCATATTCTGATTATTTTACTATAGTGTTCTATTAAAAACAAGTTATTCTTTTTCTTGTGATAAAATGTTTTTCCTCAGCAGACTAGAAAGAATCCTACTGCCAGCTCTTCTCCTACCTGCCCTACTTCTGATTTTACCATGTAGTTCTACAAAATTTAAGTTCTCTCTTCCCGTGAGACATTGTATGGAGGTGTATGGTGGTGACGTCCTGTAAAATGCAGGTGACCTTTAGAGCTATTTTGTTTTAAAAATCCCATGACTTCTATGTGTTTGGGGCCCAAAGAGGAATATGGACCCTAAAGCAAATGTCTGTGTTCCTTTTTCTCACAATCTCTTGTATAAATACCTGCAAAGAAATGCTGAGACCTGATCGGGACTATAATCCATAACCATAAGATGTAAAAAGAAAAATACAGCAGAGGCAAAGGGAAAGCTGCATCTAGAAACTCCTGATGGAGGGAAACCTCAATTTATTTAGCTTGTGGTCTGAGCTACCTAGTCACTAAGGCAAAGAGGAGAAATGGGATAAGATGGTGTGATTTTCTGGTAGGGAGACACATAATACCACCAGTTCTTCAGAAACAAACATTTTTCTTGGTCTCAATAATAAGAACAACTTGTCTGGGGGATTTCTGTGAGAAGCTGTAAGCCACATAATGATGTCCTCATGAATTTTTATAGGAAGTAAAGAAGTGTTCTACATATGTCATTTCATATATTGGCCTTTGTTAAATATGAAGGGAATGTTAAAAGTGAGACATTTGTTTCTCCCATGGGCGAGGGAGAGAGGGGAGTTTGAAACTTCTGGTATATTTACTGTAGGAGATGCTTATTTTCTTTCAATCCACTGACGTGGAGCAGTAGAAAGATGTAAAGATGTCTAGTAAAGGGTTGCATTGTTAAAAGTAGGAGGGGATAAATGGAAGTTTTGTGGCAGGATGATATTTGCAAGACTGATCAGGCCGCTGGGAGGTTTTTAAATATGCCAGTTCCCTGTAACAGGATGATCAGTCTCTATTTTAGACAGCATATCCAATTTAGTAAATTATTATTATTCCATCAAAATTAATGTGAACAATTTTCTCTTTGAGGCTGCTTTTTCCATAGGTGATGTTTTCCAGATGGGCTTTGTGTAAAACTCTTAATGTTTTCTTTCCTAGAGAAAGAGCCTTTTCTGACACGTCTTCATTTCTTTCTCTTTCTCCCATTGCAGGGAGGAGGGCGCCAAAGGCGAAGGAGAAGAAGAACAAGAAGAAGAGGAGGAAGCTGACAGAGCGAGCCCAGGAGCAGCACAGCGTCTACCTGGCCACAGACAGGGCTGACCAGTAAAAGAAGACGCGTCGGGTGGATTTGGGGTGGGGGTTGTTTTTTGCAAAAGTGCACAAAGCTGCTCTCCACTCCTGGACGCTGGTATGCAGCCTTTGTGCCGCTCTGACCAGTATCTCTTCGCAGTAACGTTGTGAAAGGGAAGAGCCACGAGCACGGTCTGTTATTTATGCTTTGATTTGCATCTAGAGACTATGAAGGCTGGAGCTCGTGACCTGCATGGATGGGAGCAGGAGTAAGTGAACAGCATGTGACTTGGCTCAGGGTGCGCTGAGGGATCCTGGCGCCCCCGTGGGGAGGCGTGAGGCTGCAGACCACCACCGGAGAACGGATGTGTGCATATTTATGGGAGCTCGGCAGGCGAAGTGCTATTTCACTTGTGCCCTTTATTTTTCACGTTGTGCATTGTCAAAAATATATGTATGTGGATATCTGCTTAGTGTTACCACATTTTGTTCTCAGCATCTGTTACCTTCAACCTGTTGTGTGTGGAAACTGCTTTTAGCTGGGGCTACACTGCAGGCATTTCTGCTCAGTTTCACAGCGGCTCTAATATGTACATATTTTGCTGGGGCTACGTATAAACCTCTTATTTACTGTATATTTATGCTCTTATGTGTAACAAGTCATACCTGATTAATATGATGTCACTTTGTTTTTAGTGGTTCCTAACCATTGTCCGGTAAATGACTGTTCTAGTGTTGAGAACTAACAAACGTTTTGTTTGCCCCTTGGAACTTTTCTTCGTGGGCTTATTTCTCGTTGTTAGGATAGGAGAAGCTAGTTTGTACCTAGGGTCAAATGATAGGAGTCAAACAATTTGAATATCAGTAGACCTTCCCCGCTCTGTATCACACAGATAAAACACCATGTGGCTTCTGACAGTCAGAAGCCAAAACCCCCTTTGAGTCTAAGATGTGATGACTTTATGAAACAACTGAAAACACATGAGGAATGACATGCAGTCACTTGTAGTACTCATCATCCAGTTTCACAGGCCAGCTGGAGCATTTTTCAAAAGTTCACTTCAACCTTCAACATATGTATAAGAATTATTTAAAGCAGACCCTGACTTAGAATGAGGGCATCAACCAATATTCTTGGGTCACTGTAGAAGAGAATTTGAGAAAACGGGAACAAGATGAATGCCTGCAACTGGTGGTCAGATCTTAACAGGTCTCCTTTGAGCCACATGCCATGTCCAAGACAGAGAGAGACCCTATGGAAAATCCCCGGGACTTTCAGAGTGGCTGATTAAAAGATGACATTGTCACCTTGGGAGAATAAGTTCTTAAAGGGTTTGATTGGCCACTTAGAAAAGCATCATTATCTTTTTGGCTGACCCAGAAGAAAATTAGAACAAAAAGAAATAGTTGCAGATTTTTGAGAAAAAAAAAAAAAAGCAAGGTCAAGCCTTTTTCTCACCTTGCATTGGCAAAACTACCTCTTTAGCATTTTGGTTACCTTTTGAGTCAAAAGCATCTTACAAATAAGTATAAATGTCATATATGTCATTATGAAAATGTTGCTATGAGATAAGCCATATATGAATGTTGTATACAGCTTTAGGGTTTGCATTTAATCCTAAAGTGTTCACCTCCTTTCACATCTATTTACACTATATTCCTATTTACTAAGCAGGGAGGGGGCTCTTTATATAGTGCTTCATCATTAATAAGCCAATACCTGTTCTATTTCTGGGATGTTCTTTTCACGCATTAAAAAACTTCAAAAGTAATTGTGGAAATTTTTTCTTTAGAGATATAGTTAGGAAAAAAAGCAACACCTTAAACTTCACCCCAAAATGATGGTCTTTAACCAAAAACAAAACATTTTTAAAACCTATGTTAGTAACTACATTTAAGACTCTAACCGGTTTAGCTGTAAATTACACTATAAAGTGGTTAAGAGAGGAGATTTTAGAGCCAGCCTGCCTGCATTCCAGCCTAGATTGAGAGCAACCTGGGACAAATTACTGAATTCTCAGTTTCCTCATCTATCTATGAAATGGAGGTAATGTTATCTGCCCATAGGGCTGTTTTAAGGATGAAATAAGTTAAATGTGTAAAGTATGGTCAACACAGCCTGATATAAACCAAACACTACACATTGCCCATTATACTTCTTAACTACCTCTATTCTTAGCTATTTATTTATTTTAAAAATATTCATTTCTCTTTAGCAATGAAATAGAATAGAATATACATCTGAAAACATCAGTTCCCTTCAATTTATTGCTTGCTACCTGGACATTATTTACTCAAACTTTTATTCTTGTGGGGATTGATTTACAGCTACAACAGACACACACAATGTAGTATAATTTACAGCTTTAGGGTAGTTATACAAAGATCTGGTGGCCTTCCACAAATAGCTATACATTTCCTATATGTGATACAACGTATATAAGATATATGAAACTGGTTTTCTCCCCAGTATTTTCAGGTAGCTTAGCATCTGTAAAAGATGGGACTACAACTTTCTCAGTTAAGACATTTCAATGGGGGATAGGTGAAACAGGAGAAGGTGATCAAGGAGGACAAACTTCCAGTTATAAGTGTAGGGGATCTAATGTATAGCATGCCTAGTTAATAACAGTATTGCATATTTGAAAGTTGCTAAGAATAAATTTTAAATGTCATGATGAGAAACAATTTGACAGATGAGCACTTAGGAAAAGCTCATTTTTATAAATATGTCTTGTTTTTCAAGATGAAGATGCTAATATCAGTCATTGTAAATGGAATTTTCATGTTCTGCTAGAGACATTTAGAGAAAAGTTAACACTCAGCCTCAAGCATGTGATTTATATAAAGGTGATGTGATTCCTTCTCCAACCTTTTTTTTTTTTTTTTGCTTTAAAGGGGAACTGTGAGTAGGTGAGAAAATAAAAGTAAATAATACTTCTGCTCATTTTAGAGAACTTTGTATATAGTAGATACTCGCTGATGATACCATGTTAGAAAAGGCAGAACTAGAAACACTGAGAATGTTTGTATCTTCACCAACCTCATCATCCTCCCTCTTCTTTCAAAAGGGCTAACTGTTCTGCTTATACATTTGATGCCTTTTCCTCTTGTGTGAGATCTTCAGTATCCATGCCTTTCATTTCTTCAGCCCTTCTTCTCCCTCCAACTTAAGGTGTTTTTTCTTTCAAGATCTTCATATCCTGAAAAGGTCACATTCATTGATGGCTTCAACCTTCTCCCATTTCCATCTTAACTCACTGTACTCTTTTTTCTTCCCCACCATTGTAATTGTTCTGACAAGAGCAGCAATACAGTCCCCTTGCTAGATTCAAGGGAATGTCTTATTAACTGGGTCATTTTGTACGTGTTCCATCTGCTATTTCCACCGAGTTTGACTCTATTGCTCCCTTTCCTTTAGGAATTTTGTTTCCTGTTTGGCTTCCGCGACATTCCTAACCTAGGTTTTCTACTTCTCTGGCTGCTCATTTTTGGCCACCTTTTTAAGTTCTTTCTTGGCCTAAATTAAAAATATTGACATTTCAGGTGTTAGCTCACTATTTAATCTTTTCGGTTTAATCTTTTCATCCCGTCATCCCACCAGAGAAATCTAACCCCATGGCTCCAAATACTGCCTACATGTTGTTGACTTCCAAACCAGTCCCTGTTGCCAGGTCTTCATTAACTATGTCCAAGCTTCTGCTAAATATCTTGACCAAGGAGCCCCAAGCTTACCTCAGGCTCAATCTATCTAAAACTAAATTTATTACTGTATCAGGGGCCAATCAAGGACATAAACTAGTGTAGGTATTTCAAATGAATGTAACGCTGGGAATTAGTTACACAGATGATAAACGAGACAAGCAGATAACATGGAAATGGCAAGACCACCCAGAGATAAGCAACAGCAGGAAGCAGCTATCACCCACAGGGGAGGAGGGATGAAAAGAAGAGATAAAGTTTCCAGAATCTAGACAGCCAGGCCACCTAATTAGAGCTAGAACTATAGCTGAGGCTAGAGCTATGGCCATTAAGGAAACTGGAACCAAAGATAGAAAGCTTGTCTGATGGAAGCTGAAATCTTGGAAAAGATCTGGTCACAATGAGAAATGTTGCCTGAGGCGAAGCGAGAGAGGAAGAAACATCTAGGCTTCACCCCATCTTCCAACCCTCCAGTCTTCCTCCAGGGTCTGCCATTGCCCAAACCTGCCTGGAAAGTAGGGAGCCCAGGTAAGCCAGTTCTTAGTGATGCTGAAGAACTTGGGAGAAGGAAGAAGCACAGACCCAGGAGCAAAGGAGCAAGTGATCAGCATAATAACCAGCATCTACCTGAGAACAATCCTCCTTCCTGCCTTCCCCATTTAGTAGTTTATGTCTCTACCTACCTGGCTGGTAAAGCAAAGACCTTTGTATTCATCATTTACTCTCATTTTCCCCTACATCTAATCTGTTATTAGATTCTAATGCGTCTACCTCAGAAACTTTGATTGAATTTCTTCCCATCTCTACACTTCCTTTGTTCTAAACCTGTTTAGTCTGCTTTGTCTCTCTTCTGAACTGTTCCCGTTATTATTCCAAATATTCTTGCCCAGTTTCACTCAGTCCAATTTTTCTTTTTTTTCTATTATTTGTTTTGCTGTTGTCTTGTTTAAATACCATCCTGTTCCTTGTAGAATAAAATAGTAAACTTTTCCACATGGAATACAGTGCCCTTCACTTTCCCCTTTACCTGTGTATCTTGTGGCGATCAAGAAAAGACTGAATTGAGTGGATGATCGGTACTATAAAATCTTCATAGGTTCCTTTATGGTAAACATTAGTTTTAGTTGATAGCCCTTGAAGACAGAGAGGTAAGGGCAACTATGGCTTTGCAAATAGGTGGTAAACATATTAAATATGACTGAGAGGTTGAACAGTCTGAAAAATGTGTCAAATATTTAGACTCTTTGGGTTAACTTTTGTATATGGTGTCAGATAGTCTAGTTTCATTCTTCTGTGTGTGGCCTTCGAATTTTCCCAATTTATTGAAAAAGGATTAAAGACTTGAATATAAGACCTGATAAAATAAAATATATGGACAAAAACATCTGTACTAAACTTATGAACCTTAGTCTCACAGAGATTTTTTTCTTAACTAAATTCCAAAAGCAAGGGAAGTAAGAGCAAAAATAACAGAATGGGACATCAAACTAAAAAGATTCTGCTCAGCAAAAGAAACCATCAACAAAACAGAAAGGCAATCAACTGAATGGGAAAATATTTGCAAGTGATACTTCTGATAAGGGTCAATATCCAAAATATATCAAGAACAGATACTACTCAACAGTGAAAAAACAATCCAACTAAAAAATGGATAGAGAACCTGAACATTTTTCTGAAGAGGATATGCAGATGGCCAACAGATACATGAAAAGATGCTTAACTTCAGTACCTATAAGGGGAATACAAATCAAAACCACAATGAGATACCACCCCACACCTGTTAGAAGGGCTATTACCAATAAAATAAGAAATAAGTGTTGGAGAGGATGTGGAGAAAAAGGAATCCTTGTAAGCTGCTTGGTGGGAATGTAAATTGATGCAACCTCTATGGAATATAGTATGGAGGTTCCCCCCACAAATTTAGAGCTATCATATGATGCAGCAATCCTTGTTCTGGGCATCTACCTAAAAATTTTGAAAACACTTATTTGTAAAGATATATATACCCCTAAGTTCATTGAAGCATTAGTCACAATAGCCAAGACTTGGAAGCAACCTAAGTGTTCTTTAACTGATAATTGAACAAGGAAGATGTGATACAAACATACAATGGAATACTACTCAGCCATAAAAAGATACTGCCATTTGCGACAATACGGATGAATCCTGAGAGTATCATGCTAAGTGAAATAACTCAGAAAAGGACAAGAACCGTATGATTTTACTCACATATATGATGTAAAAAACAACAAAAACAAACAATAAATAAACTCACAGACACAGACAACAAAATGGTGGTCACCATAAGGAAAGAGGTGTCGAGGAGGATGAAGGGGGTAAAGAGGGTCAAATATATGGGATGGAAGGAGACTAGACTTTAGGTGGTGAGCACAAATAAGCATACAGATATATGATAATGTACACATGAAAGTTGTTATTAATCAATGTTACCTCATTAAATTAAAAAAATTTAGATTCCCATGTTAATGATGAATCATTAGCAAACTGCCATGTACCACCTCGCCCAGCATTAAAACACACTGCTAATCATGCTGAGCTAAACATACATCTCAGAAGCCTTCCCAATAAGGGTGTTGCAAAGAAACACCAACAGACAAGTTGACAGGAGAGTTATAAACTTGATTCCCAGGTCGACTTCATGACCTGCATCGTGACAACTGTCTTCTCCCAGAAACACTGGAATATTCTATGCTGTATTTTTCAAATCTTTCCACTAAAGTACCCTTAAAGACAGAGAAAAGTGAATTTACAACTCTGGAATTACAACCTCACACAGCCTTATTTTAAATTTAAAATGTCTTTAACCTCCTGATCTTAATATAAAATTTTATGAAAATTTTGCATTCTATTTAGTAAAATGGCTATTTCTTTTAAAATTGTTCCCCTAGCCTCAGCAGCTCCCAAAAACCTGGAGTGAAATCATGTTCCAGGAAGATGTTCTGTACTTATTTGGTCCTGTGGCTTCACATACCCCTTGGCACGTGGTCACTTATACAAAGCCCAGCAAGAGTCCTCCAGCAGTGTTCTGAAGCTTTCTAATGGCTTATCCAACTCACTCTTTTTTGGGCTCCATAACCTCAGCTTCCATTGCACAGCTGTCTGGGTGTATGCACATACAACTTTTGGTTCTCTCCTACTGGCTCCCTTTTTTCCTTCTTGCTAGTTTAGTTACGGGACCCAGCCACAAAACTTCTTCTCTAGATCTGTTTTTGAGAAGAGGGGTTACAAACTCTTTCTGCAAAGTGCCAGAGAATAAATATTTTAGGTTTTATAGGCCACATGATCTGAGTCAGAACTACTCAACCACATTATAGCACAAAGCAGCCATAGACAGCACGTAAAAAAGTGAGCTTGACTATTGCGATGAAACTTTATATACAGATACTTAAATGTGAATTTCAAAGTTTTCACATGTTATAATATTGTACTTTTTTTCAACCATTTAAAAAATGTAAAAGTGTTAGGTTGCCATCCATACAAAATTAAGTGGCAGTCTGAATTTGGCCCATAGGCTGGGTTTATTGGCCCCTGATATAGAACATAACTTGTTGGCTTGTGAACTATCCTTGCAAACTCTGTGAGGCTGCCTTTAACTCTGCCTCAGCTATATGTATGCTTCACCTCTGCAGGACGCCAAATGTGCTGAATGCAGCTGCCATTTTAACCACCCTGTGTAAGGAGATAAGTCCCAAGTTTATATTTCCACTCTTAATATCTCACTCCAGTTCTAGTTGCTATGTTGTATTTATTTCTGTCCCAAACCTAAAGGTGAAACAGTAAAAAAATCACTAAGCAAAATTTTTTTTTTGTAAGTTCTCTCCTTTCTAACTTCTTCACTGCTATATAAGTAGCACTGCTTTCTAACATGCCTTCTCATCAGAGAATCTTATACTTTCATTTACCCTCTATCTCTGTAACATCAAGACCCCTCTGTCCTTTGCAATGTTAGTGGCGTACTCTTCCTTTGTCCTAATCTACATGAATTAATGCAGTGGATTCATTTTAAACACAGCCAAGAAAACTATGTTTTAAAATGATGATTTGATTACCCTTATCGGCTTCTTGACTGTACTTCTTGACTTAATTTATCCCTGTTATCTGAGTATTTTGTCCTTCCATTAGCTTGGCCTCCATTTCCTGTCTCAGCCTATGAAAGCTGAGGATGCACAGAATGGCTTCTAAGGGTGAAACCTTGTCGATAGTGACATTTTGGCTGCTGGGAAATTTTTAGACCAATGTTTTACATCTTTTTGAGCCCCCCTGCTATGGAGATAGAACAGGTTATGTGGTCATGGCATGAGTATCATGGAAGACATCTCTGGGGAGGTGGTTTTTGGTATGAAGCTCGAATTATAGGTATATGAAGATCTGGGGAAGATGTAGGCTGGACACTGAAAAAAAACATTGCAAAGGTCCTGAGGTGCAAACAGGGTCAGCATGATCATCAAAGTACAGACAATGAGGAATAGTTGCTACAGTACAGGCAGGAGGACCATGAGACCAACATGAGGTTGGGAGTATTCAAAGGTAATGTCATAAAGGGCCATGAAGGCTATGGTAAAAGCCTGGATTTTAGTCTAAGTGCTTGGAAAATCATCGGGGGATTTAAGCAGGGGTGTGATGTGATCTGGTTCCTTTGCCTCATCCAAAGGGCTGTTGTGTGGAATGTGGGTTTTCAAAATGAAGACTGAGACCAGGTTATTGCAGTAATCAAATGAGAATTAATGTGACTTGTGCTGGTAGGTGACAGTAAAGAAGGAGAGAAGTGATCGGATTCAACAGAGGAGCCCAAAGACTTGCTGATGAGATGGACACAGTGGGTGAAGGAAAAATGGAAACCCATACGTCTCCTAGGATTCTTGCCCTAAGCAACAGGAAGCATAGGGAAGAATTAAAATATCAATTTGCCACATGCTTAAGTTTGTTTTATTAGCTACCTATGTAGAAATACTAATAGGCAACTGGATATAAATCTAAAGTTTAGGGAAAATTTCAGGGCTAGAGATACACTATTTGTGGGATACATCAGCGTATAGATGGCACTTTAGTACCAAGGAACCTGATGGGCTGACCCAGAGAGAGCGTGTGTGTACAAGGGGGAGAAGAGAGACCTGGAGGCACTTGACCCTTGTTGTTGACCAGAGGAAGAGGCACCAGTGAGAAGACTGTGACGAAGTTCCAGGGAAGAAAACCAGGATCAGGTAGCCACTAAGAGTGACTAAGATCTAGGATTCAAGACTTACATAGTTCATTTTCCTTCTTGTTTTATAATAAAAGTATCTGAAGTTAAAGGGAAGTTAGGAAAAATCTGTTATAATTAAGGGGTTTGGTCTTCTCAAATTTTTTTCCTCACTGTACACTCCAACAGTGAAACTTCTCAATAGTTTATTATCTCCTTGAAAATGGTTTTGATGTAAAAAGAACTTAAAATAAGTCAATGCTTAAAACCTTAGGAAACTACTCTTCACATAAATGTGATAATGATACTTAATTTCAGGTTACCATGTCACCTACCAATTTCATCTACATTTATTACAAAATAATTACCTCAATGGCCCTACAAAGAATTTTCCTTCTGTCAAATTTAATAAAATATATCAAGTGAACAGCAAAACTAGCATTCTGTGAATTACAGGCCCTTGGGTTTGTAATTTTCAACAATGAGGATTTTTCAAACTTGTAATTATTGAGATACTTTAGATGCTCTCTGATGTACGAGCATACATGTTTGAACAGAGTTAGGTACTACACACACATCCACAATCATGATCTTCAACTGAAAAGCAAGGTAAGTGTTAAAAAATATGTTTTTCAGAGTTCACTGTATAAAATAGGATAACTGAAGTTTTAGGTACTTGCATTACATTTTTAATTAAATAAATTTCTTAATCTTTTTACCTACTGTACTTGTTTCTAGTGCTTACTCACATCTAATTCCCTCCTTTCTGACTAGCAAGAAGCATCTCATTTCTCAATTCTCTTGTAGATGGGTGAGGCCTTGATTTTAACCAAAGGAGTCTGACTGTGAATTATGCAAAACTGCAGGGCTGGAGCATTTAATAGCAAGTGCACATTCTGAGCAATTTCTTTTTGCCTTTGGCTGGGACCGCAAAGGTAGAGCTACGAGGTGAAAGCTGCCTGGATCTGAGTCACTGTATGGAAAAGAGTTCCTTTGGGTGGTTGCCCATTCTATACTAGACTTTTCACAAGGAAAAAAATAAATCTTTATTGTCTTAAGCCACTGAGATTCTGGGGATGTTATCCTTAGCACAGCCTGACATTACTCTGCAATGCTCTTTAACAGTTTGCCTTTTCTTGGGCTCAAGAAACGATATCACTTATTAGTTGAAATCTGATCAGTAGATAAAGAAAAGCATAGGTTTAGAATTAGAACACTGACATCTACTTTGATCAAAGTTTCTTACTTAGATAAAAGAGGCTGGCATTCTGATGATGTAGAGAAAATAATTTGTTTTCAACCTTTTTCAAAGATCCGTATAACATCATTAGATGGCCAAGGCAGACATAATCTCCACAGGTTTCCTCCATATATCTACCCCATGGAACAAGTGTATGCAACCTACAGGATGTTTTTAGTGGGAGGTCCCTGAACTCCCCTCCACCCACGGACACACTGAATGTACAGTTACGCAGGAAGCGATTATCAGTGAATACGATCGAGAACCTAGCCCAGTGACTCCTACAGAGCGAGTGAACGAGAAAATATCCAAACTGAATGGGTAGGAAAGGCTGTGAAACACTCTCACCATACACCCAACATGGAGCCATACAACAGAGAGAACACGCAACTCCTAGCTTCTCTGTGGGGAGGGAAGGATTTAGGCTCCACATTTAGCACCCCAACTTTTAAGACTCCCACCCGAGGACAGAGCCCTCAAAATACCTAGTTTTGACAGCCAACAAGGTGTCTAGGAGACCCAAAAGACTAGTAAAAAAAGAACCACTAGTTAATGGGTGAGAGCAGGGCCACAGCAATGCCCCCAAGGTGCGAGGCAGGGGGAACAGTTGCCCATTTCCCAGTCTTTCCCTGAAAGGGTCCATTTGCAGAATATGCAAGCTGCTGCCTGAGGCTCTGGCTTTTAATTTAGTACACATCTAAAGGAAACCTGTGATCCTCCCCAGAGACTGGGGAAACAGGCAGACCCCTCCCCCACCTTCTTCCTGTAGCCCACTATGGGGTTACCAGTATCTTCCTGGAGGGAGCTATTACACACATATCTGGCACCCCCGCTTTCATGACTGCTGTGAGAAGGTTCTCTGATTGCCTGGCTCTGATAGCCAAAGAGGTTTGCATTCACAAGTCCCACAGGACTGTGGCAAACAGAGACACAATGCTTAACCAGCTCAGTAGCAACACCAAGCAGCTACATGCCCAGCACAGAGGGAGCAGGCAAAAATGCCCACTCTCAGTTTCTCTCTGGAAGGGCTTTAACTATATACTTTCCCAGATGCTGCCTGAGGTCTGGCTTCCAATCAGCTTACATCTAGGTGCTGAATTGTGATCTTCCCCTTAGGTCTTGGTACACTGTCAACTACTGGAAGCCACTAAAAACAAAGAAGGTAGCTCGGATAATCACAAGGGTTTGAGAGAAAACCAAGAGCTTACTCAGGCCAAGTAAATTGATGAGGTTCATTTCCTATACAAGACTCTGTCAAGACTGGGATAGGTGACTGTTTTGTGCAAAAGCCAACACAGAGAGTCAAGGAATTTAAAGAAATAAAGGATTATATTCCAAACAAAAGAACATAATAAATCTCCAGAAGATTTTAATGAAATGGAGATAAGCTATTTACCTGATAGTTCTAAATAATGATTATAAAGATACACACTGAGGTTAGAAGAACAATGTGTGACAATGAGAATTTATACAAAGAGAGAAAATTAAAAAGTGCCAAACAGAACTCACAAAACCAAAGGGTACTATCCTTCTCAAACTCTTCTAAAAAGCGTAAGTGAGGGACTGCTTCCAAACTCATTACACAAGGCCAGCATTACCTTATACCTAAACTAGAAAACGACACTATGAAAAAAGAAAATTATAGCATGATATTCCTTATAAACATAGATGCAAAAATCCTCAACAAAATATTAGCAAACTGATTTTAACAGTACATTAAAAGAATCATGCACCATAATCAAGTGGGATCTATGCCAAGGATTCAAGAATGGTTCAATATCTGCAAATCAATCAATGTGATAGACTACATTCACAAAATGAAGGATAAAAATCATGATGATCTCAATAGATGCAGAAGAAGCATTTGATAAAATTCAACATCCTTTAATGATCAAAACTCTCAACAAACTGGGTAAAGAGGTTACATATCAAAACACAAACAAGATTGTATATGTCACGATCATGGTTAACATCGTACTCAACAGTGAAAAACTGAAAGCTTTTCCTCTAAGATCAGGAACAAGAATGCCCACTGTCACAACTGCTATTCAACATAGCAATAAAAGTTCTAGACAGAGAAATTAGGCAAGAAAAAGAAAAGGCACACATATTGAACAGAAAGAGGTGAAACTGTCTCTTTGCAGATGACATAATATTAAAAATGCCACCAAAAATCTGTCAGAATAAATTCAGTAAAGTTGGAGAATACAAAAATCAACATACAAAAACCAATTGCATTACTGTACACTAACAACAAAGTATCAGAAAGAGAAATTAAGAAAATCTCATTTATAATAGCAATAATAAAAAAAACTATTTTAGTTAAATAAATTTAACCAAGAAGGTTAAAGATTTATGCATTAAAAACTCTGGACCACTGATGAAAGAAATTGGAGAAAATACAAGTAAATGGAAGGATACTCCATGTTCATGGATCGGAAGAGTTTTATTTATACACACACACACACACACACACACACATATACACATATACAAACACACACACACTACCCAAAGCCATCTATAGATTCAATGCTATCCCTGTGACATTTTTCACAGAATAACAATACTTAAGTTTTTGTGGAATCATAAAAGGCCCTGAATAGACAAAGCAATCTTGAGCAAAAAGAATAAAGCTGGACTCATCACACTTTAAAATTTCAAACAATATTATAAAGCTATAGTAATCAAAAGAGTATGGTACTGACATAAAATCATACACATAGATTAACAAAACAGAGTAGAGCTCAGAAATAAACCCATGTATATATGATCAATTAATTTTTGACAATGGAGCCAAGAATAGGCAAAAAATAATCTCTTTGAAAATGGTGTTGGGACAGTGTATTGCCACGTGCAAAAGAATGAAACTGTACCTCTGTTATGCACCATACAAAAAAATCAACACAAAATAGATTAAAGACTTGAATGTTAAGACATGAAACCATAAACCTCCTAGAAGAAAAACTACAGGGTAACTTGTGTCAAGATGGTGAAGTAGGCAAATGCTGTGTTCACTTCTTCCCATGACCACATAAAAATTACAAATAAATTATACAACCACCATTGAGAAGAACCAGTTGACTCTAGCTGAACAGACATCCTATAACTGAGCACATAAAGCAGCAGCCATGTTGAGACTGGGAGGAGGGGCTGTTCCCACACATATGGTATCTCAGCCATGGAGCTACACTCTGAAGAGCAAGAGGTCCCAGCCCCACACTGGGCTTCCTACCCTGGGGTACCAGTGCTTGTAAGAGATGTCCCTACAACATCTGGCTGTAAAACTCAGTGGGAACTCTGTCCAGGTGAGATGGAGGGCTGCTGTAGACCCAGGTATCTCTTAAAGAACCTGAGCACATACTTACTTGCTTATAAACACTTGCCCTAAGTTCCAGTGATGGGAGGTTGAAAAGCGATGGGGAAGAACTGAACTGTCTGGCTTTAAGACAAGGGCTGGAGAGGAGCTCTCTCTAGGACACAAGGGCTGGCAGGGGCCCTTGTTCCTTGATCAGCCTTACTCACACAGCCAGCAGGTACAAAGAGGTGCCAAATCTGAGTCTCCATCAACATGGCTAACACTGCTCACCTCACCCTGCTGATTCCCTGAGACCCAGCCCCTCCCAACTTGCACATCAGCCCAAACTTCTTTCAGTGACTTTTCCTCACAAGTAGCAGGCCTCTGCCCGCACTATAGACTTTCCTAAATTCTCTTAAAGATACACAAACCCCAGATAAGCTGCAGTTGGCTTTGGTGTGCCTTGTACCTCTTTACTCCAAGCCCAGCAATAGTGGCAGCCAGACTCAGTTCACAGCATAGCTTCTCTCAGGTGCCTCCAAGCCCAGCAGATGCAGCTAACAACAGATCTCTTTATAACTCCTACCAGGTGTTCCGAGGATGGATACAGGCAGCAGCTGATCTTGGCTGTACCCGAGCTCTTCCCAAGAAGCTTCAGAACTAACAAACCTGATATCTGGCTTCAGACAAAACAGAGCACCACACAACTAGCTCCACAAATGACACACCAAAAAGGTGAACTAGGCAGGCACCAAAGCCTAGCAGAAGTAAATTCTGCTTTGTGGGGTCAGGCCCTACACAACACCTGGTCAGCTACAGTCATGGCCAATCCTCACAACTAGTCAGCCCAAGAGTCAATTCAACCCACGGAAGTGCTAATAGCATTCAAGGCTTAACTACAATAGAAGACACACAAAACCCACACAAGGGACACTCCTGGAGCACTCAGCTCATATGAACAGGGAGACTGAGCCACTGGGATGCAAAGGACATCTTCTACATAAGACCACTCTTCCCAAACTGGGAGACATAGCAAATATGCCTAATACAAAGAAAAAAAAAAATAAAGAAGCTGCCAAAATGAGGAGACAAAGAAAAATGTCCCAAATGAAAGAACAGGAAAAAACTTCATAAGAAGAACTAAATAAAATGAAGGTAAGCAATCTATCAGATATAGAATTCAAAACACTGGTTATAAGGATGCTCAATAAACTTAGGGGAAGAAGAAATAACTCAGTGAGAATTTACACAAAGAGATAGAAACTCTAAAAATGAACCAGTTAGAAATGAAGAATACAATAACTGTAACAAAGAATACATTATGTGGGAGTAATAACTTAGATGACTCAGAAGTTTAATAAGCGATTTGGAAGAAAGGCAGATAAAAATAATTAGAATAGCAAAAATAAAAAAGGATCTAAAAAAATGAGGATAGTTTAAGGGATCTCTGAGACATCAAGTGTAACAACATTCGCATCATAGGGGTAACCAAAGGAAAAAAGAGCAGGGATTTGAAACCTTTTTGAAGAAATAATAACAAGAAACCTCTCTAATTCGGTGAAGGAAATAGACATACAAATCCAGGAAGTGCAGAGTCCCTAACAAGATGAAACTGAAGAGACTTACATCAAGAAACATCATAGTTAAAACTGCAGTGGTTAAAGACGGAGAATCTTAAAAACAGCAAGAGAAAAGCAGTTAGTTACTTACCAGGGAACTCCCATAAGACTGTCATCTGATTTCTCAATAGAAACTTGGCAGGCCAGAAAGGAATGGCAGGAAATATTCTAAGTGATGAAAAGCAAGGACCTACAACCAAGGTTACTCTAACCAGCAGATCAGAAGACACACAGACTGAAAGCAAAGGAATAGAAAAATACATTTTATGCAAATGGAAACCAAAAAAAAAAATCTGGGGTAGAAATACTATATCAGACAAAAATAGACTTTAAAACAAAGGCTGTCACAAGAGACGATGAATGTTTCATAATGATAAATGGATTGACCCAAAAAGAGGATACAACCCTTGTAAATATTTATGCACCCAATATAGGAGCATCTAAATATATAAAGCAAATATTGCAGACATAGAGGAGGTGATCAGCAGTAATATAGTCATAGTAGGAAACTTTATTAGCCTTAAATGATACATTAGACTAGATGAATTTAATTGACTTTTTCAGAAAATCTCACCCTGAAGCAGAATATACATTCTCTTCAAGCACATATGGAACATTTTCCAGGATAGATCACATGTTAGGCCACAAAACAAGTCTCAATTAATTTAGGATTAAAATCAAGTTATTTTCTGGGATCACAATGATATGAAACAAGAAATCAATTACAAGAAGAAAATTGAAAAACATACAAATGCATGGAGGCTAAATAATATGCTAGCAAATAATAAATATGTTAATGAGATCAAGGAAGAAATCAAAGATACCTTGTGACAAATGATAATAAAAACACAATGATCCCAAATCTATGGGACACAGTCAAAACGATCCTAAAAAGGAACTTTATAGCAATACAGGCCCACATCAAGAAACAAAAAAAATCCCAAACAGAAAAAATCTCAAACAAAAAAAATCTCAAAAAATCTTTAACCTTATTCCTAAAGAATATAGAAGGAAAAAAAAGAACAAAGTCTAAAGTGAGTAGAAGAAAGAAAAATAGAGATCAAGTGGAAATAAGAGTCTTAAAAAATAATACAAAACATCAATGAAACCAAGAGCTGATTCTTTAAAAAGATAAATAAAACTGACAAACCTTTAACCAGACGCATTAGGAAAAAAGGAAGACCAAGTAAATAAAATTAGAAATGAAAGAAGAAAAGTGACAACCAACACCACAGAAATACAAAGGGTTATATGAAAATACTATGAATAATTACATGAAAACAAATTGGAAAACCTGGAAGAAATGGATAAATTTCTAGAAACATATAATCTTCTAAGACTGAATTTGGAAGAAACAGAAATCTAAACATACTGATTACTAATAAAATCGAATTGGTAATCAATAAAACCCCAACAAACAAAAGTCCTGGACTGAATGGCTTCACAGCTCAATTTTACCAAACATTCAAAGAAGAATTAGCACCTATCCCACGCAAACTATTCCAAAAATTGAAGAGGAGAGAAGGCTCTCAAGCTCATTTTATGAGGCCAACATTGCCTTGATTCCCAAACCAAAGACATTACAAAAAAAGAAAATTACAGGCTAATATTCCTGATTAACATAGATGCAAAAATCCTCAACAAAATATTAGTAAACCGAATTCAGGAATACATTAAAAAGATCATACACCATGATCTTTTTAATGTATTTTATTAAATAATGGAATTTATTTCTGGGATGCAAGGTTGATTTAATATCTGCAAATCAATTAACACAAAACACCACATAAACAAAATGAAGAATAAAAATCATATGATCACATCAACAAATTCAGAAAAAGCATTTAACAAAATCCAATATTCATTTAGGATGAGAACTCTCTGCAGAGTGGGGATAGAAGAAATATAACTCAATATAATAAAGGCCATTTATACAAACCCACAGTTACCATCACACTCAATAGTGAAAAGCTAAAAGCATTTTCCTTAAGATCTGGAACAAGGCAATGTTGTCCACTTTACCGCTTTTATTCAACATAGTTTTGGAACTCTTAGCTACAGCAATCAGACAAGAAATAAAAGTCATACAAATTAAAAAGGAAGAAGTAAAACTATCATCTGCAGATGATGTGATACTATATATGTAGAGAGAATCCTAAAAGGGAACCCTCATAACACTGTTGGTGGGATTGCAAATTGGTACAGCCATTATGGAAAACAATTTGGGGGTTCCTCAAAAAATTAGAAATAGAACTACCATATGACCCAGCAATCCCACTTCTGGGTATTTATCTAAAGAAATCCAAAACAGTAATTCAAAAAGATATATGTATCCTTACATTCATTGCAGCATTATTTACAATAGACAAGATATAATAGCAATCTAAGTGTCCATTGATAGATGACTAAAGATGTGGTACATATATACAATGGAATATTACTCGGGTCATAAAAGAGAATGAAATCTTACAATTTGTGACAACATAGATGGACCTAGAGAGTATTATCCTAAGTTAAATAAGTCAGATAATAAGTCAGACAAAGCCAAATACCATATAATACCACTTATATGTGCAATCTAAAACAAAATAAATGAACCAAAACAGAAACAAACTCAGATACAAAGAACAAAACTGATGGATGTCAGATGGGAGTGATGTTGGAGACCTGGGTGAAAATGGTGAAGAGATTAAGAATTACAAATTGGCAGTTACACAACAGTCACAGGCACATAAGGTACAGCATAAAGAACACAAACAATAATATTATAATAATTATGTATAGTGTCAGGTGGGCACTAGAATTATTGGGGGGATCCCTTAAGTCATATAAATGTCTAACCACTATGCTGAACACCTAAAACTAATGTAATATTGAGTATTAATTATAATTGAAAAATAAAAAAATAATTTGAAAAATAGAACCAAAAAACATACAGGGTAAACTAGACATTGTTCTTTGCAGTAATTTTTTGGATTTGACAACAAATGCAGAGATCAAAAACAAAAACAAACAAGTGGCACTACATCAAACTAAAAACCTCTGTGCAGTAAAAGAAACCATCAATAAAATGAAAAGGTAACCTGTGGAATGGGAGAAAAATATTTGCAAACCACATATTTGGTAAGAGGTTAATATCCAAAATGTATAAAACACTCAGACAACTCAATAGCAAAATAACTCAACAATCTGATTCCAAAATGGACAAAGAACCTGAACAGACATTTTTCCAAAGAAGAACATGAAAATGGCCAACAAAAGCCCATGAACATGGTACATGAAAAGGTGTTCATCTCTAATCAGAGAAATTCAAATAAGACATGATCTCACACTTGTTTGGATGGCTATTATTAAAAAGATGAAAGATAAATGTTGGTGAGGATGTAGAGAAAAGAGAACCCTTGTGCACTGTTGATGAGAAGATAACTTAGTGCAGTCACTGAAAAACAGTATGGAGATTCCTCAAGAATTTTAAAAAGAACTACCTTATGACCCAGCCACCCCACTTCTAGAGATATATCTCTAGGAAAGGAAGTCATTATCTTGAAGAGGTGTTTGCACTCCCACGTTTACTGCAGCATTATCCGCAATAGCCAAGGTATGGAATCAGCCGGAGTCCATCAATGGATAAACGATCCAAAGACATGGCATGTGTACACAACAAAATATTTCTGTTGTTTGAGTCACTCAGTCTGTGGTGTTTTGTTACGGTGGGCTGAGAGACTAACACACACCACCCCTCAAAAGCTCCCCTGGCTACGACCCACTCCACATGGCCTTTCCTCCCTAAGTTACCATCCTTCTATGAATTTCTAGTTAATATACATTGAGGCCTAACATTTCTAAATAAAATGCTTTACTTTTTTTGACAATTGAACAATTATGTTTATCTCACCAACTAAATTGTAAATCTCCTCTTGAGAGTCCATGCTCTGTATTCCATCTTTTTATTCCTCAAAATTGCATACGTAGTAGCTATTCAAGGAAGGATTCCATTAATGGTCCAATATTTTCCTTGTGATTTTTTGTAATTAAAATATGAATCAGTCTAGAATCCTAAGAAGAAATTTTTTGAGTCAAGGGTGAGAATTTTTATATTGTCTATAATATTTTTCATTATAAATTTCTATAAAACATGATTGTTATAAATTACTTCATGTCATATTTCTACTATAACTGCTTCTGTGATTTTGTTCAATGTTTAAAAAGGGTAGAATCAAAAGAATTGGGGCAATTAATTTGTTTTAATTGTCTTCATCATTTATCAGATTAGTTTTCAATTCAATATAGCTTGCAAAGTGACACTTGGTTAAAATTTTAATTAGGGAAGTAAAATGTGTTTTAAATGTAATACCTGTATTTTGTAATGAACTAAATAATTTGGGATGAATAGCTATGGGTTTCCTTTACAACAACAACAAAAAATGGGCTCACCCATTTTCAATCATGAGCAATAATCAGAATTATATCAAGAGTCTAAAATCTTCCATATATAGAGACATATTCATTGAAATGAAAAGGACAGAAATTTATGTGTGTTTCTCTGTGTGCCATTATGTGTCTCTTTCTGCCTTTCTATTTCATTCTCTGACTCTACTTCTTCCTGCCAGCTTGGTTCTGTTGGTCTATGTCTGTCCCTGAAAACACACATCATTTTCTCCTGGAATTGTAGGCAAAATACTCCTGAAAGTTCTTGGTGTTCTCCAGTTTGTTCTGAACTTATATTACTTGGAGCTTACTGAGCAAAACTCAACATCGATCAAATGGAAAAAGGAAACACCACGAAGTTACAGCTCCAAGCAAAACCACTTTATGACTGTGTGGCTGGGGTGCACATTAATGACACCAGTGCCCAGGTGGCCAAATTTATGTCCACCCTCTTGATCTGATAATACAGAGCAGGGGATGAATTGGTAATGAACCAGGCTAAAAACAGATGGTGACTCCATGTGTGTTTGCTGAAAATCTACAGAGGGAAAACATTAAACACGTGTCTTTAAATTTAAATTAGTGCATTTCAAAAAACACAGACTGTTGAGCTTTTGAAAACAGGCTGGCTGAATGTGTTTCATCTTATAGTTTTGAACTCTGATGTGTTTTGGGGAATAGCAACAGGCAAAATAGATGGTATGTTAGTTACCCTTTCTTTAGCTCCTCAATATCAGTGGTGCTCCACTGTAATTAGCTGCTTGTGTGCAGTTCTTTGTCATTAAATTTGCTACACTCTAATTAGGAAATTTAGAAAATTCAAAAGACCACCGTCTAAAAATTGGCAGCAATTATTAAATATATTTTCTCAGATTGATTTTTTTTTACTTTACAGTGATGATTGAGTTTAGTGCTGACATGATTTTTTAAAAACATTTCCTTGATGTACAAATGCAGTATTTTATAAAAATGAACTAAAATATATAACTTTCTACTGATACACACACACACACCTGGGCTGTATTGGAGATATTTGTGTCTGAGTCTACCCAGAAATAATTATCTCTTTGATTTACACTACGAGACAAATAAAATTGGTGTTCAAATGCCAATCCAAACACATCTCAGAATAATTTTGGGGAAAAGCTACCACAAACCCACCCTATGATTCTGTGAGGGCCTCAGATGATTTAATATAAAACTACATAAAAATAAGTATAGTTGAAGGTTGGGTAGAGTTTATAGCAAGTCCAGAATTTGGTCTGGACTCCCTAGACAATAGAGTTACAGGAAATCGGGGCCCAGATAATAGAAGGATAGGACTGGTTTACTCCCCAGACATCTCACATCTGCTTTGCATAAATCTCTGGGCTATTATTACCTGAGCAATTCCTTCTTTGTTTTCCTAGGTAATACTCAAACTGTCTAAGTTCCAGGCAGATTTGATTTACACCTTGGACATGCCTGAGTTTACCCAAAGTGGCAGAATTTCTTAGGGGTGCCAATTCTCTATTACCATATGGATTTACTTCTTAAATATAATCTCTCTCTTCCTTTTGGTTTGGTGGTAGTGGTAATGATGATGTTTTAGGGGAGAGCTTATTATAAATGTTATTAACTTTTTGTTCAAATATATAAAAATCTTTAACAAGTGTCCTCATCCAGGAAATATGCCAAGTGGCAAATATTTTCACAAGCCTAGGGGACAAGGGGAGGAAGAGTTGTAAATGGAACTTCCCAGGGGTTCCTGATTCTACCCTCTCTGCTTAGGAGCTTCTCTCCCTCCCTGCGTCTTCATATTCTTTGTCCCTCTTTGTCCCTCCTTTCTCCTGTTTGCTTCCCCCTCTCTGTCTTGACTTGAGAAATGCAATTCAGGGAAACTTATGGTCCATGATTTTCTTTGGAAATTACATGTTATTCAAAGCAGAACAAACTCAAAGAGAACAATAAGAATCCTTGTCTTTTGTCACTGTTTCAAATGTGAGAATTTACAAAATTAAGATTCCAAACTCAAAGTCTGAGAAGCAGAAAGTGCAAGTTCATAAAGTCTACAACAGGAATGGGAAGCCTTGATGAATCTGCCATGGTGGTACTTCTGCTCTGTGATCCCAACATTAGTTCCTTCTGTTACTAGACTGAACAATTCATACCTGCAATTCTATTATACATTTCCCGACGACAGGGCTCTTGGGTTTAAATCATTGGTTTTTCATATCTCTTAGCATAGTGATTTGCATGTAATAACAAATATTACTGCAGTGATATACAGTGCTTAATATATATATTTTAATTTGGCCCCTACAAAAACTGTGAGGTACAACAAGCAAGTAGTGGTATTCCCATGTGACACAACATGAAATATGCTGAGTTAATTTATCCAAGTCCCACAGTTTTTATACTAGCTATCAACTGATATTTGTTCTGTAATAATCAAATCTAAAATTGGCAGCTAACTGGTCTATGAAAATGTCTGACAAAGGTGTTTTCTCTAAGACTAAATGGCTGTTATAACTGAACTGGAAGCCTATTTCCTTCACCTTATTCAAAGTTTCGATACCAAAATTCTGGATTCAAAAACTGTTTAAATAATTTTGCCAAAGCATTTATATAGCCTATTTAACATTAAATGTTATGCAATATGCGCCATGTTAAGATAAATTAATACCTGATTTTGCACATTCCTCATTCATTCTGAAACCATTTACGGTATCTTACTACATGCCAGGTCCTGCATTAAGAGTAGGGAGGGAGAACACGTGAAAGATACATGGTCTGTGCCCTCAAGTAGTGTGACATTTAGTCATGGAAAAAAACTGTAAAGAGACACTCAGGCACTTTGAACACAAAGTGCTAAAGCTGAATTATGAACAAAACATTCTGCTAAAGCATAGAAGGATTCTGCCACCATTTTCAATGAGACCTGTCCATACCGATCCGATAGCCCCAGTCTTACATATTTTCTTTGAGATTTGCCACTGTAATGTCCTCTCTGCAACCCAGAGAAGATTTGCTGTTTTTCTATACCCCGAGGTGGCAGTGTGATTTGTGAAGTTGCAAGGTTGGTATAGGCCCATAACACTGATTCCCAAGTGACACTTTTTGAAACTCTGAAAATAAGGGAGCACTTTTTATGTTCAATATTGCCACCTTTAACAATTCATTGGGGTTTACACATCTTCTTGGGAAATTCAAATACAACTTAACTGTTTTTGTAGTCTAAATGAAATCTCCGATATATATGCATACAATTTTAGGTTATTATTTTTAACAAAGATGGAGTTATTCTCCAATGTTCAAAACTGATATTTTAAAACTTTTAAAATCATTTTAATATACAGAAATGTAAAAAAAGGAAATGATCTACAACCCCTCCTTTAAAAAGAGCATCACTTTTAACATTTTGCTGTTTATTTCCAGTTCTTGATGTGTCATACATTTATAAATATGGAATCATACTTACTTAAGTATGATTTTATAATTATTTAAAAACCATATTAGTCATTTCTATGTGTCATTAAAATGATGTAGATAAATATTTAACATGTTATTTTAAAATAAATAGTATTTATTAGACACTAATCCTACTATTTTACTATATAGATACCATGTGCTTCAGGAGAAAATGAATAGAAATGTTGAGTCAATCAATAGGTTTACGTGTTTTTAAGATTTTTAAATTATGATTCCAAATTACCTTATTAAAATTTCTTTTCCCACCATTAGTGTACAAAAATGCCCTAAACAAATAGATTTTGAGATCTATTTGGAAAAAAAAGTAATGACAAGGATGATTACATAAGTAGAACACAGCAAATAGAGTAATAGTAACTAATGGACACTTTACTAGGTGACCCCATTACTCCAGTAAGAATTATGTTAATAACTATATGAGATTGTAAACATTTAATAGGATGTTTCCTACTCTCAGATGTTAGTTTTATTATCACACTTAACTCTAAGCTTCTTCTTAGGAACAACTGTCTTTGATCTTTAATTTTTCATACTTTAGCACCCAAAGCATTCTCAGGACATAACTGATATACTTAAAATACACTGAGTGAATCATGTAGACACAAACTCCAACTTGAAAAAAGAAGATTCTGTCAAAAGCTTGAAACAAAGTAATAAATGTATTTTCAGTTGTATTATAAGTCAAAGCTTTCTGCCTTCCATGAAGCTTGACCAATCTATATAATCCCTGCCCTCAAATAACTCATCTGCAGTAGAGAAGACAGACATGTAAGCAGGATCGACTACATAATGCATGGAGCCTAGTACAAAATGAAAATGCAGAGACTCTTCTCCAAAAATTAAGAATTTCAAGAGAGCCACAGTGCAGCATTAAACCACAAGTGGGGTCCTGTTAAGTGTGTATCTTGCCTGATTACACGGGTCACACACCCATGCAGTCAGTCCTGGATGTTAGCTCAAGTGTAGGGTACAGCAGGGGAAGTGCCTGAATGGAAGGGAATAGTGAAGATTAGTGGGTACACAGTGGAAGTGGTGCTCTCTAGAGCGTTCCAGTGGTTCCATCAGTTGGGATGCAGTAATCAAGATAAACCTGATTTCTTTTAGCAAAATAAACAAATAAACAAACAATAAAATAAAATAAAATAAAATAAAATAAAATAAATGCAGACAATGAATCAAACCTGTAAAAAAAGAAATGGACTTATTTGGGCCTGCTGCATCCACTAACTCAATACTTGACAGCATGCATTGTTGTTTCAAGACTAAATCTAACATTTGGAGCAGAGTCATTTTCATGTATGAAGAATAGTAAGGCAGACATACGAGATGAACACCAAATATGTTTGTGATTGTTTCTTGATCTGTAGGAGCCAAGAACACTCACATTTTACTTTTTTCCCCTAACTCAGTCAAGACAATATAATTCTAAGAAAGCAAATGAAAAATATTCCAGCACAGGACATCAATCGTTTTTCACAATAAGAGTGAGCAGACCAACAGACCTTTTGGCTTTTCTTATTTGGATTAACTTCAGTGTCTAAAAGTTGCTAAGTAACACTTTTAATAATGAGATTTCAAGGCCAGGGAATTAATGATCCATGGCCCTATTTAAGAGAAATATTAGTGCATCGTAAGGCGAGATGGCTGAATCCAGTAATGGGAACTTTGGGTAATACACTTAACCACTTTCATGTGCTACTTTTTCATTGCTGCTCATGGTCATTTTGGCATGACACTATTTTCTATTGGACCATTTGCAAAGATTATTTCATCATTATCTTAAGTTAGCTAATAATTATGTGGGAAAGTAATGATATAGGGAGAATAATCATTGTATAGTCATTACCATTTTTGAAACGAAGTTATTTCTAGATCAGATAAATATAAATATTTAAAACACACTAAGTACAATTTAACTTTTTAAAATACATCTCATGGATTCATTTCAGTAAAACCAAACCTACAGCACACCCAAAACCACTACACTACACACACAGACACACACACACACCCTCACAAACCTCTCCCTGCACTGGAGACATTCATCCACTCTGCCTTGTACTTGAAATACTTGCTCCACCCTGGGAAACTTAAGCCAAGGGCTCAACCACCACACAGAGAGGACACAACCTGGGCAGAGAACAATGTCTGAAGGTCTCCTGAAGCCAAACTTGGCTCAAACCCTGTCAGCTTAGAGGCAAAGGAAACTTCAAAGAAGTAAACAGCTTCTGTGGATCAGCGTCCATGGAGTTTTAAGGTTGAATAAACCCCCATAAATTGGCTTGGACTCTTTCTGCTGACAGCACAAAGAGTTTCAGGAGGGAACATAGCACCTTTTAAAACAAATGTCTGATTTCTTTTTAAAAAAATATTGAGTTTTTCATCTGAGGAACTTCTTCAAGTAGCAATTCACCTTCTAGTACCAGCAGGCAGACCACTCCAGTTCATACTGGACTACTTCTCATGGCCTCTGAGAATGGAGACCTTGGAAAATTTGGGAATGATTTAGGGAACTCTGGAAGAAACTTCTGGAGGCATTCATTTTGGCTAGCATATGAAAGCCTGGGATCCTACAGCTAGTTTTTTTTTCCTGCAGAAATGAAAATTGCTCACAAATTGCCCAAGTCTGAGGTTTTATAATTTTTACGATAAATTCAGAGAGTTGCTACATAAAAGTGACTTATTCTCCCTACCAACAACCAGGGAAAGATGGTTGAAGATGACAGCACAGGGAAGAGGAGCTCTATGTTTAGAAGTGTCTGACAGTTTGGGTTTCCAGTTGGAGCTTTCTCAGGGGTACCCTAACATCTGCCTTTCAGAGATTTATGTACTCAAGACACATGATAACTTTATTAGAAAGAAATATCATGTGAAGTGAGGTGTGCAGTAACCTGAATATGCCCCCAATAAATTGGCACTTCTAAATTCTATGTGGGTGATTATATGATTTGCATTTCAAATACATAACTAAACACTTCTTCTCATCAATTTCAGGTAAATCTGCAATACATATTTTATCACAAAGCAAGCACTGTCTAGAATCTGTAACATATCGGCTATGACTATGGGTAAACTATTCCCCACTGTGAACCTCAAGTTTCTCATCTGTGAAATGGTTGAACAACCTTTTAAGAGTATTGAGGAATTCGGTGAGCTATGTAAAGTATTTCCTATATAGCAAGCAATAAACACAAGTCATAGGCATACTATTCATTGTAATGTTAGAGAACCCTGAAGCAACATCCAGTAATATGGGTGACTCAATAGTCTTCATAAAGAACTCTTGGTCAGCAGGTGCGACTCCCTCATCTCTATACTACTCAGTGTTCAATACCCTGTCTGAAGACAGACAGGTACACACAAACCAGTGGCTCCTGGGACTGCTGCATTGAAGGGCAGCCCTAGCCGAGCCCTCTGCCCAAATAAGACCCTCCATGCTCAATTTTCTCTGTGATCTTCAAACATCAGTGATCATTGTTTCTCCTTTATCTTTACCCTATCTCTCTGCTCAAGGGTAACAAAGGCCTCTTGACTGGTTCTGGTCTCTCTAGTCCTTTAAGGATTGTCACAGAACCCTAAGTTTTACTCTATGCAATACACTTCTCCTCAACACACAGATAGAATTAAGGAAATCGTATTTTCTGTACTCTGCTTCCAGATTTCAAATTTGAAAAGTTAACTACAAAGAGGAAAACTCAGTGGTTGGGAACAACGGTGACAAAGAGAAACTTTTTTTATGTTTTTTTTTTAATATTCCAAAAACTTAATACATTTAAAATTGGACAAGATAAAAGTGTGAGTTATTCTGCTGTGAAGATAGTCTGAGGAAAGGGGCAACAATTATTCTTAGACGAGAAAACCTAAATAACCACTAAGCATGTGAAAAGACATTCAACTCCACTGAAAGAAAAGTATAAATTGAAACCACAATGGAGTACCATTTTACACCGTTATTTGAAAACACTTTTGTATATGACTATGCCAGAAATTAGTGAGAATGTGGAAAATTGGGAATTCACATACTACTAGTGAGAGTTTGCATTATTCCATTTTTAGGACATTCTGATAATATCCATAAAATCGAAGCTGTGTATATTGGAAGAGCCAACAATTTCACTTCCAAGTATACCCCTGAAAAACTCACTCATTTGCAAAGTGCACCTTGTATAGGAATGTTCATGGCAGTACTGTTAAACATCTATCAATCAGTGAAGAAATGTCATGAAATATGTCCATGGAAGAATATGAGCAGAGAAGTGATGAAACTAGCTTTCTATAAATCAACAAAGATGCATTTTACAAACACATGTAGAGAAAAATTTGGTTTTCAGAAGAACTAGAATGTGATGTAATTTATGTGAAGTTTAAAAACACAAAAAAGCAACATCGTATACATATCTAATAAAAAGCAACTGAAGTGTCCTATGATAGATGATTGGATAAAGAATCTGTAGTACATATATACAATGGAGTATTACTCAGCCGTAAAATGAAATACTGCCATTTGTGACCACATGGATGGACCTTGAGATAATCATGCTAAGTAAAATAAAACAGACAGAAAAAGTAAAAAATCTCATGATATCACTTATATGTGGGATTAAACCTACAAGCAACAAATGAACAGGACATAGAGAGACTCATGAACATGGACTGTAGACTAGTGGTTACCAGAGGGTAGCAGGGAGAGGGAAGGGGGAAGTAGATGGGTTAAAGGGGGTCAAATATGTGGTGAACACACATTGCAGTGTATATATATACGCCTTACTGTTGAATTGTATGTCTAGATTACTGGATTTCGTTATCCAATGTCACCAGAAAATAAAAATTAAAAATATAATTTTGGCCACAGCGAAAAAAATATACATATAAATAAATGTGTGGGGTTGATAGAAAATTTGGGTTAGAAGTTATTTTTTTTAAGGAGCTTTTGCTGGGAGAAAGATGAATCAGGTGAGATGTCAAGTGCATTGATAATGTTTTGTTTCTGAAGCTGAGTTTATGCCAAAATCATTTTGTATCCAAAATATTTTTAAATTTTTAAAAATCTTTGATGTGTTAAATCAGATTGGTTTTTAGGATGAGCAAAATATGGAGAGAAAGGAACTAACATTAATTGGACACTTAATCTGTTATATTTGTTTTACTCTTTAATCCTTATTGCTGTCTCTCCCATTTTATAAGTGACCAGCTGGTAGAGTTTTAAGTACTTGAAAGATATTTAAGGATATAACAGATATTTGACCAAGTCTAGTTGGCTCCAAATAATTAGATACAGGACATTGCAGGAAAAGGGGGAAAAGCTTCAGCCCACAGAAAGATCAACAAAGAAGCCCTATAACAGTGGGCCTGACAGGCTGCCTTCCTCCTTCTGCTTTATCTTGTAAGTCAGCACCTCTGACATTTTCTTTTCTTCATTTATTTATATGTATCTACCCCTAGTAGACAATAAGTTATTCAAGTTCAAGGTCTATGTCTGATTCACTGCCACAGCTTCATGCTGGAGTTACTGCACAGAATATAGTGGGTGCTTAGTCCATGTTGGATGGATGGCTGAATAAAAGATAATCATGCAGATGAGCCAATATGATCATGTAGAGATGATCTCATCATTCATTTTTAAGAAGGTATTGATTTCGACACATAAAAGTCAGTACAGATAAGAAAAGGTAAATCAAAAACAGAATACTTAGACTCAGCTGCAAAATGAAAGAGAGCTGCATGTTCTATTACGGAGGCAAGGTAATTCCCTTCAAAGTGGTAATTAAGGGAGATGATTCTAATTTGAAACTGGTTTCCTAAGTAGTGTTTGGCTTTTAGAAATCTCACAGGCCTTTAATTTACATATATTTTGTTTAACTCTCTATAGCCCCCCACCTCCCACCAAACCTCCCAAATTCTTTAAGATCAAGGAGATGAGTCACAAAGTTTCAAAGAACAAGTTACTAAACATTATTTTGCTACCCAAAATCTCAAGAAAATATGAAATGTGAAAATTTATGAATTAAAAGCATTAGTATTATGAAAAGGAGTTTCTGCTCAAATGTCTTCTGTCATATCATCTCTGATCATCCAGAATAGTAAGCTCCTCCTCCATTATTCCTATCTATCTCCTTCTTCTGTTTTACTCTTCCTGACAATGACACAGCATCTATTTGTGTGATGTGTCTTCTGTCCCCTCTATTCCATAAAATATAATCTCTGAGAGGGTAGAAACTTCACCTGCATTGTTTATAGATATATCCCTGGCACCTAAATATATATTAAAAGAAAGAATGAATGAATGAGTCCATCTTTAATTTGCAATCATCCTTAGCCAGATTTTCATTTTAAAAAATGCAAGTCTTCCTGTGACTATATTTATCCATATATATGTATTCAAATACAGTGGACAGAAAAATTTTTCTTTCTTGTCATTTTTTTGTTTAAAGGTTTATCGAGGTATAACTGACAAAGAACTGCACGTTTGATGTGTACAACTTGGTAAGGTTTGACACATGCAAACACCCATGAAATCATTGCTACAATCAAGATAATGAACATATTCATAACCTCTAAAAGTTTCCTTGTGCCCCTTTATAGCCTCTCTTTGCACTCATCTGTCCTCAGGGAACCAAGGACATGCTTTTTGTTACTACAGATTAAATTTTTGAAAATTCTATATAAATGAAGTATGTACTTTTTATGCCTGGATTCTTCCACTCAGCACAATTATTGTGAGACACGTATGCTGCTGCATTATTTCATTACTTTTTATTGCTGAGCAGTAATTTCTTGTATACATATACCAGATTTTGTTTATCCATTCATTGACTGATGGGCATTTTTGGTCATTTTCAGTTTCAGGCTATTAACAAAAAAACTGCCATGAACCTTCACATGCAAGCCTTTGTGAAGACATATGCTTTCTTTCCCCTTGAACAGACTCCTAGGAGTGAAATGGTTGGGCTATGTGGTAGGTATATGCTTAAGAATTTAAAACACCAACTATTTTCCAAAGTCATTTTAGGATTTTACATTCCCAATAGAAGTGTATGAGATCCAGTTGATTCACATCCTTACCTACACCTGATATGGTCAATTCCTTTCCTTTTAGATATTGTAATAGATGTGTACTGGTATATCACTGCATTTTAATTCATGTGCTGTTAGCATATTTTCTTGTGCTCATTTGCTGTCATATCTTTTTTGGTGAAGTGTCTGTTAAAATATTTTACCCATTTTTTTAAAAATTAGATTTTTTTAAGTTTTAGGAATTTTAATATTTTCTGCATCTACTTAATATTTAATTTCCCACTGTTTCCCATTTTTTCATTGTTTGAACAATGTCTTTAAAGAGCAAAAAATCAGATTTTCTTTATTGAACAAATTTATTAAAGGAACACTCTTGCTAGGATCTTAGACTTCAGATGCTTGCTTGAAAACAAGGTCTCTGCCTTCAGAGTACTTACTATTTAGTATAAAGAGCTACTATTGCTCAATACAGGAAAATAGGATTATTACTGGCCACATGTCAATCTAATAAATCTTGGAGGTGAGGACTGTACATCAAGGTAAGGCTGTGGCCCATCATCTGCAGAGCCAGGGTGCTTAAAGGCATTCCACAGGTGGCAGAATGTTATATAGATTGGTCTAACTTGACTTATCATGGATAAAAACAAGAAGCAATGAGATACAACATAGCTATCTAGAACTTTTTCTGAATTGCAAATGACTCGAGTAATTTAGTGGTATACTTCTATTTTTCCATTTTATAAACCATCTACTGAGTATTTTGTACTATCTGAAATGCAAGAAAATGAATGAGTTTCACTCACAGTAGCTGTACAGAAATACGATCCAAATCTGTTTACATTTTGATAAACAGTATAATTAATAGACAACAAAAACTTAAAATAGAAACAGTCTATGTGCTTATTTTGAGAGATGTCAAGAAGACAGAGATTTAGGTATAGTGCATTCTACTCCTTAAGACACCCTAAGGAATGGAACAGAATGATGTGCTAGGAAGACTGGATGAAACATTTTTTAAGAAGATGAGAGAACATTGGAAATACTGAGTTGACGTGATTGATGATTGATCAATATAAGTCTGAAAGACATAGTACATCAATGATGACTAACATTTTGTGCCAAAATTCCAAAAGAAATAAAATGGTGCTATGTAAGTTTCAGGAGAAGTATATAGTTTTGAGTTAAAGATAAGTTTAATTAAACACATTGATTTTGGACCCACAACAAGATAGCCAACTGGAAATGTCCAGGACACAAGGCAAAGCATGACTGACACTTAGAGGATTCACTAAGACTATGAGTCATTAGCAAAAACATGTATCTGACAGTAGATACATTTTTGAAGAAATATGGAAATAAAAACAGCACTGGGTAGAAAATGAATACCGGGTAAAAGGATATAGAATTGTTTCACAGAAGCATTGAGTTAAAAGTAATTCAATTATTTTAATCTCTTCTGCAGTGGGGCGGGGAGAGAAGACACTTTTTACAATATCTGATGTGGTCCATAGGTATTTAGTTTAAAAATGGAGTATTTATAGGTTTTCAAGATAGCCTACTCCTTGGACAGTCAAACTGGAAAAAGCCTTTGTTGTGTTGAGCCCCATATGACTGAACTATTATCTTCGATCTTGGTTACAGTTCCTGGCAGAGTAGGCACTCAGCATTTGTTAGGTGACCAGATGATTCTTGCGTTCTCAGCCAGTTCAGTCAGCCTACTGTCTTCCATGTGTAAGCCAGATGGCTGAAGAGTTACATGACTTTTTATGCAAATCATAGTCACTTGTCATCATAATTGTCTATTGTATGCCCCACCTGTCTTTTTATTTCTTAAGGTAAATATTCTACCTTTCCAAAGAAAAGCCTTTTGTGATATGATATCCAGAGAAATTTTAAAGAACATGAATAAAGAAATGGCATATGACTTTCTTCTCAATAAAAGTAGGTGGAGTTATTAGTTCTGAATGGAAATATTTGAGGAGACTGAAAGTTTTGATTAGTGGCTCTGGAGAAAGGTACTTAAGAACCAGTAAAAAGATTTTGGAACATGAACTAAAATGTATACATTATAGATTTTCAGTAGACTATGATAGTTTAATAATTTTTTTCCAGAAAAAAATCTACCATAGGAATTATGGAGAATGGGGACAATGAGAATATTACCTAGTTAAGCAAAGTAGAGACAATGTAAAATATAACACAGATATGTTGGACCATGAGAACTCCCCCTTAGATTTCTTCAGATAAGAATCCTACTACTTCCTTTATTCTGTCAGTCGATCAATGGGTTTTGTTAGCTCTGAAGGATCACTGTATGGGATAAGGCCAGGAACTGCATTTCTGGTGAGGAATCGTAGATTAAGATATACCCAGGTTCAGGTTTCTTAAAGGGGGAAAATGTTTCATTAATGGGGTGCTCACTTCTCACAAATAAACTACCTCTCTTTCTTGGGTAATTTCTATTACTCAGAATTATCTCTTGCCTTAGGAGAGCTAGTCAACCAAACAATCATGGCTTGCCATTTGAGTTTCCCCTCCACTAATCTTTAATAAGGCACAGAGATTAAGAGCATGGATTTGGGAGTCAAAGAAAATTTTTTTTTTCCTATTAGTTCATGTAAGCAATACTAAATTACTTAACATCTCTGGTTACTCTTTTTTCATCTAAAGTAGGAATATGATATTATTTAGGTTGTTAAGTTTTTAAATGGCTGTTAAAGGATTAAATGAGGTAGCATCTAAAACACCTAGCTGAATGGGTAGAAAAATATTAAAAATTGTTATTGGGTTCCAGGACTTCTAGAATCCCTGCCCTTCCTCTCACATGGGAAATTTATATTCTCTCATCCTTACTCTAAGGGATGCTCATGATCCTGAGATTTAGAGATTATAGAAACACTATGAATAACAAGACACTGTAGGCATGTATTATAGACAACTGTCATTTGAGAAGTTGTTTTAAATATGTTCTTGGGTATCTTAGAATGCACAGAGGTTTAGGAGAGGGAAATCAGTAAATACAACAGTAAATAAAACAGTAATGCTTATACAAAAACTGATAATACTAGAGAAGCAGCTGAATTCACTCAGTTACAGGCAAAAGCAGCTGCAAAATCGCTGACTTCCCCATCTTCACAACTGCCTGACCTCCTTGCTTAACTTACTACAGAGAGACCACAGAAGTAAAAACTACATGTGGAGGAATACACAGATATAAAACTCATTCAAAGAAGGTAAGAGTCCAGAAGTGTAACATTCACATGTTACTCCTCAAACTTGAGAGAGGTATAATTGTCAAGAAACCCAAAATGGCAAAAGGTCAAAGCTTTCAGTTCAATGCAACAGGTGCTATGCTCCATTGTGGAAGCACTTCTTCCTTGGGTTTTAAATGCTCTAACCAGCAAAAGATAGGGAGAACAGTTTTTTGCAAGTGCGTAATAAAGTTTCCAGACCCATGTATTCTAACTTTGGGAGAAATAGTGCCTCATCTAAGTCACTTGCTTAGAGTGAATGCCCCATGTCACCCTTGCAAGGTGTTAACTGCCAACTGGTGCTGTGCGTGAATGTTTGCTAAGCCTTATTTAATGAGTAATGAGGTATATGTTAAGACTAGTGAGCTCCATGAGGATCAGCCCACTGGCTCACATTTTTTGGCTGAAAAATGTTTCTTGGTCAAGCTATGGCATATAGAAAACTTTACAGAGACGTTATATAAATGCTACTTTTAGAAGCATGGTGGTTAGGGAAGGCAAATCCAACAGTATCTACTTTATAAAGACAAATCACTGTCTTTTCCATTATTGTTGAGGTCTGAATGATTATGTCCCCTTAAAATTCATATGTTGAATCTTGACTCCGAAGGTGACAGTATCAGGAGGTGGGACCTTTGGGAGATAGGTCCCTTATAAAAGAGACCTCATCGAGCTCCCTAGACGGCATCCACATGGAAGACACAGCAAGAAATCTGTGAGCCAGAAGGGGGCCCTTTCCCAACCCTGCCGGCACTCTGACCTCAGACTGTCAGCCTCCAGAATTGTAAGAAATATGTTTCTGTTATTTATAAACCACCTAGTAGTCTATGATATTTTGGTACAGCAGCTCAAACGGACTATGATGGTAGGGCTGCAATATAGTCAGCATTTTGCCAGATAGCTAGCTGGATCTCCAGGGACTCAGTATCAGTGTCTTTAGAATACTGAGTACCCAAAAGTGGGGGTAATCCGACCAGGTTTTGTAAGAGCAGTCTATGTTGTTGATCTTGCATGAAATGCATCCCTGCCATCCAAGACACACCGGTCATGAGTCCACTGACCAAACTTTAGGGAGACTAGAAATAAGGCTGGCTTGAGATACACAGCATTTGGTATCTTGTTCATATTATCATTGAGAGTTTCCTCTGTAAAGGGGACCATTAGTGAGCATTTGCATGAGATGGTTTCATACTCTGGGCTCATTCTGAGGGGACCATTGACGTAACTCTTTCCCAAACCTCCTTGTTATTAATCTGCAAAAATTCTTCCATCTGTCTCTGGCCAAACCATGCCTCAAGATCAATATAGACCCATACCTTAGACTACCTATCCTTTAAGGCAAAGCAAAGAACAAATGTACCAGCAGTCCTCACTTTGCATGGTTCTGATATGCAAGAATTTGTTATCACGCTTTAAATAACAACAGCTGCTCAAAAACACAGTTCAAATTTCAGTTACCATGGTATATTAACTATGAGAGATCACATAAACTACAAATTTCACTGCCAGCTCTTCAGTCCTTTATGTAAACAATATACGTACACAATAATCAGTGACCGGTCCTGTCGCCTCTTTTAAAGTCTATCCATGAGTGGTCACAGTTTGTGTTATTCAGTTCATGCATAGCAAAATGTGTCATTTTTTGCTTCCTTGTCTCCCATGATAAACCCATGTGACTTATAAAAATGGATAATTGTAAAAGAGAACTGGCCCGCAAAGATGTATATATAGCAAAAAAAAAAAAAAAAAAAAAAAAAAAAAAAAAAAAAAAAAAAAAAAAAAAAAAAAAAAAAAAAAAAACACAAAAAACAAAAAACAAAAAACAAAAAACAAAAAAACAAAAAACAAAAAAACTGATAACTCTAGAAGTAAAATCTGGTTATAAAAAAACAGCTGACCTTTGGAATGTTGACATTTTTCACCATTTAAGAGACTCTAGATATGTAGTCAGAGGAACTTATTGACATAAATGAGACTCTAGATATGTAGTCAGGCAAACTTATTGACATAAATGAGGAGAAGTGTGAAAGAAGGTGAAGAAATTCCAGGGGAAGTGATCCTGACAATAAAGTTAAAGGAACTCTTAGAGATAGTTTACGGCAATGCAAGTGCAAAAGATATTAGAAGGATAAGAAAGAATATGGCAATTCAAAGCATAGAAAAGATGCTCTTCATTTTGTAAGTTATACAACAAGGAGGTAATCATGTTCAAATTACTCTTGATAATGTTTTTTTAACAAATAAACAAAACTTTAATTCTCAATGTTTTAAATAGCTGTGTAATAAATATTAATTTTACTATTTTATTTAGCTATACATTTATAATTGACAGTGAGAGTTTTTAATGTTTGACAATTTTTAAAGGCCACAGAACTAAAGCTTTCCCCATTAATTAAGATTTCTTTCTCTTCAAAAAATTAATTTGAGTAATCTGACCCAGCAATCCCTCCTCTGGGTATCTACCCTCCCAAATTGAAGACATTAGTTTGTATTCCTACAAATATATGTACCTCCATGTTCAGTGAAGCTTTATTCATAATAACCAAGACATGAAAACAAGCTAGTGTCCTTAGACTGATGATTGGATAAAGATGTAGTACATTCATCAATGGAATACTACTCAGCTGTGACAACATGAATGGACCTTGAGCGCATCACACGAATTGAAATAAGTCAGATAAAAAAGGATAAGAACTATATGATTTTACTCATATGTAGGATATAAAAAAGCAACAAATGAATAAACAAAAACTCATAGACACAGACAACAGTATGGTGGTTAGCAGAAGGGAAGGGGTGGGGGAAGGATTAAGAAAATAAAGAGGGTCATATATATGATGGAAAAAAAATTAGACTTTGGGTGGTGAGCACACAATGGAACAAACAGATGATGCATTAGAACTGTATACCTGAAACTTATGTTATTAACCAATGTTACCCTAATAAATTCAATTAAAAAAATTACTTTCTTGAAGTTAAATTTCCTTCTGTCACCATATATTTGATCCCCTTCACCCTTATCACAATGCAATATACATATGATGTATTATTGAGCTGTACACTTGAAACCTATGTAATTTTATTAACTAATGTCATCCTAATAAATTTAAAATAAAATTAAAATTAAATTAAAATAAATTTAAAATAAATTTAAAATAAAATTAAAAATTTAAAAGACTGCTTTCTAAAGTTACAGCTTGCAGTCATTTTTTATAGTCCCAAACTACTGAGCGAAGGGGTATATTAGGATATTTTTGTAAATATCCTTAGAAGGTTGAGAAAATTCTTTCCAGTTAGCTAATTTTTTTTGAGTGTGGAATTCTGTCAAAAACTTTTACTGCATTGATTGAGATGATTGGATGATTTTCTTTTTTTTTTTCTTCTAAGGTGGTAAATTACTTCCATTGATTTTTTTAAAAAATGCAAACCCAATCTTAAGTACCTGGAATAAAATACTTTTGGTCATGATGTATTATTCTTTTACGTATTACTGAGTTTGATTTGCTAAATATTTTTACATCTACATTCTTTAGGAATATTGGTATGTAATTCTTATTTCTTATAATGTCATTGCCTGAGAACACTCTGTAAATATTGGTTGAATGAATTCAGTATAAAATATAGAACATAAAAAATATGGTACATGCCACAGTTATACCTTTGTATGTAAAATACATACAAAACACATGCACATTTGGGGGGAAGGCCCAGAGAGACCCATTTTCAGATATACACAGCTACAATTTCTTCCCCATAGCATAGACAACTTATTTTCCTAAAATGTAAGTTTTATTTGCTTAATGTCTTCTTAAAAAATCGATCAATGGCTCCCTATCACTCTCAGGGCAAGTTTAAGCTCCTCAACCTTTTAACTTGCCTTTTTATCTCCAAAGCAGACAGGACAAGTAAGAAGTGCTGTGCTTTCACATTTGCTGGTCCCTATACTGCAACCTTTATCTCCTCTATGCAATCCAAGGCACATACACACAGAGATGCACATTGCCATTTTACCTGGCTAACTCCTAGATATTCTTTCTGTCTCTTAAAATATAATTTCCATCCTTTCCATTAGGTAGATCTGCTTATATCCCAAGATTGAATAAAATATCCCTCATTCTGTGCCTGTGGTGGGATGGAAAAGGGAGTAAGATGAAGCAGGCTTGTCAGTAGATCTGGATTCAAATTTCAGCTGTGAAATATTATCTGGGGATATTGTACAAGTTATTTAATCTCTGTGCCCTATGTATCTAAAAGTTTGTTATGAAGTACAAATAAAGGAGGGTATACACTGTATAAATATGCATGCTTGGCACAATGCATAGTAGGTGGTAAATTCTCAAATGGACATTGTTCTTTTGCTATATTAATTTTACCATCATAGAACTTAGCATCGTGTATCACAGTTCTTCACATACTCGTTTTTTTAATTAGATAAGTTCCTTGTTATAGTTAATGTTGTAATTTTAGTTTTCACCATAGTAATGAAAATATAATGTGTTAATTAATGTAAACTGTTGCTGCTATTATTAAATCTTAGAGCTGGGTTTTTCTAGATCAGGTGGTCTTGAGGGCTGATCAGAAGAATGGTTCTATTTGAGGGGTGAATGAAATTGCCTGACATTTAGAAGAAGGATAGCACATGGTACCCGAGGGTAACAGAAATTCAGGTGAGGTGACCATATGAGTATTTGGGGACTGGAATTAAGAACTGTGACATTGAGTGTCATAGTTTTTAGAACCTGGAGGCCAGGTATGCTATAAAAAAGTGCCCTCAAGTGAGCCACAAGGGCATGGTCAATAAGAAATGGCAGAATAGAATCCATCAGCTTGGAGATTTTTTTTAGCAGACTTCTCAGACCACCATAAGAAGTGAAAGGGACTCAAAAAATAACTGCAATTAGATTTTACACGAGTTGTGCAGAGCTGAACTAAATTACATTGATTTAGAAAAACAGTCAGTATCCACATAATTTCTGGCAAAGTCTCTAATATGTATCAGTAGACTCGATAACTCACACAAGAATATTCTCCAACTGGGGGGACAGGAGGTAGGGAGAGAGATGAAAACATCAGATGAGAAGGTAGGCTGCAGAGGGGCAGACTTCATACCATTCTTTTACTTTGAAAGTCATGGAGAAAATTCATGCTGATTTAGTAGTATATTACATTTTCTGGGACTTTTAGCTTACCTTGAAACCCCTCTAGTTATTCTTGGAGAATGTATAGAGTTCACAAATATAGTCCCCTGAACTACTAACTTTCCACACTGCTACTTGACTGCCAATGATTTACCTCTGCTATTGCCCCCACTAAGCTTCTGAAGCCACTGACCTACTCATGAGGTTATGACTTCCTCCATTAGGTCAAGCTGGCCCTGGCACTGGTATTGGCCCCTTTGGTGTGAGCACTGGCACAGCTAATAGCCACACAGTCAAGAAGTATCAACAGAAAAGTAGGCCAAAGCCACCCTATTAAGGCTAGGAGTATCCCTTTCTCTCATTTTGTGACACTTTGTTTCTTTAGTTCTAGAGTGTCCCTGTGGTCCCAGATAGCTCCTGGGGCTTTCTTATTCCTACAATCAACAACCATTGATTCGCAGGGGAGCACTAAAACTGTCCACTATAATCATCATCTTCTCAGTGCTACCATTTGTTTATCACCATGTACTAGGTCTCACACTAACTTTACACTCATTCTATTGTTTAATCTTCACAACTACTGACACTTTACAGATGAGGAAAGTGAAGCTTGCATGGATTAAATCCTTCCCCAAGGTTAGAGCTTAGTGCGTTCTGAGCATCCAGAGGTCTTAATGGCAATAGTACTGAATGCAAGACAGCTGAGGAAAATGGAGGTCGCAAAGGACTGGGTCACAATTAGCTGAGGTTGTGGGTTCCTTTCTGTCTGGCTATGTGCACTTAACAATTCCTTTTAAGAGTGGAGAAAAATAGATGAAAAGTCTTCCATTTGACCTCAGAGTAGTCCTACATGTCCAGATCCTGCCCATAGATGTCTATGAGCAGGGCTGAGGGTGTAATTAGCTTAGAGGGTCAGGGAGATGAACTGTAAGAAACTAAGCAGCTGATGGTCAGCAGCTGCAGATATTTAGCTGGATAGTCCAACATAGCCTCTTGTCATTAGAGAGAGAAGACCTTGGGATCGTAGTTTTTGCATTATCAGGGATGGGACAGTTTAAATTACACATTTTCAACAATATTTCAAAGAGCTCACTAAATGAGGAAATAAGTGAGATTTAATGAGAAAGGAAATATTTCCATACATAGGATTTCATTCTGAAAACTGCCAGGAAGTAATTTCATTGCTATTCTCAAACTCTGCAGCCCACCCAGGGACGCCATTCACTCAGATTGTTAATTGGGTATTTGGGGGCCGAGACCTAGGGGTCAGGATAGGGTTAATTCCCACCCCTTTCTCCCCAAGAAGCATGGGCTTGAGCCAGAGGCCAGGAGACAGTTGAGCATCTGTCTGGTGGCCTAGCTGTAACTGGATCCCTTAAGTCCATGGCTTGTTGACCCTTGAAATTCTGCCTACTGACCTGGCATGATGGGCTATTATATTTGTCTCTTGGAGTTCGAGTAGCCTTTTCTATGAGAATAGTGCAATGGCCTGGTGTGGAGAAAGAGCATGTTCGAGGGACACTTTTCCTCTAATTACCTTTCACATATTGCCCTGGGCCCATTTTTATCCTCGTGAGATTGGTAGCTTTGTAGTGGACTAATCTTGAGGTAGCTTTGCAGTATATATCACGGCTAGTTTGAGTGCTGCAGTGTGCCTTGGGAATGTTGCCGATGCTGCTTCCTCTTACATGAGCTGGGAAGTTCCAAATCACCCGGTGCACTGAAGGCTACAGCAGACTCGTGGTTCCATCAGATCTAGCATACATCAGAATCACCTGGCAGGCTGCTTGATCATGGACACCTGGGTGCAGCTTCAGACTTTCTGATTCAGTCTGTCTGGAATGGGGCCCAAGGATTTGCATTTCTAACAAGCCTCATGCCATGCTGATGCTGGTGGTTTAAGGACTTTGAGAAGCCCTGAATAGAGAAAAGATAAAACAAACATAGTGGCAGAATATAATGCAGCATGCTGAAAGTTGCATATAGGCACATCTTGGTGGTATTATGGTTTCTGTTCTAGACCACCTTGCTAAAGCAAGTATCGCAATCAAGTGAGTTGCAATCTTTTTGCAGGTGGACAGCCCTGCCTTCAATTTGTTAAAAACACAACACCTGTGAAGTGCAATCAAGCAAAGCACAAGAAAACAAGGTATGCCTGTGTTCACAACGCTGATTGTAAGGGAAGGAATAATTAATTGTTGGACAAACACTGGGTGGATCAAGAGAGAAAAATGAATGGGAAAATTATTATTTTCACATTCCATATTCTGGAGAATGACATGAATATATCACCTTCCTAAACTAGAAACATAAACATTACCCTAAACTTGTGGCTGAGGCATGACATCCAAACCCAGTCAATTTTACTCCTAAACATCTCACAAATCTATTGATTTCTTTGTCCAGCTGCCACTTCCCAGCTCACCCTCTCTTATCACCTCCCACTGTAGCAGTCTCTTAACCCTCTGCCACCTCTTTAATCAATTCTCCATGCAGCTGTGGCAACCATGGTCTTAAATAAAACCTTGACCACCTATTTATATTACTTTCAAATCAACAATTTGTTATAATGGAGTTAAGTTTAAAAAGGTGTGTTTCTCATGATATCTGTGCATTCTTCTCAGAAAACTATTTCCTTGCATATTATTCTTACCAATTAAATGATAAGCATCTCAAGAGCAGGGATTTTTTTTCTCTTTGTATTCTTATCACATAGATAGTAATCATAATTGAAGTAATAATGAAAATAATGTGCCAAGCACTTTACACTCGTTATATTTCAACTTTAAACTACTTCCAAGTTAGACATCATGAACCCCGCTTTTCAGACAAGGACATGGAGGCTTGGGGAGGTTAAGTAACTCGCTCAGAATCACACAGCTAATTAAGGGCAAAGTTGAGATTTGAACCCTATCAGGTTCAAGGTAATATCATCACAGGTACTTCTTCCACATGGTGCCCAATCTTCACTACTTAGCCTGGCAAATAAGACCAGCTGTCTGCAGACTCCCACGTTCCGTGTTCTTTCCTGTATCTGTGACTTTTCACGAGACTATTTGTGTGCCTGAAAATGTCCTTCTCACCCATTTCGTTTGCTCATTTCTCAGGAATTAGCTCAGATTCTCCTCTCCTCAAGCTTTGCTCTCCCCCCTCAATGTTTCTATGGCATCTTAAATAAATTTATTTTGAAACAGTATACAACTTTACTAGTCTAACACCCTTTCCCTCTACCACGAGTGATTCATTGGGTTTTTTTTGGGGAAATTCACTTTATATCCACAGTGCCTAGAACAGAATATGTGAAGCAGTCAGGCTGTCTTTGGCTGTGAGGAACCAAAACTCCAACTCAGTATGGCTTAGGTAAAAAGGAAATCAACAGGCTCACATAACTTGAAGTCCAGCTCAAAAATATCTGCAGGAATTTTGTGAAAACTAGGCGTTTTACACACATACACGTACATAGACTAATAATATGTGTGTGTAACGTAGAGTATGCACTCAGTAAATAGAAGCTGTCATTACTTGGGATATTATCTATTATTTATCCATATCTGGATAACATATATAAGGGTTATTTACAAAAACTGCTATTCTAGATTAGATTTTTTCCCTTTTACCTAGGACATTGTTTCTCAAAGAGTGGAGACTATATACATCAGAATCATATGAGTACATGTTAAAACAGATTTTTATGTCTCTTCTTCTACTTACTAAATTGGCAAAGGGCCTAGAAGCTGGGGAGTGGGGTCAAGCAGCTTATTACAAGCTCTGTAAGTAATTCTTATTCTCAAGTCTCTCCTCTCCTTTCTCATTCATAATAGAATCACAGTTTCTTACTTTATTATATTTGAAAGAAATGTTTGAAATTTTCCAGTTCACTCAATACCCTTTCTTTTACAAGTGAGGAAACAGGCTTAGGGAAATCTAGTGAATCGTCAAAGGTTAACAAATTAGTGCCACAGCTGAGCTTTGATGATTCTTTCTTCTATCTTAATTTGGTTCATTTTTACCACTGCTACTTCTCCACTAGTATGTATGTCAGAGCTAATTCTATGTTCAGCAAATCAGAGCAAATTTAGATTGACAAACAGAAATACATAGCTTTTATGACTTGTTAGGAACTGCTTCAAGCACTTTTCAATGATATCACATTTAATATTTGGAAAAATATTCAGAGGTAGGTGCTTTATTATGCTCATTTTACAGATAAACAGAAGCACAGAAAAGTCAAATAATTCAACCTGGGTCAAACAGCTCATGGGTAATGCTGAGATTCAAACCAGAGAGGCTGCCTCTGCTGGGGAACAAGCACTCAGTGAAGCTTCCATTCTCACCCACTAATATGGCAGAGTTTTCACAACTTCAGGGTTTAAAAGTCACACTCCACTTCCAACATTCCAGTCTTCAGGGATGGCAATGGACACGATATGCAATCAGTTTTATCCGGAGTAAAACCACGACTTCAAGGAGAGGCAGCTAATTGTTCAACTCCAACTGCAATTGCAGTCGTTACTTCCTCTATATCTATATTTTATAATTATGTAGTCTTAGTGCTCGAGGGGTAAGGGATTTAGGGACCCTATGCCTGACTCTGGAACCTGAGCTTGAGAACTACTTCCCCGATTTCATTAGCTCTATGTCAATTACTAATATGCTGACCCTCTCTGATTCTCAATAGTTTCTGGCATGTTCTCCACCACATTTTAAATTGTTGAAATCTTCATTCTCTCTTTAAGTCCTTGCTATTCAAAATATGGTTGGAGGATCAGTATCATGAGCATTGCCTGGAACTTGTTAGAAATGCAGAATCTCAGACATCACCCATGACCCATCGAATTAGAATCTGCAGTTTAACCACATTCCCCAGGGAATCCTATGGACATCAAAGTTTAGAAAACCTCTCTTTTAGGTAACTCTGAGATTCCCTAAGATGTTCCTGGATTGAATCCCAAATCTGCAACTTGCCAGCTAGACCCTTAGCCAGTTATTTAACCTATCTGTGTCTCGGTAACCTTGTTTGCAAAATGAGGAAGATTTAGATTATAGAATTCTCATGATTACTAAATGAGATAGAATGCAAAAAGTATCTGGCACACAGTTAATATTTTTAAAAATGTGTCATTATTCTTAATCCACCACCAATGATTATAATTTTGCCTCTTTCAAATATTGCATTTTGATTTTCATGTGCTCCTTTTCAGTGCTAGTCTCTGAAAGGCGCAATATTTTATTCCATTGGTCGCTGGCTCAATGCCCTTCCCATGTTGTTTTACATATACTTATTAAGTTTAACACTAGTCAACTGATTCAGATTATTTTCAGATTATTCAAAGGCCTCTCATGTCAGTTAAACAGATTAATTCTTTGTATTTTAATAAAGTTCCTACATTGTGCAGAATCTTCAAAAGAGCACAACATATGGGCAAAGGCCCTAATTAAACACTTGTTGAAAGTAAATTAGTTAATTAGAGTTGACTGCTACTTCCCACAGAGGGTAATCAACACAAGGTCTGTGGAAAGAACCAACATCCTGTGGGGGCAGAAACAGGGCTTGTTTTTAGGCAAAAATATGTCCTTTAATAAATGCTTTTATGTGCTTCATCCTGTCCATATTAGGGGGAAAAAATAAAAGAGATCGCTGAGTCTACAAAAAAAATAAAATGGTAATTACATTAAGGTTACTTCTAACATTTAGGTTCAATTCACAAAAGGTATTACCATTTTTCCCCCAAGGACACGTGATTGTAGGAGTTAACAACAGTTTCCTCTTGTTGTATTTTATAAAGAAAGCTCAATTTCTAGTTGGACCCCTTACCAGGAGTAACTAAGGAAATAACTGTAATAGGTCATCAGTCACTGGAATTTGCCTAACACTTAATAGAATGGGCTGAATTTCTGGGTATTTCCTGTTGGGGATGGGGGTGTTTCATTTTGCTCAAAAAAAAAAAATTAAGGATCTAGTTCAGATAAAATACAAGCTAACCTAAGTCATCATTCATTTACTCTTCACACTAAACTCAGACAATTTTTGAGGTTTTTTGATTTATGTTTATTTTCATCTGGGCATGTAGTTTGGGTTTTGGCTAGTTATCAGCAATGGAAATACCACGAGGAAAAAACTTACTCTCCAAGCATTTGGCCTTGACCAAACCTGTTGTTGCACGAAATTGAAGTTTTGACATTAAACTTTTTGGAGAGTAACTGCCAAATAATGCTGGTTTCAGTCATAATAGAGCAATAAACAAACAGTTTTCCTCTTCTATATGGCCTAGTGGAGATGACTGGAAGTAAGAAGAGTCTCAAAGCTGAGACTTGGGACTCAGTTTTTGTTTTGCCTCAGTTGCTGAATCAGTCTGTTTTTAACACAATGAGCAACCTTTAATATTAGAGGCATTTAGAGGAGTGGTCGAGTGGTCTACAAGACAGCTCAGAATACTCCTCTTTACTATCTCACTGAAGATCTCGTTTTTTTCTTATCTCTTTCCTTCCTTCCTAATTTTCTTCCTTTTGTCCCCTCTTTTCTTACCTTCTTTTCTTCCTTTTGCTCTTCTTTCTTTTTAAAAGGAATTTTCAGTGAGCTCAAAGGCAAAACAATAGCTCAGATTAGGAATGCAACTGCCTAATAATTGTGTGTGTATGATTTATTATAATTTGCATAAAATGTCAAATTAAGGTTGGTATTAAGATGAAAGATAACTATGGAGAAACTGACCAGGTGAGCAAGGAATGGAGAGGGGAACACTGGCAAAATAGAAGCATGGCAATCCCTTACCTGACAGTCTTTGGTGGTTTAGAAAATATTTACACAGTTCCTGATTGTCAGAACGGCTACATGAAGTCTGATTTGAGTTGCTGTTCATTTATTCCAGCCACAGAGACTTTCTGTAAGAAACCACAAATCTATTTGTACTGAGAAAGCAGTCCCCTGGCTTATGAAACCCAGCTATTTCATTGGCGCCTTTTCAGCCTCATGTTCTTCCATCAGAAATTGGTTCTTCAATTAGGGGTGAAAAATGCAAATGAAATGTATCTCCTATTTTATTTTTCACTCAAATGTAGAGAAATTTCAGGAGCTGAAGAAAGCTTAGTGTGTGCCTTATGTTTTCTATCCACTTGCTTGTTGCTAGAATATCTAAACAAATCACAGGCAATTCAGATAAGAACAAATATATTTTAATGTCAGAAAGAAATTTCTTCTTTTTATGAAGGGTAAAAGGAAAAGTAAAATACTAGGAATTATTTACCAGTAGAGTCAGGCTGTTCAATATTTGTATTACAATGGTGCATTTTTCTGACTTTAAATTTTATAATTTCCTAGTATTTATAAAAACTTAGCATAAAAGATTATTATTTCAAGCTATCATACCTACCTGACCTGTATTTAATTTTAATTTTATTTATTTCATTTGATTCTTTTAGTTACAGTTTTCTTTTGCAGCTCCTCTCATATCCTATTCTTGATAAATCTCTGAATGATTGACCCAGGGCTTTGTTGAACTTTGAGAGGGATCGGTTGGTAAGAAATCAGGGTGCACCGGCCTCTAGTAGTATCTCTCAGGTTCTAGAGAAAGATAAGTGCTTTGAATAGGTAAGAGAGATATTTTCATCAGAGCTGAGTTCCCTCCAACTACTGTTGGGTGTTGGCTATAGTCTTAATATAAGAGGTTGTAGGAAGCCGTGTTTAATGTTAGGCATCCTAGCTTCATAACCCTTATCCAGGAACATCCTGCCACCAGGAAAATGTGGCTTCTTCTAGAATTGTAGGCTTGACTTTTTGGTGGGTGGGAATCCAGATACATTGCTTATATGGCTCCGTTAATCTTGGTTTCATGTCAGACAGATTTTATTTTTCTTTTTGCCTTAAAGTTTGTCAGCATACCACTGTGTGATCAAAATAAAACAAAGTTTGTGAGTTCCTGAGTGTAATATTAGGTAAACCTTTTAGGACTAATAAGGTAGTTCCTAGAATAATTTTGAGTCTGACGAAAAATGGTCAAGACGAAAAATGGAAGTTTCGTATTACGTGATATTATTATAGAGGAAATATTAATTCAAATTACCCCAAGCCTCCGATGTAACTCCGGAAACCACAGGTGGAATAAAAAATAGCTCTGTAGGTCCTGTGGCCAAAGAGACGCAGGGAGCAGTGATGGTGAAAGACTGACGACCTGAATCTGCTCCACCTTCAAACATTCTGTTCTGCCTGGAAAGTTTCCATCCAAATTGCCATTTTTTTTTTCTTTTTAAAATTCTGATTCAGTAAACATTAACTGAGAATCTACCCTGTGCCAGAAACTCTGGTAGCTTTTATTATTTTTTAAGATGCTAGTTTTTAAATTATATATTATTTTATTCTATCCTTATAACTACAGTCTGTGGTATGTCATTCGTTATTCTTATTACTGCTTGTCGTTTTACATATGTGAAAACTGAGGCTTTGTGAAATTAGGTAGATCTCTAGCAAGAGGCAGAATCAAGATTTGAGCCCAAGTCTGATTCCAAATCTAAGGTTTCGGCTCATCTTATAAAGTGGTTTCTGATTTTGTGACAAGGGCATGAAGTTGGAATAGTCTGCGGGATTTATAAAGCAGAATTTAAAGCCTTCATAAAGCTTTTAATAGGAGTATATTCTTCACTCCTCTTGACAAATACTTAAAATCCCTAAAACTGTGTGTGTTTGAGTGTGTGTGTGTGTGTGTGTGTGTGTGTGTGTGTGTAGGGGGGGTGTTCGTGGGAAGAGGCATATTCATTCATTCGAAAATTTACTGAATACTGTTATGCCAGGCACTATGTCAGGCACTAGGGTGCTGCAAATAGAACAAGATACACATGAACTTACAATCTCACAGGGAAAACACACTAAGCCAATATAGTTGTGATAAATGCCATGTGGGAGAACAGGTTTCATTAAAAACACATAACATTACACAGAGATCCAAAATAATGTGGGAAATTTCTGAAGAACTCTCAAAAGACAGTGTGATTTAAGGTAGGACCGAATGAGAAATCAGAGGTAGGCAAAGCAAGAAACGGACAGCAAAATTTGGGGGAGAATTTTTCCTCCCTCATGTATCATCTTCTGCACTAGTCCATCACACAAACAATTTTGCTCGTGATGATGATCAAATCTTCCCCCCTCACTACTGTATCTTCTTAAGACCCTTCTAAGCTAGGTCAGAGTGAGTGTGGCACTATAGGGGAGGTCTAAGAACCAATATTTTGAATACAAACAAAATAAAAGAAGCCTTGAATAATTTAAATGCTTTCCCCCAAACTAAACGTTGGCAAGCACATCTGATGTACCGCCTCTACCTTTAAGAAAACTTTAACATTTAGCTTAATTTTTATTATGTTTGTGAAGTCTATAAATCTCTATTATACATTTTTCACAGAATGCATTCTAATTCCATTGATATTAAAGAAAATACATGAAGCACTCTGGTCCACGAAATGGTAAAATCAGAATGTGACAGAAGAGTGGCCAAGACTTAAAGTTTCCATTCTCTTCCAAGGGAAACCAAATGAGAAAAATAATACATCATAAAAGCCAGAGTTCTGATTACTATTTTGGAAATAGGGATGAAATAGGATATTTTATTTTATTTTTAAATTGTGCTTTGAATTCCCAGCTGAATCTTAAAAGGTTACACAGAGTACACCCCATCACCCGTCTGATCAAACTTATCAGTACATCGCTCTGGGGATTCCCAAAACACCCAGGAAGGCATTTAGAGAAACCAAGTAGGCGCCCCTGTAGGTAGGTCATGAGTTAGGTTAATTGGTCAGCTGTTTAATATAGACTTCCCTTTATTCTAAATTCAATTTTCACAAATTTTATTCATCCAAATTGTGTAAGGACAAATGCTTCCCCTGCAGTGAGGTCTCTGATATAACTGTGATATAGAGTTATGGAGGGCATGCAGGGACATAATAGTCCTGCCTCCTCCAGGAATATGTCCCATCAGAAAATCTCAACCAAACCCTGCACGTTAGAGTTATATGGGAGGCTTTTAAAAAGTCTCCAGGCTCATGTTCCAGCAGCAGAGGCTCTGATTTAACTAGTCTGGAGCGTCACCTAGGCAGCAGTACTTTTTAAACTCTCTCCCAGGTGACAATGTGCAGCCAGTCCTTGACCAGTTCTCGATCTCAGTTTTCTCATTCATAAAATGAAATGATTCCTAAAGCATTTTAATTTATTTTATTCAGTTAAATACATACAAGGTATACATGTGGTCATGGTTTGAAAGTTTTGTTTATTTCATCTTTAATAAATGTTTATTATCCATTAACTGATGATACTGAGCTTGAGTTAATGTACACACAATGCTTTTTCTACTGGAACTCAATAGGCAAATAATAATAGCTAACATAATAATAGCTAACATTTATTGAGTGTGTATTTGTGCTATGCATTGTATAAGGCATTGTTCTTCAAAGTATGGCCGGCAGACCAGAGCATGCAAACTGCTACCAGTGACACTGAGATATGAACAAAAATTAAAGTGGCTACAAAGTTTTGTTCTAATTTGAGCTGCTTATATTGTATGTATGTACCTTTGTTTATAAAGAAAAAAAAGAAAAAATATTGTGTATTGCTTTACATATGCACATATATAATTTCTAGTAATTTATTTTATTGCAATTTTAAGAAGTATCTTCCACAGCTATTTGGGAATATTTAAATCCCCCTAAAACTTTACCATAGCTGGTTTGAGAGGCAATGGCCTCAAAGCCCCTTATAGATCTAATCTAATTCTGGCCACTGATTCCCATGAGGCAGTTGACCATTTTACAACTGAGGAAGCTGCGAATGGAAGGAGTTTGCTCAGTGGTGCCCTGTCAGATCTGTAAGCCTGAAGGATTTGAACCCAGGAAGTCTGAACCCAGAGCTCAGAGCTGAGGGAGCAGCAGGATGGGGACGTGACTTCCCTGAGTGTGGCCATGTGGGAGACTCCCAGTGCCAGGAAGGGCCACCATCACATGGCATGGCCCCAAATGTTCTACGTGTTGCTTGACCCTTTATGTATAATTAAAGTTGGCCTCGGCCCTGTGAACATTAGTCCAGTTCCTTCGAATTTGAAATCAGAATTGTTTGGGTCTTTATAAAACTAAGCAGAGTTAAATAAAAAGACTGTTTTAAGCTGGGAGAGTGGCCTTTAAATGGCAAGTTTAAGTTTTTTTTTTTTCCTGTCATTGGCAATATAATATTAGTTAAAAAAAATAAAGAAGTTATTCTTCTGCATATTTTAGTCACCTGTATGTTAAATTTTAAGCCTGCTGATGATGTGTGGTGGGCCTTTTTTATCCTTGCTTCATAATCATGGTTGGAAGAAATAGCTTTCTAAAAAAATTTCTAAGACTCTTACCCCAGGAAAAACAAACTTTTTACTTTAAGATATTTTCCTATTTCCCCCACCCCTAATAACTTTACTTTTTATCCAAAAGGTGCAAGCTAAAAATTACTAAATTTCCTCTTTTAAATTTTACTTTAATATCTTTAATAATCAGAATATTAATTTTAATATATTGATTAAATATTTAAATAATACGTTTTCTATAAGTGGTAATTAATTCATTAGTAAGAAAAAAATTAAATCCAGCAATTTTTATCTTACACTTATTGGATCATTATCCAAAATAAAGTGTTCTTTCCTAGGGAATAACATAGTTTAGATTTGGTTTACATGAACATTTTTAGAAACATACCTGTTACATAGAGTGAGATGTATGTGGATTATCTAGAGCATTGATAGAAGGGAGAAGAAAACGGTAAGTGGCATGTGATATGGAGATATGGATCCGAGTGGAACTTCAGAACAGGGCTGGTGCTTTCCACTTTTCTCCTAGGTAAAGTGACAGTAAGTTGTGAAAATCACCTTGTCTTGGTATCTAGGGACCCAGTGAGCTTCTCGAAGTGGTGTTGACCCACCACACACAGGCAGCACACCTGAAATCTCTATGAGTCACTGCTTTAGGCTTGGGTTATTATCTTTTAGTCATTGAACAATGAAAAGTAAGTTTAATTTTATAATAAATGCTTGCTAGTTCCTTGCTGTACTAAGTATGAGGAAATGAATTAACTGGTGATGGAAAGCAGTGGTTTCGTGAGGTGCACAGGAGAGGTGCAGGCACAGAACTGGGGGCACAGGGCCTCGACTCAGCTGACACATCACTGTGGGGAATCAGTGGCAAAAACATGCACTCTGGCATGAGAAAACAGTCTCCCATCGCAATAGTTTACTAAAAATCTACTTGTGAGTCTGTCACAGAATTTGGTACCGGTGATAAAAAGGAACATAAGAAATGGTTCTCCTCCTCAGGTGAGGCAGAATCTTTTATGAAGAAAGAATTCTAAAGCACCATGAAAAACACTAAACGGAATTCCTCAAAAACAGAGTGGAGAGAAGGAGGGCTAACTGCCTGGCCTTGGGCAAAACACTCAACTCTTCAGTTTCCTCCTTTGTAAAGCAGAGGGATAATTCCACTTACCACAGAGCTGCAGCAACAAATCAAATGAGCCAATGTGTGGGAACCTCTTTTATTTTTATTAATTACCTTAAAATATCTGAAGGCTATGACAATGCTCTCAAAAGTAACCTTAATGAATGATGACTGGGGGAGGAAGAAAGTTGTGTTTCCCCTGGGATAGAGTATATTGAATTGTGTGTGTGGCGGGGCACAGGTATTGGCCTCTGACACTCCTCTGTGATGCAGTAGCACAAAGGACTTCTGTTGCTCACTGTGGTGGCAGCACAGCACATCACTGCACCTTGCAGTGCTGAACTGTTCTTTATGTTGGGAGGGTCTTTCCTTTTACTTTCTGTCACTGTCATCAAGGCTGCTATAACAAAATACTGTAGGTGGGGTGGCTTAAACAGCAGAAATCTATTTCTCACAGTTCTGGAGCTTGGGAAGTCCAAGATCAAGGTGAGAGTGCTGTTCCTGGTCAGGTTCTTGCCACACAGCAATGAACGAGAGAGAGAGAGAGAGAGAGAGAGAGAGAGAGAGAGAGAGAGAGAGAGAGAGAGAAAGAGAGAGATTGAGAAGAGAATGCTCTGTCCTCTCCTTATATAAGGAAACTAATCCCCTAATGGAAGTCCCACTCTCACGTCCTCATCTAAACCTAATTAATTGCCAAAGTCCTCTCCCCTACATTCTGTCACATTGGGGTAATGCTAGGGCTTCTACATATGAATTTTGGGAGAACGCAGACATTCAGTCCATAGCACCTTTCCAGCAGGGTGCAGCAATTTGCTACACGCCCCCCCAATTCAATATACTCTTTCCCAGGGGAAGCACAACTTTCTTCCTCCCCCAGTCATTGTTCTTTATGGGTACTTATGGGAGCATTGTCCTAGCCTTCAGATATTTTAAAGTGATTAACACAAATAAAAGTGGTTCCTACACATACCCTTCAAGATATTCAAGCATTTTATCTCTAAAAACCATTCAGATACAGATGATCATTCTCATTTTGTCCCATTAGTAAAATCACTATATTCATCTCCCTATATTATAATTATTGACTCAATTAATATTTACTGTGATCACCTTGTACAAAATACTCTTGCCTTCTTCGTTTTGGTCTTCATTGCTCCAAACACCATGATTACAAAGCAGTTAACACACATTTATGGAATGACCATTAGAAAATGGCTTAGTAGATATAGGAAAAGGAGTGAAGGCAAAGCTCATTAAGTAGTATATGGGTCCATCATGTTTATCAACCATAGTAACTCATGAGAATAGGACTGGGAGGAAAATCGAAGGAATTTTTCTTGAATATCTGTAGCCAAGGAAATATATGAGAAAAAATCTTGGGAGGTAATGTCAGAATAGTATTTGAACCAACAATACCTTACAAACGAGAGCCCTAAATGCATTTAGCCAGATTTTTGAACAGAAATGCAATCTGCCTTTCAGTACTAGATGTTCCTGTCAAATGAATGTAGTTTTATTTCAAATTCCAATATGGGCTAAATTTGGAGGCATTTTGATTCACCGGGTGTTCAATTTAAAATACCCCTAGAAATGGCTTGCTAAATATGCCCCAAACTGCCTTTTGTGTTTCCCCACCTGCAGTTTGTGTCACTGAAATAAACATCACCAACAGGGCGAGCTCCGTTTGGTGGGTCCCAGAGTATAACTCTTCTAACATGGCCAGCTCCATGGATGGTTATAGTTCAACACTTTTTACTGGCAGCTAAAGGAAAGAATGTAACGGTCTAACTACCTCCTGCCCACGCCCCACTCTTTCACTCTTTCCAACAATCAGCCTGCTGTAACTATTCAGTCCCAGAGTAGGGAAAAAACACTGTAATTTATCCAGGCCATCTGACCAAGAAGTGAGTCACATCGTGTAAGATGTGAAACGGACAATGTCTCAAAACCTGAGACGAGAATCATCAGGCCAAGAGGAGATGTTGGCAATGGGGAAGTTGCTCTCTTGGAACACGTTAGAATTTCCAAGAAACAAATTAAATATGATTTAAGGAAAATGGGTGTGTTCCCCTAATCTAGACATAAAGAGAAAATTGCAACCAGGGTTAAATGCTGTGGACGGGTCTCACGGTGGCCTCCGCACATGTCATCACTTTTCCCATCAAAGATTACAGGCTACCATCCTGACGTTTTTGTTTATTTGTTCAGTTGATTGTATTTGTTTATTTCACTTCACATCTTGAGACTTTCAGGGCATGCACTGGATCCTAGTTCAATAAATGTGCAGAAGCATGCAAAATGAATAGATTTTATCTTTTTTCTAAACTTTTTAGAAAAACAATACCTTACAAACGAGAGCCCTAAATGTATTTAGCCAGATTTTTGAACAGGAATGCAATCTGCCTTTCAGTACTAGATGTTCTTGTCAAATGAATGTAGTTTTATTTCAAATTCCAATATGGGCCACACTTGTGGTTTGTGCTAAATGGCCTTGAACTGGCCTTCATCCCCCACTATGGTTGATACAATGTATTGACTAAACTGCCTTTCAAATTTCTGCTCTCTCACAATTTGGCCTGCTTGACCTACAGACTCACCCTCACTTCGGGCAGTGGGACCCATCTTTCCTCAGCTGGAAGTTCAAAGGGGGCTAAGTCTGGCCCATGAAGCAACTCAGCATGAGTCAGCCCTACAGTTAGTGCTTTCTTTGAGCTTGTGCTCTATTGCTGATCATTGAGCCCTCATCTCCATCTTTTTCTTAATAATCATCCAAGATGGTACCTCCTATGGGTACTATATTTTGGCTTCTGCATCTCATGGCTGCAGCACAAGTCTACTGCTAATCTGCCATAACTCTGACTTCCTGGCACCACTTTATTCAAATCACTTCCCAAACTACCACTGTTGCTAGAGCCTCAGGAGAACCTGCTCTGTTTGCTTATTTCCATCTTTGGTCCCTACTTGTATGCTCCTGGGATTAGTCCTCAAGCTGCAGCCTCTTCCTGACAGCTAAGACAAGGTGCCTGGTTTCAGATGGTCTGGCTCGTCAGCCCCTCAGTGATCTTTATGACACATTAAACAAGGCAAGAGGAAGAAAAGGCCCCTGTAGTCTCGGGTTCATGGATCAATGGTGGGGTGCCAATAGAGGCTAACTTGCCAGATCTACCGTTATGGCACAGAGGGAGAAAAAGCTACACAAATGAGCCAGAGAAAGGGTGGTGTGGCAGCACCTTTGGAGTCAGTGAAAGCTGTATCCCAGAATCTGAAGGGGAGAAGAAGCATTGTGCTTTATCTAAACGCACAACAGACCATGAAGACATATAGGCTGGGATTTATCAACAAGGGGATACTTAGAGAGTAAACATAACTACTGACATAGGGGAAAAACAAAGCTAAAAGTCCTTTAGTCTATAGCCAACTTCACTATGACATCTGACTAGCCCCACCCCCCATCAATTTATTCTTATTATTAAATTATTTTTAAAATGCATCCTTATGTACAAATTCAAGAAAACCACAATTATATAAAGTGAAAAGTAAAAATTTACCTCCTATCCATGGCCATTCGAGAAGTGTGTTTTTTTGAATGTTTCCATGAATATGTACTACTTTTATAATTAAAAGCGTGTATTTTGAACACAAAGTAGATAAATATAAGCCACTTTCCTTTTCTACAACTTCCTTTAATTTTTTTAACTGAATATATCTCAGGCATCTTTCTACATTAGCACCCATACTATTAACCAAACACATATTTTTTAATAACTTCATAGTATCTCAAGATCTGGATGATCCAGTCTACCAATATTCTTAAAGTCTAAACTCAGAAATCTACAGAAGAAAACAGAAACCATAATTGGTCTGGAAGTGAGCTGTATGAAAGACCAGAGTGGCGGTTCGATCTGCACTCTTGGCCGGACCCTGAGAAGAGCAGACGTTTGAGAGGATGAATCAAGAAAGGGCCGACACCTGTAACTACAGCCATGGAGGGAGAGCAGAGCACATCTGAATTAGAGACCAGAGGAAGGGGCGTGATAGATTCAAAGGTGGTTTGTTCATGAAGAAAGAATCTGGGTTCTTTCCAAGTGGTTTCGAGGTAAGAAACAGGGTTTGGCTTCCCAGACGAGTTTCAGTCCATAACCAGGAAAGGATGATATTGAAGAGGTCAAGTACCATTGGATTTTAAGTCATGATCAAAATGATGTCATGCTGTATTAAAAAAAAAAAATCAGGACGAGATTTTGTAGATACAGCAGCAAAGCAGTATCACTTCTCCAGGCACCAAACCCCAAAGTTTTTCTAGAAGGCGAGAATTATTTAAGAGCTCAGCTGTAGAACTTTTTGTTTGTTTGCTTGTCAAGAAACCTCAGAAAGAAGAGCATTCCACTAAAAGGAGCAGAGAGCCGTCCTGTGTTAACAGAAGTGTGAGGGTGCTTTGTGGCACCAGATGACCCTGGGACGTGGCTTTAGGCAGAGTGCTCCGGAGACTTCTGTTAGCTGTCAGCATAGACGTGGACAGTATGCAGGGAACAGCTGGCTCTGATAGGGAGGCAGCCAACTGCGCCGTGTGTCAGCACTCCCCTGTGCCTGTGCATCTGAGTTTTGTTTGCTGCTTATTGTCATGAGTGACCTTCTGGCTGGACCAGAGTGTCTAAATGTGTCTTCTCAAGGCTGCCAGGAGAGCACTTGCGTGGAAGTGGTTTCATTTGGAAATATGAGGAAGAAGGGAAACAGTTTCCAAAGGGTTTAAGTCCAGGGTGAGCCGCTTGCCAGAAGATAGACGTCGTGGATAAGTAAGAGCTCTGCTCCCAGAAGATGGGAGAACAGATGTTCCATCAGGAAACCCGAAGCTGCCGGCAGGAAGAGGTACTATCCAATGCGAGTATGCCTTTCACACGACCTTGCTTATCACAGTGACAATTCTGAGGCACGACACCGAAAGACCTTCCACCTTGTCACTGTCTGCAAGCCCTGGTTCCATGGGCAACAATGAGTTGAACTGTGCTCTTATCTCTAAATTCAGGGAGACCTTCATCAAGCACCCTGAGAAATCAGAAAAAGCAGATATTCCTTCAAACAGAAGTTTCTTTCACATCAGTTCCAAGCTTTGACGGTTCCAGGCTGGTCCTGTGACATAGGCTGGTGTCATGTGACACACATGTGAAGGTCCTTGGTCCACCTTCCACAAAAGTAGGAGGAGCCCTCAAATCCAGGCTTTAATTTAAAAAGCCTTTGTAAGTGGCTTTGTCATCCATGTGACCATGAATAAAATGCTTTTGTAACTGAAGTCCAGGTCTACTTGACTGATTTGGGACCAGTTGTTGAATTCTAGGTAAAATGGCCACACAGATCTGGCTTGATTCATTTTATAAAAGAGAAGAGAGTTCATGTTTTACATCACCACAGGGAAAAATAAATTCCTTAGTTGCCTGGGAGATTCAAAATTGCATCCACTGCTGAGCACTGTCCAGCCTTTTGGCTTGCTTTTGGTGAGCCTGTTTAAGTAATGTGGCTTTATTTAATTTGGCATAACTTTCTGTTATTACTGAACAAGAGGGAAGTCAGGGTTTTGATAAAGAAATATCATGTTATATTCTGGGAATATTCAAATGTCAGTGAAAAAGAAGAAACGTAGCTGGTGTTAACAGTAAAAATCTTCACATTTTACTCTTAAGAACACTGCTACCACTCATTCAGATGCCGGTGCCATGGAAAATTCATGGACTTTGGACTCATACAGAACAACATTCACATTCTACTATTACCAAGCTGTGTGTCATTTCTTAACTCTCCGAATCGCCATGTCTCCATCTGGACTGTGGTGTTTGTCACGAATGGCGTAAGTATTAATCATCATAACATTTACGACATGCCTCATGAACGTCAGGGGCTCCAAACCTTAGTTCACTTTCTTTCCTCTTCTCCCTGCCTCCTCCAACAAGTACTCCAGAATCAAAGCAAAGTTCTGTGACAATCCAGAATATTTAGGTACTCTTCTCTTCAGATCCAGAATAAGACACAGGAGTAAAATAGCCCCCTTTTTGTATCAATTTATCCATTCGATAAATTGGGAGTGGTGTGGTATTGTTCGGCTTTTACACAGAATAGAAGTATTAAAACATCATACAAGGCAGTAAAGGTGTTAAAAGCATCTTTGAGACGTCTTGAGTTCAAATTGGGACTAAGTGACTTGTTCAAAATCAAATGTGTCATCTGTTTGACTATGGAAAAATTATTTAGCATAAACATGATTTAGAAGGAAACCAATACCACTGTTGTCGCTAAGTGTTCATTTAATAAAAAGATGATTTAGTGTTGTAGGTACAGAGGACAGAGCCATGAAGAGCACAGAGACAAATCCAACCTTGACTGAGACTAACATTGGAGTGTGGATGGACAGAGAGAAGCATGTAAACAAATGAATAAGAAAGATAAGTTCAGATAATCCTACATTCTATGAAGAACATAAAACATACTGACAGGCTGGAAAAAGATTAATAGAGGGAGACAACATGATACTTTAGTTAGGATGGTCCAAGAAGGCCTCTCTAGAGAGATGACGCTTGAGCTAAAAACCTAAATCACGCAAAGGAGGAGGTCTTGTGAGAAAGTCTGGAGAAGAGGGTAATAGGATGATGGAAAGCCAGATGCAAAGGCCACTGGGAAAGGAAGCTAGTGTGAGCAAGGGAGAAGATAAAGGTGGGAGATGGGCAAAGGGGAGATGATGGTGAACTTTGTAGGCCATGGTAAAAAAGTCAGATTTTATTTTTTTAAATATTATAAGCAGGTTGATTGGTTAGATCTACACTTTTAAAAGATGACTCTAGATAGTCGGTGAAGGATAAACTTTAGGTGTATAGATTAAATTAGCTAATGCATCAGAAAGCTCCTAACATAGTGCCTGGTACACAATACTCTCTCAATAAACGTTTGCTATTATTAATTATTGGTTTTTATTGATTGTGCATATGAATGTGTCTGTGATACCTAGAATGAACATGAACGGTTAAAAAATCATCTAACAATATATTGATATTTTAAACCTGAAACCATGGCTACTTGGGAAGATGTTAGGGGTATGTTTTAGCGTACCACTAAAGAAAAAACTATGAAGAAACTGAATATACATATTATGTAGGGAAAAATGAGGTGAGAAGAACTTTTGAAGTCAGCACCCATAGTGAAATCCCTTTTTTGCAGGACCTTTGCAGCCTAAATGCAGAAAGGTCTATAAACACTCTCTGTTAAATGCTATATCTTGTAGCAGGCCAGTTTAGAGCAGCTGATCAGGCAAATGAGTATAATTTCCAGAATGAATGGGGCTTGAGTTTCCAGGTCATACCTGTATAATAGCAATATAGGAAAGGAGATAGAAAGTGCTGGGAAAAATATAGGTTCTATTTGTTTGAAGAATTGTGGACAAAGCACCTAAAAATTTCGTCAAATATTTTTGCCTATGCGCAACTCTCATATAAGAATCATGAGAGACAGAATTACGAATGATTGATGCAAACCAGGAAAAGTGAAAGATACAGGAATAAAGCAATTAAGTAAATTACTTTAGAGAGGACAAGAACTAATTCTTAAAGCCTAATAAAGGGTGATTAGAATTTATAATGGAATTATACTGTAGTAACAACTGCTTGTTATGATGTGTGTTTATGTTAACTGTTCACTTAACTGTGTATAGTTCGTTTCATGGAGAGGATTCAATCATTCTTACCTTTCTTTTTTATCTTTATGAAGTCTGGAGTTAAAAGAGCCTCTCGTCTATCATTAAAATAATATACTTGAATCAATTGAACCTGACTGACATTTGAATCCATGTTTCTGATGCCTAGAGGGGAAAAAATATATGGGCGACATTGCTTACAAAATGAAACCTGATCAGGGCTTTTTATTGGTTAAATCCCTTTGAAAATCATCTAATCCCATGGATGTACCCAGAGCAGTTGGTCAATATACATCTGTGGAATGTCTTGGGTGCCTGGGTACCAGCAAGCAGGTGTTCCTTTGTTTTGTACCTGTCTTAATTCTTTTAGAAATTGCTAGTGTAACTTACTTCACACTTTTATTCACAGGGCTTCCTTTTGACCAACCAAACGATGCTATCCAAAGATGAATCTTCCCAAATTAGATAATAAACTTTGTGTCCTAAATTTTCCAAAGATGGGCCATTGCCTACAAGCTTGGGTGAAATGCTTCATTTTAATATTATACTATTTCCCATACTATTTCCACTTAGTTATATGAGAAGTAGAGCGAGAGAGAAGAGATGGGAAGGGAGGAGAGGAGAAAACAATGGAGGAGAAGAAAGAAGAGGGGAGTACAGGAAAGGAGAAGAGGAGAGGAGAAGGAGAAAAATTTTCCATAGTCAAGTAAACCAGAAGCACACTACATCCTGTAGCAACTTTTTGGACATTTGTAATACCCATCTCCAAGTCATCTCTGATTTGGTGTCAGAGTGTCCCTAAGAGCTAAGCAATATTGGCTCAGCACTCCATTTCATGACTTATAGACAATGTAATGGTGACTTCACAAATGGCTTATCTTGTCAAGGGCACTCTTGGCTCAGTGGTGCTTATTCTCTTAAGTTGGTTCAGCTTTCTGAGCAAGCTGTTTTTATTCTATCAAGTATTAAACAAAGTCCCTATACATTTTCATGAGAAAATTATCTGAGTAAGGTATCGTAAATTGCTTGTACAAATGACCACAATTCTCTCCATTTATATTCACCTCTCTACAATGTGATTTTATAGCTCTTCCCATCAAAAATGAAGATGATTTTCCCACCCCTTGAATCTTTGCTATACTGTGACCTGCTCTGGCCAACAGAAAACTGGGAAATGACAGTGGGCCAGTTCAAGATCAGGCTTCAAGAGATGCTGGGTGCTTCTGATCTCTCTAGAGAAATGAATGAGCCTGGTCTAGTCTAATGGAGAATAGTGGCCATGTGGAACAGAGATGAGCCATCCCAGTCGAAGCCAACCTACACCAACCAGTGTCCAGCAATGACCCAGCAGCATTTGATTGATATGTAAGTTAACTGACAAAGCTGACAGATGCAGAAGGCTTTTGTGTAGCACAGACCGCATTCAGCTATTATGAGAGATGAATTTTACACATCACATTTACTCAAATGACTTAAAAGGAAGTACTGAATATTCCTTTCTTTGCTATGCTGCTTGTTCATTACCTGCCCCCCAACTCCAGTTCTTCCCTAACCTTCATTTCCCCCAAAGTCTTTGCATCTTTGAATTCAGAGTAATCCAACCCTCTCTGGCCTTTGAAATAATCCAAATCAGGAATTCCTTCTGCATCTGAAGTCATTTCTGCACTCTGTTAATGTTTGTTCCTCTATTGAGTCTCACCTTTTCTCCCTCACTACAAGTTCCTTCAAGAGAAAGAGAGAAGTATATAAATGTATTTCATCGCTGATGGAAAGTATGACATTTAGGGCAAAATTAGAGGCTGTATACTTTAACACTACCGTGAATTACATTTCTAATACATGCATTAGTATTTTAAATCTCTGAGAAGTCTTGTAAGGAAGGTGTGTGCTTCACTTTGTTTTGCCCAATATTCCACAATCATTTGACCAAGAAACAAACTATTTTCAGTGTTTGTGTGTAAGTGTGTGTGTGTGTGTGTGTGTGTGTGTGAGAGAGAGAGAGAGAGAGAGAGAGAGAGAGAGAGAGAGAGAGAAACAGACAGAGACAGAGACAGAGACAGAGAGATCTTTCATTATCCTGCTAAACTATCCTTTCTTAGGACACATTTTGGAAAATGCTACCCATTGTAGCCTGATCCCCCTTTACTCCAAGCACAAACCCTGCTTTGGTAAAGCTGCTTCTGTCTCAAAGAGGCCATGTTCATTTCTATCACCTTTCAACCACTCCATGTGTGGAAGGCCCACTTCTAATATTCATCATAATTCCAACACCTTCCACGCTGTTTCTCTACTCTTTCAACTCACACTGGCCTCTTCTTTCTCTGATCCCTTGTAGATCTTGTCCACCCGCTGCCCCCGACTCATTTAGACACTTCCCCACAGAGTGATATATTACTCTTTCCAGGCACTATAGCTTATTTTCAAAATTAAAACTAACAACTAACTTATAAGCTTATTCAGGACAGAAACACTATTCCATACTTCTTTTGTTGATCCCACAGTGCAGGCCCTAACAATCTATTTACTGAATTGAGCTAATAATAGAATAATAAAACTATTTTTTGAGTGCCTTCTATGTGTCTGGCTTTATGTAAGCATATTATATACATTATCGTATTTCATTTCAAAACAACCTGATGAAATGTTATTATCCTTATTTCACAAATGAGCAAATTAAAATTTTAAAAAATAAACTAACTTGCTATTAAATGGTCAAGTTGCAAGTCAAACACAAATCTGACTCCACCACCAGTGTACTTTAACCACTATGCCATATCACCCCCAGTTACAAATATACCTACGTTAACCAAATTTTAAGGCATTGCACATAACCACTGATGTCTGCACGTACCTTAGCTGACATAATAAATGTGTGTACTACTGACTGAATTATCAGCGGTTCCAAGCTTGAGATTTCGCTTACTTTCTTCTCTCAATCATAATCGCAATGTTCTGTCACAGCAGACTGACATAGAAGCAAGGTCACCGTGCGATAAAAAGAGAAGCAAAAAATTCCAGGACAGAATTTGATTAATCGTTAAAATCAGTAAAAGAAGCACTAGGAGTTTGCGATGAGCCATATCAAGGAGATTCAGAGTCCGCAAGCCTAGCAGACTGAACTGTATTTGCTTTAATTATATGAGGGATGGTTATGGTTTGTGCATTTATTGTATTATATTTGAGATCATGTACATCATTTAAGTAAGGAAAGTTTTTAAGGAATGATATTAGTTTCAGTCTAAATTTAATTTCTGAAAAGTAAACAAGGCACGGTACATCTAAACCACAATGAAAGCGAAAGTCATAGCTTTGTACCTAACAATATGTCTTCTTTGGAAGCTTAAAAATCTAGCCTCCCCCCTTCTCAAAACTGATCTTGATTCAACTGCGGCTCTGACACTCAGCTCTTTAATTTGGTTTCTGCTGACAGCTGACTTCAATTTTTGCCTGTTTATGGAAGTAAATTAAAAGAACACACTGTCTGTGATCCAGTGGCTCTTTGTAGCGGAGTCCTATTCCGTTCTCAAATCAAAACCTGGATAGTTGTCAGGAGAGTTAATCCTTATGTAAATACATTTGTAGGGCAGAGGCTCAGAACGACCCATAGGTGTGTGCCACTTTTCCAGGTACTTCAAGGGTCAATGTTTCTGTTGTTTCTATTTCTAAATAACGAATTTAGAAGAATTCACAACAGCTTTGGAAGCTGCTGATGGTTGGTGTTTGGGCGTCTGTTTACACACAAATGAGTGTCTCTGTTATTTACTGATTTTAACAGCATCAGCACTTAACAAACATGGGGCACAAATACCTGAAAAGAAGCCTCCAATAGCCTTTAATTCATATAACTTCCCTCTACTTTTAGAATGCTTTGATAAAGGACAGCAGTAAGTCTCGTAAAAGGAGACTTTTAAGTATAAATAAGCTGACAGTATTGTATATGCTATTTCTAGGTTTTCTAAGCAAGTGGAAGAAAAATAAAATTTAATTTTTACCGAGAGTGGAAAGGCACTTATTAACTCTATATGACATTATATGGTCTTAAAATCTTCATATCTAGAAAGCACCAGGTCATAGTGATTGTGTCTTCTACTTAAAACATTTTCTTCTTGGAGATATTTGAAATCATCGTTGAGAAATTTCCAAATGAATGCCATACTGCCTCATGGAGTGTGAGCTCTCTTTTTAGTAACAAGACAGTATGTGGCCATATAGTCTGATGTTAGAAGTGTAATATGATCTTGGAAGCTGAATAAAGGGTAAGAAGGATAGTTTATAATTTCTACAAAGAATAGCAATAACTTAAGTGACAACCTTTGGGTACTCTTTATAGATAATTATTAATATTATTATTTATTATTTATGCCTATAGCACCTGATCTTCCTAGGTGGTCTCCCATCCAAGTATGAACCAGGCTTGACTCTGCTTAGCTTCTGAGATCAGACATTGGGCTTGTTCAAGGTTGCATGGCTGTAGACCATGGATTGTGGCTCCACTGAGGCACAAACCCAAGACCTTGTGTGTAAAGTAGACATGCTAACCACTACACTATTGAACTTTGTCCTCTTCATGGATAATTCTAGCCCCAGTGCATAGTATAATAAAATGTTTAAACATTGTGCTATTTTACTCCAGAAGTGATTGCATTTCAGCAGAAGTGGATGATAATTTTGCTTTAGGCTCAAAAGATTTTTGACTGCCGACAAAGATAATCCCGAAGTGCAACTATTAACTTCTTATTCTCTTTAGAAAAGCAGCTATAGATAGGTTAGCTTAATAAAGAGTTAATGTGCTACTTCTGAAGACTATTTCATGCAATAGTATTCAAGGTATATCATATCTTTTTCTGGAAGTTAATTCCCATGGATTCCAGACAGATACAGCAGTGTGATCAGAGGCCCGGAGACAGGGAAGAGGGACTGAGAGAGGCTGGAGTGTCTGCAGCAGGTGAGCGAGGTGCGGGTGGAACAAGCTGAGATGGTGAAGTGGTCAGGTAAAAAGCCAAGAGAAGGACTTTGAACCTTTACAGAATGCAGTGGGATGCTAAGAAAGGGTTTTAGGCAGGTCACTCTGAATGCTCTGTGGGACACAAAAAGGCAAAAGAGTTAAGGGCAGACAGCTTAAAAAAGGCTTTCTCGGTCCTCCCCTGGAGGAATGAAGGCAACTTAAATTAGGGTGGCCCATGGGAATGGAAAGATTCAAATGCTTTAGACTCTGTCTTAGATGTTCTATATACTAAGTGCTATGCTAAGAAGGAGAGATAAAGTAATAAAGGACATAATGTGTATGTGTGAATTTTAATTTTCTGGAATCTAAGCATCTACTAGAAGGATAATAAACAGAAAGTTGTGCTTGCGAATGTGGAAAGCTGTGATGCAATCAGACACAGAATCCTTTAGAAAGCATATAGAAAAGGAAACCAACCCATAGAAAAACCGCATGTAAAAGTATTGGCAACTAATTGATTTCCAACTTTTTGTTGAGGAAGCTCTGAATGAATGTAGTTGCAATACTGTATTAGAGAACCTCAGAAATATTTCTATAGTCCATATCTATGGATTTATTGGTGGAGAAACTGGAGCTTAGAAAGTTATGTCTTGCTTAAGTATATAGAAATAGTTAATCAAAAAAAAATCTTTTAAACATTGGTCTAGAATGCTTTGTTTATGGTGGTAAACAAGGAACATGGTTCTGCTCACCACACTGTCCTAGTTAAGATAAAGAGATTGAGGTGACTATAAAGTTTCTGACTTGAGCACCTGGGGAGGTGACAGTGTCTGAAATTAACTGAAATAAGGAAGAGTGGGAGGAACAGTTTTTGAGGTGTCAAGAGTACCTAGGAAGGACAGAATGGATTCCATTTGTAGGTGCATGTGAGATGTTCAAAGCAAACATGTTAATAAGGGTGATCGTTTTAATAAAAGGCCAGCATGCTACCTAATAAACCTAGTTTAGTGACATCATTTCACTTTAATTCCTGGTTCAAACTAGAGCCAGAGACAATCTGTTTTCAGATAAAATGGTTATTTTAAATAGGGGCATCATGATAGAAAGATGTGTTTATTTTCTCTAATGTGCTAAGCGCTCCCAAATCAAACTGGCATGGTTTTCTATCTCCTGAGTGCTTAGAAAGAATTTTTTTGTTTGTTTGTTTTCTGGCTTTAATTAAATTCATCTTATAAGCCTGAGTGGCAGACACTGTACATTTTTTTAATCATTATGGAGAAACGTGCATAGCAGAATTCATTGAGAAAAAAATTGTTAATTCTTATTCCTTCTTCCAGGATTGTTCTAGGTACTGGAATTGCTTAAAAAGACAAACTGTATCTGCTCAGTGCTCCCCTTCAGGTCAGCTCATTCAACATTCATAAAATGTGTTTCTGGAGAAGGACAGCGCTAGTGACAGGACAGAGAAAAGAATGACATCACTTCTGAAGAACTTCATCTCTTAATTTATAACTGTGATTATTTAGTTTGGCCTAAGTTTGGTATAAGATTAAATAAAACAGTCTAGGAATCTGAAACACACAGCCAGAATCTCTGCATTCGAACCTTAACTTTCCTGGAAGTGAGGCAAATCATAAGAAAAATTCATAGCAGAGATTTTCAAGTGAACACACACACACACACACACCAATAGGGCCACCACCATCATCAGAATAAGCATGCTATATTTTAGAAGTAACATAATTCAAGTATCCATTGATATAAAACATCAAGTTTATAAATACTCCTCAAATACTGCAGGTAAGGAGGAGTGGTTCCCCGGAGAGGGTGGAACTTTCGCTGGGTCTCCGTGCTTTGTCTGACTGGAGGAAACCCTTGAAGGAGGAAAGAGGAAGAACCCTATTTACTAGAAAGCAGCAACAGGGATCATAAACCAACAAACCTTCCAGGTCCTTTGGGCCAAGTGAAAAGATTCAGATCAAAATCAAGTTTTTTCCTTATTAACTCATTAACTTGGTTAGAAGGGATTACTTCTGAAGCTATTTATCTTTTGGGTTTTGAGATCTCCCAGTGGAGAAACACAGATGTCCAAAATGAGGAGAATCATGATTGGGCAAAGCCAGAAGAAGGTGGGGAAGGGGGTGAGGAGAGGGCTGGAAGTTACCCCGCTTCATTATTTTCTTTGGCATTTGGAATAAACTTTCTCATGACCCTCACCTGAGACTGGGATGCAGTTGCCTGAATGTACAGCTATCACCACATAACCCTTCTCTGTAAGCGGGCTTACTGGACCTGCTTCTCATTTCTATTGGAGTAGCCCCACTACATGCATTTTGAGTTAACTTTGTAATTAAATAACAATTTATAACATTGTTTATAGGGGAGAATGTTCCAGTTTCCAAGCTATCAACTTGAAATGGTATTTCTACCACCCAATTTGTGAAATAGTATTTCTACCACGCCAATCTGTGAATTGGCGATCCATGTTCCTCTTTAGCCTAACTTCCTGTGTCTTCTTCATCGATGGTATAATACTCCTAGGAGACAAGTGGTGTAGATATTAAATAAAATGACATGAATTAGCACAGAGATTTCTTCCATTGGGTCTTAAGGTTAGAAATTCTCATTAAGCCATGTAGTCAAATTCTTTCATGTTATATTCAGTCAAATTGTGGCTAAGGAACTTATAATTGGAGAGATCATCTAATATGATTGATGTGCTAGAGCTACAGGTGTAAAATGGGGCAATACAGGGCACACTGAGGCACATACCCTACTCATAATCAAACTTACCCAATGGACTATATTAATGACAGAGATAGTATTATGAGCCTACGAAGCCTGAAGCTTTGTCCTTATATCAAATTGAATAAAAAGAAATTTGGTTCGTGCAATTTGGAGAGATTTTACATCAATAAGTTTCTTTCTCATTCTGCATTAACACAGCTAATAAGTCACAGCCATAGAGCTTTCAAAATATATTCATTTTAGGAGAAAATGTTATAAAAGTGAAGAAAAAAGTGCTAAAGCAAGTGTATTTTAGAGAATAACTCTGTTGATAGATTTTAGCATAAATATGGACAACATTCTAAACATGATTACCATCACATAAAATCTAAGCTATCACATAATGCAATATGTCACCTTGTCAGAAAATAAACTGAAGGTGTCCTAAGTGATGGACACTAGAAGAATAAGAACCTTGGGATCCCATTTCTTAGACTCAAACCACTGACTCTTAGCAATTATAACTCAGCATTATTTTTCCTTCTTTTCAACTACCTTGTAGATGATGGCCAACCAAAAAATAAATATTCTTATTTCCTTATTAAAAAGACAATTAGAGCTTACTACAAGAAAGAAATGAAACTCACTGCAATGTGAGATACAAACTTGGCTAAGTAAGTGAATTATAAAAGAGACTATGGGATTACCCTACATCAACATCCCCAAAGAAATCTAGTCTCTAGGAGATCAAAGTAACTTATAGATCCCTAGCAACACAATTCAATTCTCCTTCCACAATAATAAGGTTGCTAACCAGATCCAGGGTGTTTGCTTGATAGGAAGCATGTCTCTCACATTTTTACCATCACTGTTTAAATACCAATTAAAAAAATAAAGTCTCTGTACTTTCTCGGGGAGGGGGTAAAGTGAAAAGATCAAAGCTTAATTAAGCATCCCTTGAAACTGAAATAGTTATAAGAATTATCTGGGGAGTATGCCAATTTTCTGGACTCAACTCTAGAGATTCTATTCTGTAGGGTGGGAATGAAGACCAGAAATCAACTTTTTAAGAAGTATTGCTGAAGTACCTTCTGCAAGGTGATTCTGATGAAGGTGGCTCATAGATAACAGTTGATTAAAAATGAAAAAATACTTAAACAGAAAAATTTATCTGTATGTTCCCAACAATATTTGCTGAGAGGTTTTCTGAATTTTTACATGTTATAACAAATTCTTTCTGAAGTTCACGAATTCAGGGGAAATTTTTAATAGTTTATTTCATTAAATATTATTATCATGGGAAAAGTATTATGCTTGGCTACTTTTTCATAGCATAAGAAGAGAAAGAGAATGTGTGTGAATGTCATATTAGGAGACTGAAAAACCTAGATTCAAAAATAAATCTGTTTTATTCTGTCAAAAATAATTTATTCCGATACAATTAGGTTGTATGTAAAAAAAAAAGTAGTTGTTTCTATAAACTACTTTTGCACAGGCTTCAAAATATGTATTCTCCTTGAAAACTTACAAATTTCATCTGATTTCTCTTTTAACAATATAAATATCTCCTCAAATGAGGATAACATTTAAAAGGATCATAAAAAGCAATGGGATATAACCTCGAATAGCTTTGTCTTTTAAGAAAAATCAGAATTGGTATAGATAAACATGAAAGCAATTAATGATATTAAGGGAAATCTTTAGAAGCTGGGATCGTTTAGTCTAGAAAACAGAAGATTAGGGAATATTCTTTATAATGCCTAAAACAGTCAGTTACAAGAAGAGAGCTGACATTTCTTCATTTCAACTAGACAAAGAAAGCATGCTTCTTGGTGATTTTACTAGCATTTGTTTATATCTTTTCAATAGATATATCTTTTCTCTCATCTCCCTCTTCCTTTTCATTTCTTCCTTCCTTCCTTCCTTGTGCGAATTGAGCATCTGTTACATGCCAGGTTCAAAGGAAATGAGGTTCGTCTAAGTTAGGTACATTTGGCTAGGGAGGATTTTGTGGAGAATGTTGCTGGCCTATTTCAACATTTTATAATAACTGCGTATAAAATGACATGGTATGCATTGCACAGGAGGTTTTTCACAAAGAGCACTTAACTCTGGGAAATTTCAGTCTCACTTTCACTTTATTAATCTCCATCAAGAGATTCTAGTAACGTGATTTAATTTCAGGGTGTTAAGTATTATAGAAATTATTAACTCCAGAACGGCAGAGAGGCTAGCAGAAAACTTTTTCCCTATTACTGGTTTCACTGATAGCACTTGGAAAAGATTATTAAGTCTCCTTGGCAGGGTTTTCTCCCAAAACTGCTACTCTGTTCTTTCACTGAATGATCAAAGAAAGATACTATTGACCAAATGGAGTGCCAAATCAGGTGTCAGGAGTATCTGGTTCTATTTTTAGCAACCACTGATAAGAAACTTTGAATAAGCTGTTAAATGGTCTGAGTCTCATCCTTTTCCTTTCCATCAGCCTTCCTGTAACATATATGGGAACTGTTTTTTCAAGAAACATTCTTTTCGCATCTTGGGGCTCATTTTGGTTCAGGCTATGACCTGGAATATAGTGTCCTATTAGGTGCAATGTTGAGAAATGAGTTCATTAGGCCCCCAAAGAGTCAAAAATGAGTAAAAAACATCTAAAAAAAAATGACCACAGCTGGGCTCAGTCCAAGCAAGTATGCTAGGAGAAAGTGATGAAAGATGCTGGAGAAAGGTCAAGAAGAATGATGGAGAATGTGACAGGAAATGATGATAACAGGGACCCAAGCAAACTGGTAGTTGGCACTGAGAAATACTGCTAAGCAGTGAGTCCCCGGGAGGGACACTGGCGGGGACAGGAAGAGACGGGTTTCCGTAAGTGAAGCTCTGGAACAAGCCTTGCAGTAAGCTGGGTCATTGCCTTAGAACTTCTAGAGTTTAAATGAATCAGTAAATATTTTTAACTAGAAGATTTAGGAATGACTGTACTATGAATATAGTACAATTACAGGTTTTCACTAACTCTTTCTACTTCCACTCCAACTTTCAACTGTCTCTGCAGCCTCCATTTCATGTCATATCTCCCCATCTAGTGGCCGATTGTGGTATATGGCAAAACCTACTCAAACCCAAGCTGATAGTATTTCTGTACATTGAGAACCTGAAGCCTTCAACTTTGCAGAATGTTGGAGCGTCTGTTTGTTTCCTTTACATGCGGTCTTGAGCCAAAGAGAATACATGTGGGGATGCTTGGGGGTTGAAATTTCATGTCATGAAAGGGCTGAGCAGTTTGAGAACATAAAATCAAAATTATAAATTTTCACTCACTATTATTCTTAGCCTTGAAAAATACATTTTTCTTGGTATTTATCTCCTATTTAAAGTTTATACAAATTAAAATCCAATAGGTTTTTCCAACTGAGTCGTTCCAGTTGGTTCATTTTATTATTGTATACTAAAAACAATCTCTCATTTAATTACATCTAATGGCATAGATCATTTTCCCCATAATTTGTCCAGCTTTTATTTCCCTTTACATCTCTTGTTTGTAAAGGAGAAGTCACTCAACATCTCTGCATTATTAAAAACAATCTATGGTTCAACTTCTTGTTGCCTCAGGAAAGATGTGACACTAATTATTATTAAATTAGTTTGTAATATAAACAAATTATTCTAAAAACTTGAATTCTTTGTTCCCTTTTGCATCAGATCCCCCCAGGACAGCTTAATGCAATGTTTGTACCATAGGAAATGTGGAAAGGACAATTCACATTCAACATTCAGCTTATGCTGATGGTCAATATGGTCAAAGAAATGAAAAAAAAAAGCCTTTGTGATGAACAGTTTGTGTGATGATCTGAGAAAAACAGCATACTTCAAAACCACATTTAGAGAAAAATTTTAATGCACAGGAATTTAATTCAGTTTCGTGGTTAAGAGCATGTTTTGGAGGGAACTGACAGATTCACATTCCAGTTTTGTTACTAGCTATAGTGTCTTAACTAAATTTTAACGTTATTAAGTTTCAACTGTTTTATCTGTCAAATAAGAAAATTGTCAGGATTAAATAAAATATTTAACATATAGCTTAGTCTTGGCACAGGGTCTGGCACATAGTAGGTCTTCAATAAATGGAAGTTGTTACAATGATAAAGTTGAGAATGACTGGCGGACAACCTGTGTTCTGCCATACATTTCTAATTCTGCCTAAACAAGCTTTTATACTGTAAATTTTGGGCTTGCTGTCCAGTAACTGCGAGATCCTCCACTCTAAGCACGGCAGCCTGAGGAATAATTTGCATGTGGCCATCAAAAATATTTTACTTCAAACAAGAGAGGAAGGAGTGTCAAAAACGAGAAGGGTTCAAAGTCATGGGCCTCATTCATTTCAGCCCCATGGGCCCCGGCGCTGCCAAGGGGAGGCTCTGTGGCCAGTGCAGTGCACAAGGCAGGGAGGAAAGGAAGTCCATGTTTAAATCCTTAAAATGTTGTCTTCAGTGCTTGTGTAACTTTGAGCTGGGACAGGGATTCATAAAGAAATAAGGGCCACCCGGTGTCTAATTAAAGAAACTCCTCTCCAGACCATGCAGGAGATGTGGAGGGAAAGGCAGAGTTTGAGCCCTAACGAGCCACTGAAAGGCAGAGTGGAGCGCTGGTGCTGCCATTTTCCAGAGAGTGTGATTTGGGGCAAATCGTTGAACTCTGTGGGGTCTGTTCTTTTGACTTCTGCAGGGAATAATGTGGCCTTTGGAGGCAAATCACAGTACACTGTCGCTGTACCTTTGACATGCACAAGGAATATTGCAACCAGGAATGCTCACTGGATCACACTATCCTGTGACCACGGAAACGCCAAGACAGTGGGTACCAACCTGCCTTGCCCCTCGCTGTGTTCTCTGTGCAAAGCACAATGAAGGTGTTCGCATCGTATTTGCTGAAGGAGCAGCCGACACACTCACTGAGTTTATCATCTTGAAACCCAGGCCTGTGTTAGAAATGCCTTGAGGAGAGTCCCCGTTGGACTGTGGAAAGTGACACAAACTCCATGGGCAAAGCCAGTCTTTTGACTGCCACCCCTATAGACTAGTTCCGTGAGTTGTGCTAATCCAGCCACCTCATTGTTCACACTGGAAACCCTATTTTCATCCTTGTTTCTCCTCTTTTCCTCCCTCTAGGAATTCTGTCCTCTCTTACTTCTTGGAATACGTGCAGCATTCTACACACCCCTGTTTCAGAACACTGGACTTGCCCACGTCACTGCAACAACATTTAAGATTGCTTTCTCCACATTCACTCTTACTCTGCTCCAATTCATTCATGACAAATGACAGACATCTGGGACATTAAAACATCTAAGCATCCTGTCAAAGCTGAAGAAAGGAGGCAGGTGTTATGATTGGCAGAGTGCTGAGATGGAAGAGAGAAGATCTAAGTTCTGGTTCTGGCTGTTTGGGCCTGGATGGGTGAATCTGGGCCCGCCCCGCCCTCTCTGCATGTTGGCTTCTTCCCCTGTAAAATAAAGACCTTGCATCACATGATTTCCAAGGACACTTCAAACTTTAAAATTCAATGATATTGTGAAAGATGTTTCTAATTATGAAGTAAATGCCTTTTATGATGCTTTAAAATTTATTTGAATGATCAAGTTGGGTCAGATATCATGATTTTTGAAATCTGCAGACTTGAAGCAGTGGCCCAATTAAAAAGCATGAAGGACTCAAACTGAAACATCTGCTGACGCTGGGAAAGAAACTGACCGTGTATCAAACAAAGACTTTTAAAATGATTCAAGCTTGTTTCAAATCTGAATAGCTTCTAAAAGATAAGTGGTCTTTTCTAGTCACGAAACCTCTGGCAATTCTTATACTCATAGTTCTGAAAGAGGTAAATGGATTTTATATATGACCTTTTGAAATTTGAAGTGAAAACACCAAGGTTGCTTGTAAACTACCAGCTGGCAGGTAACAGGAGGACAGGCAGGCTCTCAGGGATCACGTCTGACACACCACAATGAGCTATCATTTTATACCTGTTAGAATGGCTGCCATCAAAATGACAAGAGATAACAACTGTGCTCAAGGATGTGGAGAGAAGAGAACTCTTGTGGACTGTTGGTGGGATTGTAAATTGGGGTAGCCATTTAGAAAACAGTATGGAAGATCTTCAATAAATTAAAAATAAAATTACCATATCATCCAGCCATTCCACTTCTGAGAATATATCCAGAGGAAATGAAATCACTGTCTTAAAAATATATCTGCTCCCCTACATTCATTGCAGCATTATTTATGATAGCCAAGATATGGAAACAAGCTAAGTGTCCATAGATGAATAAATGAATGAAGAAAATATGGATATATAGGTATACACACAATGAAATATTATTTAGCCATAAAAAAGGAAATCCTGCCATCTGTGACAATGTGGATGGACTTTGAGAGCATTATGCTAAGTGAAGTAAGTCAGACAGAGAAAGATAAATATTATATGATCTCACTTATGTCTGAAACACCAAACTTATACAAACAAATAGGTGCTTACCAGAGGCATGGGTGTGGGGGCGGTAGGGGACAAAGGTATAATCTTCCAGTTATATGATACATAAATTCTGAGGATGCATGTACCACATGGTAACTATAGTTAACTGTATTGTATTATACATTTGAATATTGTTAAGAAGTTAGACCTTCAAAGTTCTTATCACACAAAAAATTTTATACCTATGTGAGGTGATAGAGGTTAACTCAACTCATTATGATAATCATTTTGCAATGTATACATATATAAAATTATCATGTTGTACACCTTAAATTAATACAATGTTATATGTCAATTTAAATAAATAGAAAAATAGATAGATAGATGATGATACATACATACATAGATACATACATATATACATACATACATACATACAGATAGATGTAAGTTAACAGGGTAGCCTAAAATGGGACTGCAAGTTAAACTGCAGCTATAAGAGCAGAGGGAGGGGAAGGAGAAGATAATGATCTCATAGAATGAATCATGGCTTGGGCCATAATCTGGAGTTCCAAGGGTCAGTCTGAGAATTGTATTTCAGGAGGCACACTGACAAACCAGGATGAGTGTAGAGGAAGACACCTGTTGTTGTGGAGCTTAGAAACCCTGTTACACGAAACATGGTTGAAGAAGCTGGAAATTTACACTAGAACAGAGGAAAATTGTGGGCAACACCAGTGACTTCAGCTTTCTGAAGGGCTGTCAGGTGATGGAGGTTTGGCTTCCTCTAGTGCTTCCATAGATAGAATTTGGAATGTTTGAAACACTGTAACTCACATCACATAATTCCCTTGTGTTACAAAGTGGCTTCTCACTCTTCTTACAAAGAAATCTAATTTTCTTACACCTGCCTTAACCCGTTTGACATCATACGCATTCACGAGAGTTCAGACACCCTGGGTCTTGCTGTTCCTTCAACACATAAAAGTCAAACCCTCCTCAGGGCTCTCAGACTTACTGTTCCCTAACTGGACAAGGAACTAAATGAACGGAGACATGAGGCGCTAAGACACGAGGTTAAAGACAGCAGATTTTGCTCAATACAAGGAATAAGTGAGAATCAGAGCCCCAAATCCAGAGCCTTGGCCGAAAATGCAAGTTTGTCCATCTGGGATGTTTAAATTTAGGGCTAATAACCTCCTGCCAGGGAAGCTGTGGAGGGTAATTGGTTGCTTTGGGTCGTGTGGGCCAGAAACCCATCGTAAATCACCTTAGCCCGAAGGGGAATGTCCCCAAAAGTCCCAGCATGGCTGGATCCACAGGATCATTACTGGTTCCAACCATGACCTCTGCTTCTCTCTGTCCCCGCCTCATTCCAAGACAGGCTGCCTTCCCGAGAAAGCAACGTGGCCTCCAGAAGCTTCGGGACTATATCCTGCCTGATTAGAAATCCTAGAAGAAAGAAGCATTGCTCTTTACTTAAAATTCCAGCAACCATTCTAGGATTGCCTATGTTTGGTTGGTGTGGGCCACATGCCCAGCCTTAGCCAATCACTGAGGCATGAGGATGAGATATTTTCAGTTGCTATTTCTGGGACTGGTGATAAATGACACCTGTCACTGAAGAGAGGTGTAGAATCAGCCTCACCAGAACCACATGAAATGAAATTGTAGGAGGGCTGGTTCTACAAAATAAAATAAGAGAGTAGCTACCACAAGACGAGAGAAAGGGATGCTGAATAGACTAAAACAGGAGATTCCTGTTATAAGTAATGGATTTTATAACTGGCAAAAATTGAATTGCTTGACTTCTAAGAATATGTCTGACACTGTCTTCTATATGACAGAGAGAAAGTCATTCCTTTGTCTTCACCTACTCTGGTCCATCTCAGGAAGATTATGTTGTACCTGGTGACTTGAGATGAAGGAAAAATAATCTATACATGGCAGATGCAGGACAGGTGATAGAGGAAGGGAGAGGCAAGTTGTACCTGCCTGAGACCAGAATGAATGAGTTGGTGGACGTGACTCAGCGTAACCCAGCTGCAGCCCCTGCGTCTGTAGAGAACACTGTCATCTTCCTAACAATTCCAGAATTAACGGGAATGAAGCTCCCTAAGTCCTGACGTTACTCCTCGGCAGCCCAGGACCTCTTACTCTGGGGCTCCGTCTGCCAATGCCTTACCACTGCTGCTTGCCTTAGGCATGTACGGATCCCCTACTCCTGTAAAACCTATCTCAGGTCCCAGTGTAGAAGGGCTTTGCTCCCTACCAGTTATTTCTCATGTAAAATTGACAAAACATTTCGATATCTTACCCTTCTCAGAGTGGTACCTTTGTACAGTAAGATGTTTCTTTGCCTGAAGGTGTTCCAGCTGAACTTAAACTGGAAATTGTACTTTAGCTGTAAATGGTAAAGCAGTGAATGGCTGGCCTTCCCTCACCCTGCCGCCAGCAATCTCTCTGCATGAAGCAATTCGAAACTCCCTCTAAAGCGAAGTTTGGGGCTAGTCTCAGGAGACAGAGTCAGAGAGTGCAGATGGGGAGGGCTGCCTGGTCTCTGGCTCAGCTTGGCTCCAGAGACCAGATCTGGACTCACAGGGATGAGGGCTGCAGGTAATTTTCTTTGAGTTACAGAAATATTTACCCATTTTGCTGTCACTGAGCCAGGCAGCAAAAAGGGATGAGAAGATGGTCTAAATACGTCTCTGAGTGAGTCTGATTGTCTGCATGTCTGTGGGTGGGTCTGTGTGTATAGGACTGGGGTTGAGGGGAGGCGTCTACAACGAGGGCAGGAGGAGGAAGGGTTCATACCTCAGAATCAAATGACAGGTCAACATCAGTCAAAGAAGCCCACCCCACTCCTCAGTGGGCGGTTAATATTCTCATTTGGGCAGTAATAAATTTATGAAATCAGAGAAGAAATAGATTATGAGAGTGATACAGTAATAAAGTACTCCATTTCCTCAGATTGTTTCAGTTGTTTGATATTTTACTACATTGACAGTAAGGCTCACTGCCAACACAGGTGAAGTTTTTCAATTTTTCCAAGAATGGTTGTTGCTTTAGCTTCTTTTGTGACCACTTTATTTATGTTACATGATTTTCATAAGCTAAAAGTCTCCTCATCTAAGTACACATTATTATCTATAAAAGAACTTTATAACTGATATAATTAATATAATGCTAACTAAAAGTCATTGAATACTCACCATGTGCCAGACATTAATCTGGGTTTTGACTCTGAATTATTCACTTAATCCAGGTTGTCTTGAGATCAGTAGGTACCATATTTACTTCCATTTCACAGAAAAGAGAACTGAGGATCAAAGCACTTAATTTATCGAAACCTACATAGCTAGCAAGTAATAAGGCTAAGATTTGAACTCAAGGAGTCTAATAGCCATCAACCCCAGGAACACCTGTGGTAGGTAGCCTCTAAGAAGCCCCCAGTAATCCCCTCCTCTCGATATTTGTGCCTTTGTCTAATTCCTTCATTTGGTATGTGAGCTGGGCCTAGAGACTTGCTTCTAATGAAGAATGTACAGTAAAAATAATAAGATGTTACTTCCAAGATTAGGTTATGCTATGGTCTGAGTGTTTGTGTCCCCCTAAATTCATATGTTGAAATCCTAATCATCAAACAGGATGGCATGAATAGATGGGTCCCCAGGAAGGTGCTTTCCTCATCAGAGTGGACATCTCTTTAATGGGATTAGTGTCTTATAAAAAAGGGTCCAGAGAGATCCCTTACCCCTTCTGCCCCATGAAGATACCACGTGAAGTCTCCAACATAGGGCTCTCAACAGATCGTGATGGCACCCTGATCTCAGACTTCCAGCCTCTGAAACTGTGAGCAATAAATTTCTGTTTACAAGCTACTCAGTCTCTGGTACTTTGTTATAGCAGCCTGAATAGATTAAGACAGGTTACCAAAAGACTGTGGCTTCTATCCTGCTCATTCTCTCTCCATTTCTTGCTCTCTCTCGCTCGCTTGACAGAAGCCAGATGCCTGGTTGTGAGCTGCACCGTGGAGAGACTTACAAGGCATGATGAGCCCAGCAGCCCATGAGGAATGGGATCTGGCCGGCAAGCACGAGCGTGAACCGGGAGGCGGGGGCTCCTGCCACAGTCGAGATGACTGCGGCCTCGTGGGAGACGCTGAGCAAGAAGCACCAGCTACATCACACCCGGACCCCGACCCACAGAAGATGCGACAACTCCACATTTGCTTTTTTAAGCTACTAAATTTTTGAGTACTTTGTTACTCAGAAATAGATTATGAATAAAACACATCGACAAACTGAGATTCTGGTCCCTTTTCCTTAGCTTAAAGTGTATCTTACTTTGTATCTGTATCTTACTTTGAAGAAAGAAGAATGACAAAAACCAAAAGCTCTATGGCCAGTCTTTCCCACCATCAGCAGAAGCATCTTCCTGTTAATATGTTATGTTCTCTAAGCTCCTGTCTTTTTGTTGTTGTTGTTGTTGTTGTTAAATAACAATTACATCTCTACAAGTGATCTTCTGAAATATTGACTTTTTTTTTTCCTGCTCTGTCGAAAGTTTTAGAAGCTCTGGTTTTGAATTCAGACAGACCTGGGTCCATATGGCTCCCTCACCTGTCACAAACCATTTTCAAATGTTACCAAACATTTCTGAGCCTTGATCTCTTCATTTGTTAAGTGAATGACAGCACTAATGTTACTTTTTTATAACTGAAGTGTGTGAGTGTGTGAAAGGGCAAGGAAGGAGGAGCAGAGGAAGAAGAGGAGACTGAAAGAGAGACACACACAGAGTGAGACCTCTTTCTTCCGAGGAAAGGCAGCCAGGGCCACTGTATCTCCCACGCTTGGGGAGCCCTCCCTGGGAGCCCCTGGAGGACTCTGCCTCTCTTTCCTGGAAGCCCTGGCTTGTTCGGAATTGACTCTGTCTCTGAGGAGGGGTGAGGGGAGAGCAGAGAGCAGGGAACACTCCAGACAAGGAAAGGTATGGGAACTGTGTGTGCACCCCTGGAAGAAGCCACCATAGAGGTGCTGCGTGGTACCTGGACGGTCTGTTCACCCAGGCACACATAAAGCACTGCGTGCCCAGGCTGGCCTGGGAGACACACAATCGGCTGACTTTGGGGATACCGCTGGGCATCTGAGCTGTGACCATGGTGGCCCCCTCTGGACTCTTTGGCCTGCAAAAGAAACTCAGGACTTTTGTGTCACTCAGAGGCAAGGAAACTAGTGAGAGAGTAAATGAAGATGGAGTGTTCATTCCCTGCTACTCAGGCTGCATGGAATCATAGAGCTGGACGTCTGAATGTGATTTAAAGGTGGTAATGAGATATCCCTTATACTCCCAAGTGGTGGTTAAAAATTCACACTCACATGCCTGTAGGGAGGCATAGAATGTTCTCCCTGTTGGCACGGAGGCCCTTGGAGCACCTTCAGAGAGGCCTGTATTGATGGAGCATAGTTATTGCTCAGGACGTGGATTTTCATGGGTGAACTCTTATCCACCATGCAAAAGCCTGATTACTCGCTCCCTAGAGCCTGAGCATTTTCCAGGCTTTATTTATCCCTAGTCCGATAGTTGAATAAGATTTGCTTATGCAGATAAGACAAACATGACCTCGTTCCAGGACTCCAATACAGAACTTGTGATTTTCATCACTCTGGGTTACCATCTTTTAGGGTGAAGATTTTCCAAAGGGCTAAGTTCTAATTTTTGGCTAATGATGACTCCCCAGAGAGTGATCACTGATTCCAAATAGAGACATTTTTTTTTTCCTGCTTTGGGAGCTGTTTGCAAAGCAGCTTTAATTAGGTGCTGAGCTCTTTATCAACCCTTGCCAACCCAAATTTAGACATTACATCCCCCTGAGACCCCCTCTGTACTGAGTTCTCAGCCTCTTTCCTCTTCCTCAATCCAAAGTCTGTAGGAGATTGGCTTGTCTGAGGATCAATAGGGCTGCTATCGAACCTGCCTTTTAGTTTTCAGTGGTTCTAAGTCATGTTGCAATCTGTGAGCTGAACTATAGTTAATGACCTGATTTTTATAATATGTAACAGGCTTTAAGGGACTTTAGCTATCCGAAGTTGAATCTGGAAGCACTTCAACTGAGCTATTTTTCAAAGATGTTTATTTTCTGTATTTCTGGCAGTGTTTTGCTAAGAAATGCTGCTGACATGCTCTCTCAGTAGTGACATTCCAGACCCCTGCAGGAACCCCTTAGATGAGAGAAATAAAGGCCGCATCAGATAGAGGTCAGATTTAAACAGAATGCTGGGAATTTAAATCAATGTAAGCACATCGGAGTATAACAAAATGAATCTCCAGTCTTTGCAGTGCCGGAAAATGCTTTGTAATTCAGGAATAAATTATCAATGTTTCTTTATGAAAAATAGCCGTGACTTTCTTAAAGGGAAGACAAAAGGAATTCTTATAATAACACTTGTGTAAGTTGGGCCACAGAACTCACGTCTTAAGAAAAGCTTTGAGGATTGATACCCAAAAAGTTATCAGAAGGAAATGGAATCATTTTAAGATGATGATTTTAACCTTGAAGTGCAAACTTCAAAAACAAAAAACAAAAAACACAGGTGTTGAAGTCAGCTTTCAATATCATACACTAAATGTTTCCTGGCTTGGAAATAATTTTCTATTTTTGCCTACTCTTTTGTAAGGAGATGGACCAGTAAATGTTTTCTTTGCTGGTATCTGCATGAATACTGTTTATCTTGAATGAAGTCTTTTTCTTTTCTTTCTTATTAGGCTAAAACGAATAGCCCTAGGTCTATTCAAATTTCAGCACTCATCTTGTTTCTTTCTAGCTGTTTGAACTTAACACGTTACAAAAATAAATCAATATACTTTCTTTGATGAGCTAAGTCAAAGAATTCTACTGATTGCATCTGAAACTGTGTTCTCTCCAAATGTTCCCATTCATGTGTGTTACTATGATCTCCATCTGTACCGGAAGAGGAGTTAGAGACCAAGACTGTTAACTATTCTTGATTTCATCTTTGGTTATTTCCTTGGTTCATATAACATACCATATATATTTTAGAAAACAACCACTGGATACAATAATCCTTGACAGTTTAAAATATTTTGAATTATTTTATATTATTCTCACAATTTCACATGTACAAAAATTCAACGCAGAATTAGCTGGCTCTTCGAAGGCCCCTCAAAAATTTCACAGCAAAGTCAAGGCTTGAGCCAAATCTCTCTCTCCTCAGTCTTTGTTCTACTTCTTAACTCTTTATATTGATAAACGGCCCCGCCATTCCCCCTGTAACCCAAGCAGAAACCTGGCAAGAACACTGATGCTGTGTTTTCCATTATCCTCCCTGTGTAAGACACAGTGTCCCTGCCTGGACCCCTCCCTTCAGCTTCCTGACTCAAATTCTTTAGATTAAGGCACTGGTCTCCTCTAGCTTCTCTGCCTGGACACACTCTAGATCATATAACAGCCCGAGTCACCTTTCAAAATTACGAATCTGATCCATGTTATTCGTCAGCTTGATTTCCTTAAATAATTCTCTAGTACCTAAATCCTGAATATCAGTGCATAATGGAATGTTAAAGGGAAAAAAATCACAGGCCCAAAATGGCATCACTTCGGCTAAAGCCCATGATACTAAACCTAGACCTACTACCTGATTCAACTGTAGCTTCAACATCTTCCAGAAACAGAAACTTAATCAACCAGTCTGGAATTTTCTGATCAACACCGATGAGGTAATCTGTCATGTGACCCTCTCCATCCCCCACAGGGGAAGAAGAGGTCATCTGCATGATAAAACCCTTGCTGGTCCCTTGCCTTCAAAATAGAAGATATCCTAGCAAAAAAAAAAAAAAAAAAAAAAAAATCATCCTCTCTTCTCTTTTGCTTTGAAAGCTCCCTTGTCCCAACCTTCTTCCTGTAAAACCCTTCCATTTCTGTACAACCTCTTGAAGCTCCCTTCTACCTGCTAGACAGGATGCTGCCTGATTCATGAATCCCTTAATAAAGCCAATTAGATCCTCACATTTACTCAGTTGTGTTTTGTTTTGTTTCATTTTTATTTTTTATTTTTTATTCTGTCTCCTAGTCTCTCTTTTTCTTTGGGGACTATAATTACACGAGGACTACAATTATAATTGAGGTTGTCCCACAGCTAAATGATGTTCTGTTGATTTTTTTAAATTTTTATTTTTTTAGGAAAAGCAACCCTTGGTTGACCTCCAGATTGCAAAGACCTTGTCAACTTACTATCCTTATTTTCTGTTTTTTTACGCCTACAGCTCCTGGTCTTCCTAGGTGGTCTCCCATCCAAGTACTAACCAGGCCCGACCTGGCTTAGCTTCTGAGATCAGACGGGGTCAAGCTTGTTCAGGGTGGCATGGTCATAGATGAGTTTTGTTTTTTAATAGGAGGAATATTTAGATATTAACTTATTTTTTTTCATTTTATTTTTCTTTTATTATCATTTTTTAATAAAGTAAAAATTTATTGACCTCCTGAGTATAACATATTTAATACTGCTTCTAATTTATTATAGCAGTTACTTCCCAAAAATGTTAATTGCAGCTGGATTAAATGAGTATTTGGGAAATATGGCAATGTTGTTCATATGAGTATTATGAACCACATTATAAGACAACTGGAGATCCAAAGCGATTTGCCTTTGTGGAATTTGAAACAAAAGAACAAGCAGCAAAAGCTATTGAGGTAGATCCAGAATCTTTTGGAAGAAATGTTTTTTTAACCTTCCTAGATTAGTTTCCAAGGAGTCCTATTCTCCTTTTGAAAGTTTCTTTTATTTTAATATAAAGAAAACTTTACAATATGAAAGTGTTCCAAAAATCAAAACACAGAGAAAATAGTAGTAAGATAGTGGAAAGAATTAGTATGATGAACCCTTGTGGGCTATCATCTAGCATCGACAATTATCTACGTATGGCTCATCTTGTTTCATCTATATTTTCCCACTCCCCCATCCCAGGACTCTTTCCTGGATTAATTTAAAGCAAATCTCAGAAGATACACTGAGTTTTTCTTTAACAGCCATTTCCTTCTTTTCCTTGACTTTAGGCATGAAGCATTTAGAGACCTAGAGAGGAGATTATCAGGTTTCAAACTTCAAAGCAGGCTTTAGAAACTCACCAGAGACAAGGTTTTTTAGTTTCAAAAGACAAAGTTTATGTAAAGAAATAGGTCTGAGAAGAATAGGTCATGAGGTACATGTCAATTTTCCCACCCCAGGTTTCCGAAGAGGCAGTTAGAGAAGACACAAGTGAGTGTGATGCCCACGAAATCCCAAGAACGGTCCCGGGTAAGTCCTGGAGTAGAGAGATGTGAGAAAGTTCCATATCCGGGGGCTGAAAAAGAATGGATACCTGCGATGTCATGTCCATCTCAACACCAGAAGGCACTCTGACATCCTGTGCGTAAATAGCAGAGGGAGGAAGGTCATTTGGTGTGTCAGGGCAGAGATACACAGCTTTTCTGGAGGACTTAGGGGTTGTCAAGAGACAGCCAGACAATCTGGAGGGACAACATGGTGGAAATAAGGACAGAGAGAGGTCTGAGTAGACAGCAAGCAGGGCCCAGTGGAGTCGTGGACTTCTCAGGGGGAGATGTGGCAGTTGATGGAATCCTCTCTCGTACTCATGCTGTAGCACTTTGAACCAACCTCAGGAGGACAGGCCCTGAGTTGACTGATACACTGAGTTGTCTCAGAGTCACTGTTTTGCCATCAGGTGAAATGAGAAGTTAAGAGAGAAATCACATTTACTTATGGGAAGTAGAATATAAATTTTGTACCCACTACACGGAGAAGTCAGCAGCACTCAGCATTCAGACTTCCTCTCACCCTCTCTTTTTAGACAGTCATGTTCCACCTCTGGCCCGTTTTCCTCCTGGTTGGCTTTGTGGTCAGGCAGGCTCTGGGCAGGCTCTGTGGGAGGCTTCTGGCATACTTGCAATGGATTAGCAACTCAATGGAAAAGAGAGCACCTCTTTGCCAATAGTGATTGGTTCGGGGACATGCTTAAGCACTAGGACTGATTATCGTGTTCTGCACCATGTCCCTGAACCAATCACTATGGCCACTGAGATGAGATATGCTTATTTGGCTGGCCTGAGTAACATGCCTATACTAAAGTTGGGGTGGGGTCAGCTGATTTCCATTTCCTAAAGGAAAATGAGGGTGATGTTTCCAGGAAGGCAAAAACATATTGAACAGGCTGAAATAGCAGAGAGATGCAGCACATAGGTATTAAACACATATTTGCTTCAATGAGCGAAAGAAACAAGGCCTTCTAAATCCACGACAAGGACTCTTGCAACTACAGGACATTGCCTCTGTCTCAATTCCACAGCTTATCCACTAACGTCTTTTACTAAACAGAAAGTTGGAACTTGGCCACCCTAAAATGGTGTAAGCTCTGTAGGATGATAAGTAAGCTGTCTGATTATGACATATTTTATACAAGATTTATGAATTTTTAATGGTACTTCTACAGTACCTAGCTTTCTGGATTTAAAATCTTATAAAAATTTAATAGTGAGCTCATAAGTACCACGAGCAGGAGGAGTGAGGTGAGAAATTGCATTTTAAAGTAAGCAATCTGACCAGTTCTAAGGGACATGTGAATTTGAGGGGATTTATATATCCTGAATAACTTGGTAAGTTTCGTGTACTCATAAAGTTTCTTTTCAGATTTATCACTCCTAGTCAAGTGCCCACTGTGCCCATGAGGCAGTGAGTCTCCTCTGGTTACCCCCCAAGATAGACTGTGAGCTCCAAGAATGCAGGGCAGCTCTTACCCTGCACACCCAGGCTAGCACAGGCACGTCACATGGCAGAATCAACAAGTAGGAAGGAGGGAGGGAGGGAGAGAAGGAAGGAAGGAAGGAAGGAAGGAAGGAAGGAAGGAAGGAAGGAAGGAAGGAAGGAAGGAAGGAAGGAAGGAAGGAAGGAAGGGACAAGCAAAGGTTTAGATGAACACAAGTAGTTCAGATACACTCAATTTTGACTATAGAATGTCATAGAGAGTGTTATTTTTTAAGTTGGAATTTTTCATTCTTTATATGGGTTGATATTAAAATTATATTGCATCCTGTATTTCTCTTTTCATGGCAGTTATCATGCTTGTGAAAAACAATTGCCAACGTGTATTAACTCTGACCATGTAGCAGGCACTCTTGTAAGCACAGTTCATTCAATGCCTTGTAACAACTCTGGGAGACACTGTTAATACTCGCACTTCAGTTACAAAGTTTGTTGCTTGTAGAGTGCCAGGATTTGATCCTGGCAGTGGGATTCTGGTTCCAGCTGCTAGAGTTATAGGGCCCTTGGTAAATACTTGTGTGACATCTGTTTCTCTCCTAGAATGTAAGCTCTATGAAACTGTCTTATCCACACCACACCTACCACAGGGCTTTGCTCGTGATAATGTGTGTCAAATGAAAGAAGGAATTAATTAGCTAATTTCCTTAGCACACACTGATTACTTGAAAAGGAGAGTTAAAAAGTGTTAGGTATCAGAAAGTTTCCAGATTTGTTAGAGGATGTAGAAACCATATATTACAACAAGAAGAATAGCTGAATTTTTAATGGAGATGGATAGGACAACCTGTGTCTACTCCAGTAACTAAGGTGGATAGATGGATGGATGGATGGATGATGGGTAGCTGGATGAATAAATGGATGGATGGATAGATGGATCAATAGAGAGATATCCAGCATTATAGTTTGCTTTTAGTTAGACTCACTTGTTCTCTGCCCTATATATATGAATAATGAAATAATCATATTTTAAGTCTGGGTTGGTATACATGTCACAATCAAAATTCTGACACTTTTCCGCAGAAGAAAGCTATTTTTATTTTAGTGGCTTTTCTGAATTATTTCTTTTAAGTGCAGTCATAGACACAATGAAATGGAAGAAATATTTCTAGATCTGAAATACTTACGTCTATTATAATCGACTTTTTATTCTGAATCATCAGCACTCTACACATTAAAAGAATGATGTAATAAATTATGAGGCATATTGATATCAAACTGTTTTAAATATTCATGTTTTAAGCCACCAAGTACAAGCCTTCAGCATTTCCTTAATTATGTCAAGTATAAGCGAGAAATAAATCATAGCAAGTATTCCACTAACCATATATTTTATAATTGCCTTATGATTTCAGTTGTTTTTAGTGTTTTAGTCTGTCAAACAGGTGTTTTTAGCTCTCATGTGTTTTGTTAGCTACACATCCCTTTCATTTAATTTTTTTGTCGGTGCTGAGTGAATTATTTTTGGGGGTCCAAACCATACTTTACATTTAATTTGGATAAATCATCCAGCCTGATGTTAGCTATTCATTAAATGAGGTACTTTGTGAAATAAAAAAAGAAGGAAATCTGCAGTTTCAAAGAATCTCCTCTGAGATTGCAGGTGCCAGAATTGAGGTATAATGAAGTGATTTAATTTTCCAGTAATTGCTAGCATCTCCTCCAATGAGGTGGCAATCTCCTTTAACTGAATCCTACTTAAATTCCATAACTTCTTAGTCCCTTTGTCTCAGGTTCTGGTTTGTTATCTTCCCCTCTGCATTCTCCTTTTCCCTCTGCGAGCTTCCTCCTCTGGTGCCGCACTGGGGAAGAGTTAGACGATGAATTATACGTCCAGCGTCATCAGGCCAGTTCAAAGCTCAACAAATTCTAGAGAAGAGCACTGGTTTTCACTTAGCAGAAGGAAGACGACGGTGGGCACGCCCATTCTTATGGGAAAAGGAGAACAGATTAGGGAGGGGAAATGGGCGGGAAGGGATGATTGCTTCCTCTCAGATGGTTTCTCCAAAACAGAACTTTTCATCCAGCACGCCACCCCACCCCCGCTACCCCCATAACAGAGTGAGGACTCAGGATACATGGCCCAGATCAGCACTTCTGCTCTAGCAGCCAACTCCTTCAGGGACTGCCTCGGCAGCAGGGCTGCCCCTTCTCAGGACAACCTGTGTCTACTCCAGTAACTAAGGGATGGAAGGACAAAGTCTGCTCATTTCTGCCTCGTATAAGGCACCCTGGCAAGCACTGCTTGCTCTAGGGTGCTGTCAGATCGGTTGTGGCTTTGCTCATTCTCTGCATGATCCTGCTTCCTCCCCCATCCTTTCACAGGTACTTTTTTTCTAAGAAATATTTTGCTCCCCAAATTCAATCTGAGAATCTGCTACTAAAGAATCCAGCTTGTGGTACCGTTCAACCCACTTTACACAGACTTGGGGGCAGTGGAAGGGGAGGAAGGAAGGGGAGACACTTCGCTCTGGGTAAGCGTCAGTTTCCATGTTTCCATAGGGGACAGTGTGGGTATTGTTTGTTTCTTTCTCTCTCCCCTCCCTCCTTCCTTCCTGCCTTCCCTTCCTTCCTCCTTTTCCCCCTCCCTCTTTTCCTTTCTTTCCCTCTCTCTCATTCCCCTTCTCCTTCTCTCCTTTCTTCTCTCCCTCTCTCCCCAGGGTTGTGGCTCTGGTTGCTGATTCCTGGCAAAGAGAAAAGAAAGATGGCCTCACCATCATGTATCATCCTACTTATATAGCATTAGTTAGTCTGTACCCCAACCAGACTATACACATTTGAAAACTTGTCGATTTTTCTTCCCTAGAATCTAATACAGTCTGAGCATATAATTAGTGCTTAATTCATGTTTTATCTTCCTTATCCTCCTCAAGTTGTAGTTCTTCAACTGCGCTAGGTTGTATGTACACCTCTGCCATGGTCACCAATATTGCGCTAGAGTAGCCACCATCCTCTCTTGGGAGGACTATGGCTCCATAGTTTTAAGAGATCATCTCACTCCCTCTCTTGTGCCTCCTCAGGCTGACCCCCAGAGAATAACCTGGAAGGTCTCTCTAAAGAGTAAGGCAAATCATATAATCCCAGTGGCTTTACACTAAGTCTACAGTGACATGCAGATGCCTTACTTTGATCCAGAAAGCCCTACCCGAGCTAGCCAACTACTTCTCCTCTGACGTCATGTCCTTCCACCCTCCCCCTTGTTCATGTGCTCTAGACCCACTAACCTCCTTTGTCCTATAAGCACAAGAGTCCTGTTCCAAGCTTAGGGCCTTTCTTCTCCTTAGAAGACTCTTCCTACAGGTAGCTGTCTATATGACTCTTCCTATTATTCAAGTCTCAATCCAAATGTCACCTCCTCAGAAAAGCCTTCACCACCCTAGCTAAAGCAGCCATGGGATTCCCTCTTTACGTGAGTCTATTTTACCATCTATACTGGCTAAAATTAACTACTTTTTTTTTTGGCGGGAGAGGGGTTGTCCAAATCTTTTCTCTTGAATGTAGGAACCACAAGTGCAGGGGCTCAGTCATATTTTCTGCTCTATCCTTAGTGCAGGAAATAGGTCTTGGCATAAAGATGATGCTCAAAAAGCATTCACTGGTGACTGAACTATGATTCTTAAATGTCTCATGCATAACTGTAATTACGACTCCTCTCTTGTCCCTAACACTTTTGTGTGTTTCCTCCCTCCCCTTTCTTTCTCCCCCTTTTCATTATACTTGCCAGTCTATTATTTATCTTTTTTCCCTCCCAGGAAATTAGATTTTGGTTTTATTGCTCAGGAGTCATATCTATGTTTTCTAATTTTTAAAATTTCAATCTCTTGTTTCTTGGTTTTACTTTGATTTTATCGGGATTGACTCCCTCCCTCGGACTTTTTCCTAGTATGGCACACAATTATGGGTCTGCTGTCCTCACTCCTTTAACCATTTAGGACAGATGAAGCACGCCTGCATGTGGAGATGAACTGTCAACAGAAGGCAGTTGGCCTGATGCTGGCTGGGGTGTAGCTCCTGGTCCACCCTCAGTGAGCTCTCTGCTAGGAAAATACTTTCTAATTCATTGATTTTAGACTGCTCCACTGGATGGCAAGCCCAGCGATCAGACCAAAGTACTTGACTGTTAGTCTAATGAGCATTGAAAAATAATTTATTTCTCTAGTACTGTGAGGTAGGGCGGCCCAAGGTTTGCATTGGGAACAAGAGTAGAGATGCCCTCTTCCTCTTCACAGCCCTCCAGACTTCTGTCTTAGTATTTCTTCTACCTGATTCTGCTGAAAAACAGTGAGCTTAAGCACCTGCCTTTTATGAGCCCTTTATTTTAGGCTGTTTTTGGGACCTAGAAGAGGAGCGTGGACTGACTTAGATACCATAAGAACATGTTGGCAGACACTCTTTGAAGATCCCCTATCTTGTTTCCTAATGATGGGGAACATATAAAGAAGAATATGGAGTAAAGGCAGACCATGAAGTATTTATTTGGGGTCAGCCAAGTACTTTTGGAACATGGGCAGCCTGCTGTGTCATCTCAGAGTAGGACTGACAGATGTAGTGCTTCCCTTGCCACCCACAGCACATGGCGTGCGCATTTACTGAAGACAAATTTGAATGATTTTGTTTGAATATGGACCTGGCAAACTTGGAAAATCCATCTTTCTATTTAGGCTCTTTGTGCTGAAATTAATTCCCAGCTTAACATCTGGTTTTCTAAATCTTTATTTGAAGGGAATTAGAAATCAATTTTCTGACAGCAGATTCCAAAATAGAAGCTAAAAACAGTAAAGACTGAATGAGGAAAGAACACACTTTATATCCAAATAGTCTACTGAAGAAAGTATAAGCCAGACTGTGTTTCTTCTTAAAACTGTAAACACACACACATATGGACTACTGGTTCTTTGTTTTAAATTTTGGTTTTCTTCAACTTGTAAAATGATTCACACAATAAGGAGTTGTAACTAGTCTTAAAAAATATAAAATATGGAAACTATCAACAAAATGAAAAGACAACCTACTAAATGGGAGAAGATATTCATAAATGATTCATTCAATAAGGGGTTAACATGCAAAATATATGAGGAACTTATACAACTTAACACCAAACAACAACAACAAAAACAAACCCAAACAGGCCAACTTAAAAATGGGCAGATTACCTGATTAGACATTTCTCCAAAAAGGACTCACAGATGGCCAACAGACATATGAAAAAGATCCTCAACATCACTAATAATCAGAGAAATGCAAATTAAAACCACAATGAGATATCATCTCACACCAGTCAAAATGGCTATCATCAATAAATCAACAAACAAGTGTTGGTGAGGAAGTGGAGAAAAGGGAACCCTGATGCACTGCTGAGATAATAAATTAGTGCAGCCACTATGGAAAAGTTTGGAGGTTCCTCAAAAAATTAAAAATGGAGCTGCCATACAGCCTAGCAATTCCACTTCTGAGTACTTAACCAAAGAAAACAAAAACACTAATTTAAAGATATATATGTGCCCCTACGTTCATTGCAGGATTACTTACAATAGTCAGACTATAGAAGCAACCTAGGTATTCATCAACAGAGGAGTGAATAAAGATGATGTGGTACATATATACTGTGGAATATTACAGAGCAATAAAAAAGAATAAACTTTTGCCATTTGCAACATGGATGAACCTAGAGGGTATTATGCTAAGTGAAATAAGTTAGACAGAGAAAGACAAATACCATCTGATTTCACTTTCAAGTGAATCTAAAAACAAAATAAATGAATAAACAAAGCAAAACAAAACAGACACAGACCCATAGATATACAGATGATGGTTGCCAAAGGGAAAAGGTGTGGACAGATGGGAGGAAAAAAGGTGTTGCCTGTAACATAATAGTAGCACTGGTGACAAGAATGACTACGGGAATCATACACAGCACTTACCAGGTGCCGGATGGGCTAAATGCTTTGTGTACATTGAAAAAAAATACACACACACACACACACACACACACACACACACACACACACACATACATTATATATATGTACTTATATTTATATATACACTTATTTACATATATGCTTATATTTCACTCATAGATAATAAATTATATGTCTCAAATGTGTACATCCAAGCTATGTGAAGCTTAGCCAACTCATCAGAGCAATAATATTGTCTTTTAAAGCGCAGTCCTCTACATGTTTGTAATATCCCAATATATACATAAATCGAGAAGAACCTTTCTCTTCTGCTCCATGCAGTTTCTGAGACATTCACATTTCTGGTAAATCTTGGCCTGAGTCGGCAGAATCTGGAGAGAGAAGGGAGTGTGGCTATACGGGGGTAGGGAGGAAAGCTCGTTTCAGCCTGACGGGAGTGGAGAGCAAGGAGGCAAGAACTGGGGAGGTTGGGATTAAAGCTGGAAAAACAAAACATAGCCAGCTCACGGAGAGATGTGAATTCCAGGTTAAGGATTTTAGGCAACTCCAAAATCGATACTCACAGTGCTTTGGAGTCATAATGGGATCTGCACAGAGGTGCAAAAGATTTCAGTCACCTGACATGAATGATCCCAGCCAAAACTGAACAAGGCGAGGTCTGTTGTTCCAGCTCTCATTCTATAAACCAGGATCCTTTTCACAGTATATTTAGTACCATTTAGTACCATGTTTTTCATCTTTTTGTGATTTTTGTTGATGATTTCTCTGTTTAAAATGGCCTCAACTGTAGTGCTGAAGTGCTGTCTAGTGTTCTTACAGG